>JAQIUQ010003820.1:98161-488161 GCA_030378365.1 Hybognathus amarus
CTCCCATTCATTTTGACCGCAAATAACTTTACATCTGAGGTGTTTGAAGACCCCATTTGTCCTTTATTTATTTCTAAGAATCTCGACAATGTATAACATGCTCCATTACCTTATAGCTTATGTTATGGCCCCAGTAGAAGCAGTTTTAGTGAAAGTAGGCTGACGAATTGCAGTCATACTCATGTGACTCTCTGTCACACAGTAGAGAGATTACCGTATAGACAGGAGAAGAAGCTCGTGTGCAATCGGGGAAATGTGGAGGCAAATGACAAATAATTAATCAGAATACCTAGCAAAATTTTCTCCTTCTCCTAGCTCATGGACAGCTCCTACTCACACTCTCCACCTCTGCAAGTTTGGAAGGGAATGATTCAGATTTCTCATGCCATAGCCACTAGAAGACAGATGGGTTGCTCTCGTCACATCTACGTCGTCAAGCTCTGTTTGAGTCTGCGTGTCAGGGACGGAAGTGCTAAAGATGGCCAAAAACGGGCTTCAATCGTCTCAATGGAGTTCCAATGAGATTGCTCTGTCCACTTCTTACTGTCTATGGTCAAGCTCACGCGAGCGGATTTTTGTTATGTCCTTGCTCCAATCAACACTTCTTCTGAAACGGCCGTGATTCTGTTGGAATCCTATAAAACTTAAGCCCCTTGGTGGAATATTGATTAGTGCAACCGTAAATGCAACAACCAGACATTTTGAAGCTGGGAAACCGTTTTAATAAACTTATGGAGTTGCTAACACGGAGTTCAGAGCCAGTGGGAAACAACACGACTTCCGTTGCCAAAATGCTCATGCAACTATTTGATCATGTGGGCTGTAAGAGGGTCTATAGGCTAAAGCCACGTTTCCACAGCAGGAACTTTCTCTGTTTATATCTAGCATTACAAGCTTTTGAACTGCGCTTTTTTGGGTGCTCGTCTCTTCTGCCTGTTTCTCCTGTCTGACTTACCTCGTTAGTAAACCAATCGCACACAAAAGCAGCAAAGCTTGAATCTCCTCCATACAAAACTCAAAACAAACGCGCAGGCTAGGAGGAGCAGTCGACAACGCACTACATATCTTCCCGCCCCCGGACCGGGACTTCAGCGGTCTGAGAAAAGTTCCTGGGACAAATTGTTCCTGGTAATTGCAGTGGAAGCGCGGCTTAACTTAGCTCTCGAAAGAGCTTGCATTGTAATGTTTTATTTTGAAGGGTCATTTCATTATTGTAAGCGCAGTGCTGGACTTTATTTTTTCAAGGAAGTACAGTGTCTACTGATAGGTATAGCTCTAACATCTTCAGCTAGTTAGCTTGAGATCCTTTCCATCTAAGCTATTTTATCTTAAGCCTAGTAGTGCACGTTTTTTATGGGCAGTGTGATAACCATATTCATCCGCGAAATCCCACAGGGCCAAAGCACAACCAAAACAACGTTCCCTCGCTAGAGGGTCTAAAGTTGACATAGTGTACCTGTTAAGCAAGAATAGATAAACATTATCATGCAATGCTACAAAAATGTGTTATTAAACATACAAATAATTTAATTATTAGGAGTTTTGTCCACAAAAAGAATGTAGATGATAATGAGTTAGAAAATTAGAGCTTAAACAAACCCTCCAAAGAAATCATGTGTATTTCATCCCTTTATTAAAATGTTTCATACACGGATCAAATCAGACAAATACAGGTACAAAACAAAACCGTACAACTTAAATATTATATGTTCAATTTACTGTGTACTTCATAATGTATATTCAATGAAGCTAAACTTTCCTAATACTGAAAACATCAGCCATGTGTTTGTGAAAATTTAAACTCCAGTACTCGTCTTTTTAAAAATGAAACAATTAATGTGAATGTGGAGGGGTTACATGGGAACAAACAGTGGCCCAAAGCGTAATTGGACACTTCAGACATTTATTTAAAAATACATGTAAATCCATATAACAAAATAATAGTAGCATTTTTTTTCTTACTTAATATGTTAAATGATAGATAAATTGGTCAAAACGACACTTTGGACATTTTACGGTTAAGCGATAGTGGAATATGTTGATATTTAATGTCATACATGTTAGATTTTTAAGTGTGATGTAAATGTCCAAATACTGTCTGAGGCCACTGTAGTTCTCAGATCTGGGGCTTATAACAGATTTTTGTCCAGGTGCCTCCCATTTTTTATACATACAGTGACTTTAAATCAGACACTTAGACTACACTAGGAAATCTATATGAGTAGGGGATTGTGGGATTGGGTAAACAGACCTGACGCATCCGACACCTGAATCAGAGCCGTCGCTTTTACTGTATTCGTGTTTTTGAGGAGGAAACTGCATTATTTCAAAGGCACTTCCCAAATCCAACAATTTAATAATAATCCTGCTGTGAAGTTTAGGTAGTTAGCACGTTGATTCCTTCAGCCAACACAAAAATATGAATTTCGAGATGAGATTTAGTTTGCGTGGGATGTGAGCAGGGGAACCAAAAGTGAAGATGAGGCTCATGCCTCGACTTAGTTAGACACACCTTTCAAAGGTGAAGTTAAAGCATGCAAGGCTGCCGCAGAGAGGGCGAGTTTCACAAACACGAAGGAAGGGCTGTTGGAAGTGGGAAAATGACAGCGACAGTGCTTGTACCCCCCCATGGCTTCCTTTAAAGCAGCCTCACTTCCTGTCGAGACGACAGGTACATTCACCCGCATTCACCCTTCAGCTCCTTAAATGTCATATAAACACGGTTCTCGATAATTTGTATACGTTATAATTCAGCTTCTAAGTACTTTTTTTCTCTGACCATGCAAGACTGACAGGCAAAGGGAAACTGGTGATTAGCTGTGAGGTGGTCTCAGAGTGGGACAGACGGCCCGCGGGCCGTCTGTCCCACTCTGAGACCACCTCACAGCTAATCACCAGTTTCCCTTTGCCTGTCAGTCTTGCATGGTCAGAGAAAAAAGTACTTAAGCTAATTATAACATATACAATTATAGAGAACCGTGTTCATATAACATTTAAGGAGCTGAAGGGTGAATGCGGGTGAATGTATCTGTCGTCTCGACAGGAAGTGAGGCTGCTTTAAAGGAAGCCATGGGGGGGTACAAGCACTGTCGCTGTCATTTTCCCACTTCCAACAGCCCTTCCTTCGTGTTTGTGAAACTCGCCCTCTCTGCGGCAGCCTTGCATGCTTTAACTTCACCTTTGAAAGGTGTGTCTAACTAAGTCGAGGCATGAGCCTCATCTTCACTTTTGGTTCCTCGTTCACATCCCACGCAAACTAAATCTCATCTCGAAATTCATATTTTTGTGTTGGCTGAAGGAATCAACGTGCTAACTACCTAAACTTCACAGCAGGATTATTATTAAATTGTTGGATTTGGGAAGTGCCTTTGAAATAATGCAGTTTCCTCCTCAAAAACACGAATACAGTAAAAGCGACGGCTCTGATTGAGGTGTCGGATGCGTCAGGTCTGTTTACCCAATCGCACAATCCCCTACTCATATAGATTTCCTAGTGTAGTCTAAGTGTCTGATTTAAAGTCACTGTATGTATAAAAAATGGGAGGCACCTGGACAAAAATCTGTTATAAGCCCCAGATCTGAGAACTACAGTGGCCCTCAGACAGTATTTAGGACATTTACATCACACTTAAAAATCTAACATGTATGACATTAAATATCAACATATTCCACTATCGCTTAACCGTAAAATGTCCAAAGTGTCGTTTTGACCAATTTATGTATCATTTAACATATTAAGTAAAAAAAAAAATGCTACTATTATTTTGTTATATGGATTTACATGTATTTTTAAATAAATGTCTGAAGTGTCCAATTACGCTTTGGGGCCACTGTTTGTTCCCATGTAACCCCTCCACATTCACATTAATTGTTTCATTTTTAAAAAGACGAGTACTGGAGTTTAAATTTTCACAAACACATGGCTGATGTTTTCAGTATTAGGTAAAGTTTAGCTTCATTGAATATACATTATGAAGTACACAGTAAATTGAACATATAATATTTAAGTTGTACGGTTTTGTTTTGTACCTGTATTTGTCTGATTTGATCCGTGTATGAAACATTTTAATAAAGGGATGAAATACACATGATTTCTTTGGAGGGTTTGTTTAAGCTCTAATTTTCTAACTCATTATCATCTACATTCTTTTTGTGGACAAAACTCCTAATAATTAAATTATTTGTATGTTTAATAACACATTTTTGTAGCATTGCATGATAATGTTTATCTAATTCTGCTTAACAGGTACACTATGTCAACTTTAGACCCTCTAGCGAGGGAACGTTGTTTTGGTTGTGCTTTGGCCCTGTGGGATTTCGCAGGATGAATATGGTTATCACACTGCTCATAAAAAACGTGCACTACTAGGCTTAAGATAAAATAGCTTAGATGGAAAGGATCTCAAGCTAACTAGCTGAAGATGTTAGAGCTATACCTATTAGTAGACACTGTACTTCCTTGAAAATAAAATCCAGCACTGCGCTACAATAATGAAATGACCCTTCAAAATAAAACATTACAATGCAAGGTCTTTCGAGAGCTAAGTTAAGCCGCGCTTCCACTGCAATTACCAGGAACAATTTGTCCCAGGAACTTTTTTCACAGACCGCTGCAAGTACCGGTCCGGGCGGGAAGATATGTAGTGACGCTGTCGACTGCTCCTCCTAGCCTGCGCGTTTGTTTTGAGTTTTGTATGGAGGAGATTCAAGCTTTGCTGCTTTTGTGTGCGATTGGTTTACTAACGAGGTAATCAACAAAAACGGCAGAAAGAGACGAGCACCCAAAGCGTATTCAAAAAGCTTGTAATGCTAGATATAAAATAAGAAAGTTCCTGCTGTGGAAACGTGGCTTTAGCCTATAGACCCTCTTACAGCCCACATGATCAAATAGTTGCATGAGCATTTTGGCAACGGAAGTCGTGTTGTTTCCCACTGGCTCTAACGTGTTAGCAACTCCATAAGTTTATTAAAACGGTTTCCCAGCTTCAAAATGTCTGGTTGTTGCATTTACGGTTGCACTAATCAATATTCCACCAAGGGGCTTAAGTTTTATAGGATTCCAACAGAATCACGGCCGTTTCAGAAGAAGTGTTGATTGGAGCAAGGACATAACAAAAGTCCGCTCGCGTAGCTTGACCATAGACAGTAAGAAGTGGACAGAGCAATCTCATTGGAACTTCATTGAGACGAATTGAAGCCCGCTTTTGGCCATTTTTAGCACTTCCGTCCTGACACGCAGACTCAAACAGAGCTTGACGACGTAGATGTGACGAGAGCAACCCATCTGTCTTCTAGTGGCTATGGCATGAGAAATCTGAATCATTCCCTTCCGAAACTTGCAGAGGTGGAGAGTGTGAGTAGGAGCTGTCCATGAGCTAGGAGAAGGAGAAAATTTTGCTAGGTATTCTGATTAATTATTTTGTCATTTGCCTCCACATTTCCCCGATTGCACACGAGCTTCTTCTCCTGTCTATACGGTAATCTCTCTACTGTGTGACAGAGAGTCACATGAGTATGACGCAATTCGTTAGCCTACTTTCACTAAAACTGCTTCTACCGGGGCCATAACATAAGCTATAAGGTAATGGAGCATGTTATACATTGTCGAGATTCTTTAGAAATAAATAAAGGACAAATGGGGTCTTCAAACACCTCAGATGTAAAGTTATTTGCGGTCAAAATGAATGGGAGTCAATGGGAATGTGCTAACGCAAGTGAAGTTCTGCTACAAGATGGCAGCTCCCGCAAGGCTTCAACATCCGGTCGATGGATTACCCCCTTGAGCTTGACACGCTGCTGATTCTCGCCATACCTCCGTTGCCAATATGCGCGTGCATACGTTGCCACGTCATCATTGTGAACAAACTAGGGCTGTCAGACGATTAATCGCGATTAATCGCATCCAAAATAAAAGTTTGTGTTTACATAATATATGTGGGTGCACTGTGTATAATTATTTTATATATATATAAACACACACATGCTTGTATGTATTTAAGAAAATATTTTCATGTATATACTGTATATAGATTTATATATAATTTAAATTATATATAAACATACATATTTTATATATAAATAAAAATGTTTCTTAAATATACATGCATGTGTGTGTATTTATATATATATATATATAAAATAATTATACACAGTGCATCCATATATATTATGTAAACACAAACTTTTATTTTGGATGCGAATTAATCGCGATTAATCGTTTGACAGCCCTAGAACAAACCGTAAAGGGTTCTATTGAGAAATGAGGAGTCACGTGCTGATTTGGGCGGGGTCTGAGCCGGATCGGCCATGCTGGTTGGAGACCAGCGGCAACGCCTTTATAACCTCACAGAGATGACTAAACATTCCAGAGCTCTTTAATTTTCACGCACTTGTTATTTTGGCAGGACAGAGACGGCTCTAAGAATACGAAGAAAAAGGAATAAAGTAAAGCAATGCAAAAAGATAAGGTGAAAAAAGGACCTTACAGGAACAAACTCACACAAAGAGCAAAACAGCAGTATTTGGAGAAGCAGCATCAATATATTTGTTCTTTTGCACTAATAACAGTATTAGTATTTTATTATTATTACTCATGTTGGTGTTCATGAAACTTATGTTGTCCAAATATATATATTGCCTATATATTTCAGTTCTCAATAAATATTGTTAAGCTATATGAAGATGTTTCAAACATTTATTTTAAAGAAATAAAAAAGTAATGAACAAGGCACTCAAACAACACTTTTGCATAAGTTCGTTAAGGCACAACAGACAGTGAAAATCGTATACTAAAGGCAATAGCCAACCATGCAATCCAGCGTCTCCTCGTCAGATACTCTCCCTGATGTCCATTTCCGTAACCTATAAACTGTATTCCATTGTTCCTATGTTTTCCATATGTCTCGTGTGAGTTACTGGAGGCATTTTTAACGCAGCAGTGACTTCCAGACATGGTAAAACAGTGCGGAATTGCGAAAACCTCCTCTACTACCGAGTTAAGAACACGTAAACAATCATGTTTTTCCTACCAACATGGCGGAGAGAGGGGCTCTGAACTTACAAACGACAACTCCTCATTTTTTAATAATGTTAACGTTACATATGACAATTTATCCGTTCAATAAAATTCCTTACCTTGTTGAGTGATGAAATAACCATCTCTGCGTCGCTTTTACATTTCAAATCCCTCAGTGTTCGCCATCTCTGAAAAGCCAAGCCGATGTTGATACTTCGTTTCAGTCCGAGCGTCGTGTTCTCTTTTGCCAGCAGGTTCTCCTCTGTTGAGCGTTTTATAACAACGGGTGATTTCCCAGAGATTGGAGATTTAGTAAGGTGCATAAACCTTTCTCTCTCGTTATGACAACTAACCTGTGCCACTCCAGCAACATTCACGCGTCAAAATATATCCGAAGCAACTTTTCTCATTTTACCGATGTGACTGAGCATCGGACGGAGACACGCGGGCGAGTGACGTATGCACACGATTTCCTGCGAAAACAACACTGGTCCAGAAGCACTTCCTGTTCCAGTTTTTTAACACTACATAAAAGCTGGGATAAAATACAACCAACAGAACATATAAAACTGGATCAAAAAGTTAAACAAACATCTTTAAGATGTTTTCTTTACATGTGAAATAAAGAAAACATTTACAAACTGAAACAGGAAGTGTTTCTGGACCAGTGTTGTTTACATCTTGTGAAATGGTTATTAAAAAAACAGTTGCATAGTGTACCTCTAAGTAGACATTGCAGACGTTTATTTTCCAGTAAACAATATGTTCAACTGAATTTGTTTATTTTATGACAGACAGTAACATGCATTTGACATCAAGTATGACCCTATAAGTGTGACTTCATATTCTAGCCTTCCGTCTGACACTTTCAGACCTGAATAGGAAATCATGTTCAAACATAAAATCTCATAATTTTGATATTGAAAGCCATATAAATTCCCATTTAATTTGCCTGAACATTATCAGAAGTTTCCCGACCTAATCAGACATTTCCACCATAATAATCAACATACAAATTCTCACATCACCTTTTATGGTACAAAGTAATACATATCATCTCTAGAGGACAGAGAGGGTTCTGGGAGGTCTCCGGTCTCTGCAAAATATTTCAATATGGCTGCTGATGATTTTACAACAGGGTGGACACGTCCATATACAGTAGTAGCTTTTGTATTTCAACTGTTAGGATTCAATACTAATTGTTAAACCGTTGCGTATCCAATTTGTTGATTGCATTTCATTTAGAAATAGATGGATAGCAATGTTGTGTGGCATCTTGCATTTTATACAGGTTATTTTTCGGCCCTCGTGTGTTCGAGTCTCTCACAGGGTTCCTTTTTGACTCCATCATCTCAGTCGTCCATTTTAAAACTCAAATTAAACCAGTTATTATGAAATTAAGCTCAAAACGTTAACTTAAAATATTAACTCAAACTGTAAGGCTTTCTCATGTAGGTTGTAATTAGTGTAATTTCGGCCCAGGTGTGTGTGTTTCTCCTGTGGCGCGTGAAACAAAAAAAAAACATTAGGATTGATGTTTCAGAATGGCTTCTGATCAAAGTAGGCGTCAACATTGAATGTGTGTACTTTTCAGAATGATATGATGCTGCTTCTGAAACCATTATACGCCTGTGAGAGCGGTGATATACTTGGGAAGCCACTACTGTTGCATTGTGGGTAAAGTATTGAGTGTTAAAGCTGAAAGAACGTGGCAGGTGTGCTGTACGTGCTGTATTGTAGAGTGTGACTTTGTCTCGGTAACAGTGTGTGGGCAGGGAGCGAAAGTTCGGAAATGATGTAACTTAACAATGTGCTTTTATGATGTCATCATTTAAACTCAAACTGATTGGTTGAAATGGTGGCCTTAACAGAATTGTAAAATATTCCCTGGTTTTGTTTGAATCTGTTTAAAAAAAAAAACCCTGTTCATTATCCAGTCTTGAAAGTTCATCATAATTAATGCATGTTAACTGATGAAACCATTCAGCAGCTCCCAGATAACACATCTGTCATGTTATGTTTGAAATAAAGGTATATTTAATGTAATATTTTCATATGAATTACATGCTTCCATCAAAACAATCTGCACAACAATGTACCGTTGATGAATCTGTGTCTCTGCAATCAAAGGAAACACTCAGAGCAATACTGACCATCCATTACATGACTTCTTTCACTTCCTTTCTGTTCTCTTATCTTTATACATCCCTTTTCCTTTTCTTTCCTTTTTCAGTTCCTCCTGTTTCTGTTTCCTCCTTCCATCCCTAATTTCCTTTTCTTCGTTTACTTTCCTTCTGTCTTGCCTTTCCTTTCTTGTTTTCTTTGCTTTATCAACATCTTTTTTGCTTCCATCATTTCCTTTTTTCCCCTCTTCCTTTCTTAAGTTCCTTATTGTTTACTTCCCTCACTTCCCTTTTTCCTCCCCACTTTCCATTTTCCTCACTTTTTGTTACCTTTCAATTCCATCCTTGATTTCTTTGCTTTTTTGTCTTCATCTTTGCCTTCCTTTCTTCTTATTTACCTTCCTTCCCATATTCTATTTCTTCTTTCCTTCTTTTTATGCATTATTTTCTTTTTTAATTATTCCTGTTTCTTTCTGTTTCCTTCCTTTTTTGCTCCATCGTTTTGATCTTACTTTTTGTTTCCTTCTTTGCTCCCTCTTTTGTGTCTTCATTTGTTTTCCTCCCTCCCTCCTCCTTCCCTTCCTTCCCTTCCTTCCTTCCTTCCTTCCCTTCCTTCCTTCCTTCCTTCCTTCCTTCCTTCCTTCCTTCCTTCCTCCCTCCCTCCCTCCCCTCCCTTCCCTCCCTCCCTTCCCTCCTCTTCCTTCCTCCCTCCCTCCCTTCCTTCCTTCCTCTCCTCCCTCCCTCCCTCCCTCCCTCCCTCCCTCCCTTCCCTCCCTCCCTCCCTCCCTCCCTTCCCTCCCCTCCCTCCCTCCCTCCCTTCCTTCCTTCCTTCCTTCCTTCCTTCCTTCCCTTCCTTCCTTCCTTCCTTCCTTCCTTCCTTCCTTCCTTCCTTCCTTTCCTTCCTTCCTTCCTTCCTTCCTTCCTTCCCTTCCTTCCTTCCTTCCTTCCTTCCTTCCTTCCTTCCTCTCCTTCCTTCCTTCCTTCCTTCCTTCCTTCCTTCCTTCCTTCCTTCCTTCCTCCTCCCTTCCCTCCCTTCCTTTCCCTTCCTCCCTTCCTCCCTTCCTTCCTTCCTTCCTTCCTTCCTTCCTTCCTTCCTTCCTCCCTTCCTTCCACCCTCCCTTCCTACCCTTCCCTTCCTTCATTCCTCCCTTCCTCCCTTCCTTCCTTCAGTAATTTCTTGTCCTTTCCTTGTTTCTCCATTTATTTTCTTTTTTCTTCCTTTCTGTCCTTTCATTCCTTTCTTTTTCTATCTTCTGTTTTCCCATTTCCCTTCTTCCTTTTGTTTCTCTTCCTTCCTGCTTGTTTGTTTTTTCTTTCCTTTTACTTTCCTTTTATTATTTTTTTTGTCTTTCTAAGGTGATTCAGTGTCAGACAAGACAGTTAGCGCAATAACAAAACTCTTTAAGTGTGGATGAACAATGGATTGTTTTTCATGAATTCACACTGTGTATTAATACTAGTAATGTTATGAGTCTCATGGTGATGTTCAACTCAATCAAGTCTTTATGGTTTAATTTAGACTCGGATGGTATTTTTAAGCCTCTTTCTCTCTCCATCTATCTCTTTCTGTGCTGTCTGTGAGCCATTCTGTTGAGAGTTTAAGATGGAGGCTGTGGTTCTTTTTGACATCTAGCACCATTTTCACACCACCTGCTCCAGGCTGAATGATCAAATCAAATTATTCAAATGCAAGATAAAATGCGATGGTTTGGGGAAAAAAATTTAAAATAAAACGTAAAGATTTAAACAGCACTATGAATTGCTGTTACCACCCAACATTTTAAAGGTACTGTGTATGTAATATAAATATCTGTATGTGACTGAAAATAAACTCCTTTGACCTTGAAATGAATTGTCATCTGTTCTTGAATTCGCATGCCTTCTAAGCTAGGCATACACATGGTGACTGTCTATTTATATGGGATGTTTTTTTAGTTTTTAATTACCTTTGAGACATCAGCTCATTTTAAATCTTCCTATGGTGAGAAAGTGGATTTTTTAAAAAAAAAAATATGAATATTCTATGTAGTTGATCAATTGAGTTGAGGTCATAAACATTTATAATAATTGCATTAACAGCAAGGTCCTGTCTAAATTTTTATTAGGTAGAGTTTATAGCATATCAACACCACATGACCTTCTGTCAATGAATTAATTAGGCTAATTAATAATAGCCTATTAAGTGAATAACTGAACATCATTACACTCTTTTATAGGCTAACTGAAATATTTGGACATTATATAACACATCATTTAACATTAACATTAAAGATGGGTACATAAGTGCAAATATGTGTATGCTATCAGGCTAATTGGTATCTGTATGCTATGCTAGTACAGTACATAAGCTAAAACAGACATTTAGTCATTAGAACAGTAGTTCAAACAACATCATAACATGATTTTGTAGGAATTGTACTCAGGAGAGTGTCTATTAAAAAGAGAGTATACCTATTAAAAGAAATTGGATCACTTGGGGTCCGAATGGGAGACACGATTTCGAAGGAGGACCTGATTTGTCTCCGCACCTGCTCGAACGGTTACTTCCTGAGGACCTGCTCAAATGAACGATTCATTCAAGACTCGGACATCACTGGGAATCACTAAGGAATGAGTGGGATTATTGAGAGAGAGAGTGTGTTCAGAAATGTGGGGTTTTAAAAGAGTGAGAAATGAAGCAAGTTTGGTTTTTCAATTCAAAGCAAGGAGGTAGAGAGGCTTCTCTCATCTCTTTTGTTCTTTTTGGGTTTTGTTTTTCTTTTTACCGTTTTCACAGAATCCAGAGAGCCAGATCTTTCTATTAGGGTCATTTTTGAGATCTATACTTTCGGTCCTTCTTTGGTTCAGTTCCATTTAGGACTCCTGAATATAAATGAGTTCTTCAACACGCTTGACCATAATATCTGCTTATTTTAATACCTTACCAATGCATATGTTTCTTCTCAGACCATCTATGAGCCAACCAGGGAGTTTGTACCATGGCACAAGCTCAGGTTTCCATATAGGGTTCCTGGAAATATGAGACGTTTTCAAAGCAGTTTCATGAGACCTTGGAATTAGTTAGAGAGGTTGAAATGATGGGGAAATCGAAGTTGGGTTGTAAAAAAAGAGTGTGACACCTAACCATGATGACTGTAATGAAAAAAAAAAACCCATCAGTTATGCTTTTTTTAAATCAAAATTTCTTATCAGAGTGTTTGAATTTGTTTTCCAGGAATGAATCTCCTGGAGTTTCTGTAATAAATCCACATTTTTTAACCACATTGAGCTCTAAAATATTTCTTCAGATAGACATAGTGTTAAGCCATAGTGATGTCCAATTCATGAGCAAATTGTTCTTTAACAGTTATCTATAACTGATTTATGCTTTTTTTTCGGTATTCAAATGACTAGAAAGGCCATGGAAATTCTTTGTACAAAAAGTGTGGGAACTCAGTTAGGACCGTTTCAAGCTAAACATTTAAAAAATGATTTAATGTTTTGAATGATACAGTAATTGTGCTTGAACACCTGTGTGACTTCAGTTGAACTGACTATATCTACATCCTATAAATCACCTTGACACACAGATGATTTAAAATTGACTGCAAAAATGAAAGTAAAATTCATTGTGAGAAAAATTCACAGTATTTGTTTGCGAAAGCAACTTTTTTAAAGACAATTTAACCCTGTAAAGCCTGACATGAGTATTTACAGTATTATTCAGACACAAGTATATATATATATATATATATATATATATATATATATACACTCACCGGCCACGTTATTAGGTACCCCATGCTAGTAACGGGTTGGACCCCCTTTTGCCTTCAGAACTGCCTCAATTCTTCGTGGCATAGATTCAACAAGGTGCTGGAAGCATTCCTCAGGGAGTTTGGTCCATATTGACATGATGGCATCACACAGTTGCCACAGATTTGTCGGCTGCACATCCATAATGTGAATCTCCTGTTCCACCACATCCCAAAGATGCTCTATTGGATTGAGATCTGGTGACTGTGGAGGCCATTTGAGTACAGCGAACTCATTGTCATGTTCAGAAACCAGTCTGAGATGATTCCAGCTTTATGACATGGCGCATTATCCTGCTGAAAGTAGCCATCAGAAGTTGGTTACATTGTGGTCATAAAGGGATGGACATGGTCAGCAACAATACTCAGGTAGGCTGTGGCATTGCAACGATGCTCAATTGGTACCAAGGGGCCCAAAGAGTGCCAAGAAATATTCCCCACACCATGACACCACCACCACCAGCCTGAACCGTTGATACAAGGCAGGATGGATCCATGCTTTCATGTTGTAGATGCCAAATTCTGACCCTACCATCCGAATGTCGCAGCAGAAATCGAGACTCATCAGACCAGGCAACGTTTTTCCAATCTTCTATTGTCCAATTTCGATGAGCGTGTGCAAATTGTAGCCTCAGTTTTCTGTTCTTAGCTGAAAGGAGTGGCACCCGGTGTGGTCTTCTGCTGCTGTAGCCCATCTGCCTCAAATTTCGACGTACTGTGCGTTCAGAGATGCTCTTCTGCCCACCTTGGTTGTAACGGGTGGTTATTTGAGTCACTGTTGCCCTTCTATCAGCTCGAACCAGTCTGGCCATTCTCCTCTGACCTCTGGCATCAACAAGGCATTTCCGCCCACAGAACTGCCGCTCACTGGATGTTTTTTCTTTTTCTGACCATTCACTGTAAACCCTAGAGATGGTTGTGCGTGAAAATCCCAGTAGATTAGCAGTTTCTGAAATCCTCAGACCAGCCCTTCTGGCACCAACAATCATGCCACGTTCAAAGTCACTCAAATCACCTTTCTTCCCCATACTGATGCTCGGTTTGAACTGCAGGAGATTGTCTTGACCATGTCTACATGCCTAAATGCACTGAGTTGCCGCCATGTGATTGGCTGCTTAGAAATTAAGTGTTAACGAGCAGTTGGACAGGTGTACCTAATAAAGTGGCCGGTGAGTGTGTGTGTGTATATATATATATATATATTTTTTTTTTTGAGTATCATTTCTGATACATATGTGAATACATGTATGGAACTCAGAGGAGGAAAAAAACACCTCAATTTCATTCAGAAGCCCAAACTGAGCACTTTAAATAGCCAAAATATGACATTCTGATTCTTGCAATATGAATCAATAAGATCTTAATACCAGTACAGGAGACTACTTACATAAAATGCATATAGATATCAGTTGTCATTCATCTATGTCTCCCAATAATATGTCTTAGAAATATTTAATGCATAGAAATATTTAGTGCAATGCAATACCACAATGATTGAGAGTTTAACAAACAAGTGTTTCTTAAAAGCCTAAAGCATCTATACGCACATTTTAACATGATTTTTCAAAACAATTAAGTATAATTAAGGACATACCATAATAGTTTTATACTGTACAAACATTCTGCCCTCTACGCCTACACCTTCCTATCACTGAAAACTTTCTGCTATTTTAGATTTTCCAAAAGTATAATTCTGTCTGATTTATAAGCTCATTTCCTCCTGGGGACCAGCAACAAATGTTCCCACAAGTTCAAACTTTAGTATTATACTGTGGGGAAATCTGGTCCACATAACGTATAGGAATACCAGGATCACACACACACACTTGACTGGAGCATATTTATCATCTCAATAGCTCTGTAACCTACAGTGGACTTCCATCTCATTTGGTTTAGTTCTATAAAATGGAACAAAACCTGACTCGCCAACAAAGGCCGATCCCTGCATGAGAAGCACTCAATTATCTGTGCTTCTCTCCAGCTTCCAGAGGTTCGTATTCTTCAGATCAAGCTTGGCGTGAAAATATTCCTGGATGCCTCTCCTCTCTGTTATCTGTAGCTCAGAATGGAATTTGCGGGCTGCGTTTACTTTGTCCGGCTGCTATAAGCCTATTATGCAGTGAAGAAAGGTGCGGAGTGTGTGAGCCAGCCTCCCTCTATGGGCTGCTGTTGTGAGGACGGAGACCGCAGGCCCCCTGGTGTGTCTTCTAATAGGTTCAGGGTGAAATACATTATGGGATCTTTAAATTCAAGCGGACCCTTACTGGGGAAAAATGACAAGGATAGTGCACCGGGGCAGCGTTACGGGTCTGTAGCAAAGTTAAAGGATTAGTTAAAGGCCCACTGAAGTGCCTCGAAGCGCGCAACATTATTCAATGTGTTGAACGTAATTTACACTGAAACAGGAAGACATTTCGAACAGCTCCTCCCTTTTTTAGCCAATAGTATTTCGTTTATATCACAGCTCGACCAGAGCTGTTGAGTTCGGTAACAGAAGTCACGAAGAAGTCTTTGTGCGCACTGTTGAGTGATTGGAAAACCAGAAAACGTCTCGGAACCATTGACTGTGCGCGCACTGCGACGGTTCGCGTAACAACAATGTTAAACCAGACTTCACCCAATGGAAAGTATTTACTGAATCGTGCACTAGTTCACCATATAAAAAATAGTAAATGTGTGAAAAAATGACTTTAGCCGCAGCTTCAGCGTCTATTTATAATATACACTCTCAGAAAAAAGGTACAAAAGCGGTCACTGGGGCTGTACCTTTTCAAAAGGTACACTTTTGTACCCAAAGGCTGCATATTGGTACCTTAGTGGTACATATTAACACCTAAAATGTACATATTAGCACCTAAAATGGACATATAAGGACCTAAAATGGACATATAAGGGCCTAAAATGGACATATTAGGACCTAAAATGGACATATTAGCTCCCGAAATGTACATATTAACACCTAAAATGTACATATTAGCACCTAAAATGGACATATTAACACCTAAAATGTACATATTAACACCTAAAATGTACATATTAACACCTAAAATGTACATATTAGCACCTAAAATTGACAAAAGTTTACCTTTTGAAAAGGTACAGCCCCAGTGACAGCTTTTGTACCTTTTTTTTCTGAGGGGGCGGGACGCTTAGATTCTAGAGAGCATTTGATTGGACAGAAAATCTGCTCACAGTAGCATTGAACTGCATCTGGATGTCCGTTAAAAAGTAGGCCTATAGAGCTTCACAGTCCCGCCCACAGCCCGATAGAGCAATTGGTGCCGGAAGTAAATTTCCCATTAATTTCTCCCATTGACGTTTGGAAAATCCATATCTAAAGAGTATTAGAGCTTGTTTGAGGATAACCAGCTACGGCTGAACTCATAAACATATAACATATAATTTCAAGTGAAAAAATGAAAAGAAAATCCAAAAAAAGTCAAAAGTACAAGACCGTGTAAATATTTTAATTTCCGAGCGAAGGAACTACTCCTCCCATAAACCACCGCGCCTCACTGAAGTTGACCGAAGCCACACCCATGAAAGAGCCTTTTGAACGACTTCCAAATCTGACGACGGCCACGTGAACTTTTTTTATACGGTGAATTATAGTAAATGTGCAGGGAAATTCCTTTTCCTCGATTTACTGAAGCTTATACATAAAACGCGTTTGCAGCTGCACAGCTAACAAATTGCGCATCTGGCTCGCTCATAGGCTGTGCTGCGGCAACTGCACAACCAATGGCGCGCGGGCGTCTCTGAGGTGCGACCAATGAACTTAGCCCTACGTCATTACACCATCTTCAGTCTTCATGTGCCTTCGCAGGGTTTCAGACACGTGACACGACTTCCACTAATCAGATGCATCTCTGTGGGATTGTTCAGGATTGTGGGTAATGAAGTATTAATCCAATACATTGTGAATAAAAGGCATTTATCTTAAAACAAGGTTAGTGCCACATGAACTTTTGCCGTTTATATGAGCATATACAATCACTAAGTCTACCATGTATGGTTATGTTTTTATGGCTTATATCCCAACTGTCAATGGACAAATTGTATTGAATTTTTACTTCCGGCATCGGCTGTGGGCGGGACTGTGATGCTCAATAGAGTGCCGAAGTTATCACGTCACTCTGTAGGCCAAACGCGGAAGTGAGTTAGTATTTTAACACTTCCGGTTCCCTCACTCTAAAGTCTATGGGATTAATTACTCACCCCCATGCTGTACCAACCCCGTAAGACCTTCGTTCATCTTCGAACACAAATGAAGATATTTTTGATTTAATCTGAGAGCTGGATCACTCCTCCATAGGCTTCCTAAGGGACTGGCTCTTGACAGCCCATAAAGTCATTAAAGAAAATGTTTAAATATTCCATGTGACTACAGTGGCTCAATTATAAGTTTATCAAGCGACGAGAATACTTTTTGTGTGGATAAAAACATAAATAACGACTTTATTTGACTATTCCATTACTTCCTTATGGGCGCATGCACGAGAACTGAGATGAGGACGTTCTTCTTCGACTACTTCTTGTTACTGGAAGTATTACCGCCACCTACCGTATAAGATAATGATCCATATATAAGGCGCTCCTGTCGTTTTTTGAGAAGATTAAAGGCTTTAAGTGCGCCTTATATTGCAGAAAATACGGTAATTGAAAAGCGTATGTACAGCGCGCATCTTCCTCTGCTTGTAAACAGAAACTTGTAAACTTGTTTTGCGCTTCCAGCTATATCAGCACATCATCTTATATGGTAGGTGGCGGTGATACTCCTAAGCGGTGAGCAGCCGGTAACAAGAAGTAGTCGAAGAAGAACGTCCTCATCTCAGTTCTGCACATGCGCTTCTGGAAATATCTTCAGCTCTCGTCTCAAGGCCCATAAGGAAGGCTTTTTTTAAGTTTTTTTTTTGTAATTAAATGAATCTGAAATAAAAGATGAAAACAAAAAATAGAAATGTTGGTAAAGAATGACTTGGAATATAATCATATGGAACACACTTTTGATGCTTTCGTTCTTCTGAGTTCTATGGGTTGAGTAAATGATGTCAGAAATGATTTTTGATTCTTTAAGTGAGAGATAGCAACACTGTGCTGAGAAATGTTCTAAAATACATTCACAATTACAATGTAAAGTGGGGAAAAAAGATAACAGCCCACCCAGCATAAGAACAACAAGATCGGGTCAATATCCCCATGATTTTGTTGCATTCTTCATCATACTGTGTGATTTATGTTGCATTTAAGAATTATAACAATTGGCCATGTCAAAGCAAATCACAATTTTCACTATAAGGGATATTGATTTTTCATAGTCATTTGTTTGGGAGTATGCTGTATTGATTCATAACGTTCATTTTGTGGTTGTGCACATCAGACCACCCACAGCTTTCATGTGTGGTCGGCCCCAGCGACTGATACAATAACACCAGGCAATTAAAGACAGTTTAAATGAGGTCACATAATTTAATTTCATCGCATTTCACTGAATGCATCAAGCTACAGTAGAAGCATGGACAGCTGTGAAAAGGCAAATGACCCCGAACGCACAGACACGTGGTCCGAGAGATGAACAAACCCCATCAGGTTTGAATCATCAAGTCTTTAGTCTTCATTTTAACAGACGTCCTCTCGTCTAGCACCGCTGAAAAGCAAATGATGTGCGACAGGCACAAATGACAAGGACAGGCTGAGCATTTGCCCTGTTTTCACCAATATTTACAGGTTTCCTTGTCTACTTGGTTTTGGTCACATTGGGATGCACTGCAAAAAAAAAAAAAAAAGCATTTTCTCCATCAGTATTTTTGTCTTTTCCCAATAAAAATACAATAAAACCCTTACAATTTATCTGAGACATCATTCAAAGTATATATATATATACTCAGAGAGTTCAGATGCAAAAGCCTCTAAATGCTATTTGAAATTTCTTCAAAAATGACCATTTTTATCAAGCTTGTATATTTAAGTTCAGTAATTTCACTTAAATTACAATTAATAGGTAATCTTCATTGCCATTTAAGTGAAATTACTGAACTTTAATATACAAGCTTGATAAAAATGATCATTTTAGAATAAAATTTCAAATGGCACTTAGAGGCTTTTGCATCTGAACTCTTCATATAGCTATTTTGCTGTGCAAAAGTTAATTGCGATTAATCGCATCCAAAATAAAAGTCTGAGCTTACATAATATATTTGTGTGCTGTATATAATTTTTTTGCATATATATAAATACCTATGCATGCATGTAGATATTTAAGAATTATTTACGCTTAAATTCTGTATATATATATATATATATATATATATATATATATATATATATATATATATATATAAAAATACATAATCTATATTATATAAATATAAATATTTTATATATGAATAACACATTTTTTTAAGTATATACATGCATGTGTGTGTATTTATATAATAATTATATACAGCACACACAAATATATTATGTAATCACAGACTTTTATTTTGGATTTTATATATATATATATATATATATATATATATATATATATATATATATTTATTTATTTATTTATTTTTCACCGCTGGCCAGAAGTTGTATTTTGTACCTCCCTAAATTATTAGATTTACGCTTACAAAATGATTATTTTTAATACTGATGAAGAAAATGTGTATTTGCAGTGGTAAATTTATGCAAAAAAGCAACAGGAAAGACTGAATGATATTAAAAATATTTGCCACGTCTCATATTCGTACCATACTGAAAACAACAGCAACTCGTATGCTTACAGTAAGTGCAAGGAAAAGCCTTGATATAAAATGTATACGTAACACATTGAGAATTCCGTTTAAATATCAGTACGTACATTAAACATTACTTTAATTTGCATTTATACATTTCTTCTTCACCTTGGAATTGTTAACACCGTTTCGCCTTTATATACACAAGAGGATACACGACAGCTCAAGGACACGTTTGGTTGGATCACAAGAAGAAACACGAGTGGCGTTCCTGGTTCTGTCGTCCTTCAGGAGTTTCCCATCATCTAAAACTCATTGTTCATTCTCATATTCATTTTCTCACATTCAACTGTAACAGCCTAGAGTTCGCTTTCAGAGCAAAAGTTTTCAGTCATTATTTAGAGTCAGAATCCACTTCTTTCTGTTTGACACTCGTTTTCACTTTACGTTTCATCATGACATCGTTCACCTTACCAAGCTGCATCATCCCATCATCTTTCTTTATGAATTCAATCCAACAGCATTCCCACAACTGGTCCGCAATCAGCTCTGAAAATTTGGCTCAATGGGCTTCGCTTCAGCTGTGTCGAAACCTTTGAGTCGAACGGACATGTGACACGGCTGAGGAAATGCCCACGTTCTGTCAGAGAACAGCCCACATGGTGTAAAGTTAATAATAGACTGTCCTCACAAGCGTGCATGAAAAGACTCACTGGATCCAGATGGTGTTGGCTCTGTCGGGCCGTCGCGGGTCTGCGGTCAGGTCTCCGAAGGTGGAGAAGAACTGCTCCATTTCTTTCTGCAACATCTCGTTTCTCTTTTCTGCATCGTCCTTGGCTCGCTCGGCGTTCCTCAGCTTGATCTCCACCATGGTGTATTTCTTCTTCTCTTGGTCCAGCTCTTCATGTAGATTCGCCATCACTGTCTCCAACTCTAGATTCCGATGCTCCAGACTACAGAGAAGATGGGAAACGCTGGGTGAATACTCTATTAGTACTACTGAAGTGATGGTTTAATAAAACACTTAAAACGTTTATTTAGGTGAAAGTTAATTCTATCATGAAGCGCACAGTTTAAAAACAAAAAAACAAAAAGAACAAACACCACAAATTTAGACATTGATCTCTGCCAGAAATGCAGAAACGCTAGATGCATCACAACAGGCTTGACATCAGATCAGTTATATTTTACATCCTAGAGAACTTAAGTTATGCTAAAGACCCCACCGTTATTGTTATTACAATAACATAATAATAATGTTTATTATATATAAAATAAAATGTATGAGTGAAAATATATTTGAAAAGTGACTTAATTTATTATATATATATATATATATATATATATATATATATATATATATATATATATATATATATATATATATATATATATATACTGATGTTTCCATAATATAGTATAATAGTTTTTTCTTCTTGTTTTAAGCAAAAATCTCATTAAATTGCTAGATTTATATATAGATGTTATATTTTTATATTATAGTTTTTTTTTTTGCAGTGATAATGCAAACAAAAGTAACAGGGAAAATATTTAAAATATTTGTCATCTCATATACTGTATAGAGGGTATGCGCATGACGTCACCGTCATCGGCCGGAGTGTCTGCAGTTGCTCACAGTGAGTGGCAAAAAGACTGAGTGGCTGTATTTGTTTTCATCGTGAATGCCGCGAAAACAAACAACACATATAAAGTGGGAAAGAGCTTTGCGATTGACTGTACAACTAGATTTGACAAAAAATTGGAGGTATATTTTTACAGACTGAATGAATCGCTGCAATCACAGAAACAACTGGACTCCAGTCAGCGAAAGGTGGATTTGCAGTTATCATTTTGTCAATATGCTGAATTTAGCTGTAATGGAGCTTTCGCGTCGGTGTGAACACTCACATTGGCGCCCATTGTTCAGTCACGAGGCGTTAAACGTCGACGAATCATCGCGCGTGAAATTCGTCCCGGTGTGAACAGGCCTTGAGTGTGGTGATTATTGGTGTTTTCCCATTTTTGGGGGTTTTCTACAATAGATCACATAAAAAATGTAGTAGATGGATTTGTTGCAGCATCTCTCATCACTCACACTGATCCACAAAAGAAAGAGAGGCATGCAGGTTGGAAAAAATAAATCAGATTTTCATTTGTATTCTATAAATTTTCAATTCAATTAAAACTCTCCTACTAAAGACCAGGACAAAGGCAAACAGCAGCCTGGTACCATTAGTTTTAAGTCCTGACATGTTTCTCACAACATGGTTCTCTAGTTTTAAACATAGCTCTTACCTCTTGATCCTGGCTTCGTATTCATTCTTCTGCTTGAGCATTTCCTGTTTGAGGCTGGCCACCAGGCTGTGTAGGGCACTGTGGTTTGGTCGGTCCATTTGTGATGGCAAGCGTTTCACTGTTATCGCTGCTGCTGGTTCCTCTGCTTCCCCGGCCTCCTCCAACACTGGTCCGCTGCTCCTTTTCGTCCGCCACCAGTCTGTTATCCTCCTGTACCGGCCCGTCCAACAAAGGGTCCTCGAAGTTGTTTCCGAAGAAGTCCTGCTCTGGGCACGTGGTCGTAGAGGAGCGGCAGGAGGTTGAGTTTTCCGGGGAGGGAGATCTCGCAAGACGAGGTGGACCATGTGGCGCTATCCACGCTCTGTTTGTCCTCACAGCTGCTGCTCAGACTGGGCTGTGTCGTCTGCTGCTGATGGATGTGGACGTTGTCGTATGTGGACAGGCGGTTCTGCTGGTGCTCGGCATCTCGACTTTTAACCTCACGCATTGTAACGTGACCGTTGGGCACCCAGAGTCCATTCCGCCCATTCAGAGTCCCAATGGTCACGTCAGTGCTGGATATGCCCATTCGAACGACACCATTCTGAACCCCCATTTCAGTGCCCGAGCCCTTTATCGCACCCGTCCGACGGGCATGCAGTGTGCCAGTATTAGGAAGAGTCTGACTCTTTTCCTGATTGGCGTCGCATGATGACGATGACGACGAGCTGAACGATCCGTTAGTGACAATCCCGCTGCCTTTGCTGAAAGCCGGGTTCTTTTTTACCGCCAGTGGCGGACTGCGGGTCACCTCGAATCGCTGTCCGGTAAAACCGTTACGCGGGCTGCCCGAGCGGGGAGAGCCATTGTCCAGAGGAGCCCGGGTGGGTGATTCGGGTGCGTCCCAGGTGCACTGTCGCACCCCACTGGTGTTATTGTTCTCTTTGTTTTGTAGCTGACCATTTGTAGGCCGTTTCTGTGTCTCATTGTTGTTATTATTAACCAGTTCCAGGGTGCAAGTATGGTCCTCTTCGGGTGGGAAAAGAACATCATGCCGGCCAATCAGAACGGCCATCAACTGCTGGACCAGTACTGTGCCTGAACACATGACAAACAGATTGCTCAAACACTAAAATAATCATGATTTAGAGCTGTCTGGAGTGAGAGATAAGGACAAAAAGACCTACCTTCCATTATAGTCACCGGGTCCTCAACCTTTGGCCTCAGAATATTTGGCCCAAAGACCGTAGCCAGATTTTGTACGCTCATTTTATTCACACCTGAGTAAGACTGAACTTCATCCAAAAACCTAAATCCAAAGAAAGAAGGGTCTTAACTTTACAACTGAGATTTCTGCAACTGAATGTACAAATCTGAATGTATAACAAAAGACATAAAAATAAATACATATGTAAACATATAAAAATGTAAGAGTAACTGAAAGTGAAGTGGTGAGCATTATAACCCAAATTTTATATCATGACATTTATATCATATATATATATATATATATATATATATATATATATATATAATATCATGACACACACATATATATATACTCATATATATATATCACTCATATATATATACACACACAATTTAACCTAATACAAAATAGCCAAGTAGTAATATTTACTTATTTGTTGGTTGGTTTATAGGATGGAACTTGATCGTGGCAAACACACAAAAAACAAGATTATATTTTATACGGAACCCAGCACATGGCGTGGAAAAAATATATACATTGTGTCCACAAGTTAAAAATCCATTCCCTCATTTTACTAAATTGTGGCCACATTGTAATAATTTGTTCCTTTGTTTCAGGTCAGTCAAAACTGTAGTGTATATCATGCCCAAGATTTACTAAAAACAGGGAACAAATTAACAAATTGCAGGAATTAAATCTTAATATGTGGCAATGATTTACTAAAACAAGGAACAAATTCTTAATATGTGGTCCGAAACACACACATACACATATATATATATATATATATATATATATATATATATATATATATATATATATATATATATATATATATATATACACACACACACACACACACATATATATATACACACACATATATATATATATATATATATATATATATATACACATACTAATAATATAATATTTTTTATATATATATTAATAATATAATATTTAAACAAGCAAGAGTGCTCTTTATTTTTTGCTGTTGAGTGAGTTCATTCACTGACTCACTCAAAGACTGCTAAGTTACTGCTAAGTGAATGTTTCTATAATTCACTTATAAAGAGAGTTGCCATATATAGGTGTAACAATGTAACCTGCAGAATCATGTAACCTGAAAAATTCACAACATTAATGCATAATGTGATGAGCCACAAAGGAATGAAATAAAACAAATCACTTACTTGCATATGTATTTAAGCAGATTGTAGTTCACCAGAGGTAGACCTTCTACTTGACCTTTTAATTCCTTCATTCCCTGTATAAAGACAAAAATATATAAATAAGGCAATATATGAAGAGTTCAGATGCAAAAGCCTCTAAATACCATTTGAAATTTTCTTCTAAAATGACCATTTTTATCAAGCTTGTATATTTAAGTTCAGTAATTTCACTTAAATGACAATTAATAGGTAATCTTCATTGCCATTTAAGTGAAATTACTGAACTTTAATATACAAGTTTGATAAAAATGATCATTTTAGAAGAAAATTTCAAATGGCACTTAGAGGCTTTTGCATCTGAAACTCTTCATATGCATTTGTTTGAACCGAGCTTCTGTAATTCAATTTGAAATGATCTGGACTAATATACATCATTTAAAGACTTACTAAATCAAAAGACATTTTAACCAGTCCCATTCCTTTTAAAACTCTTCCTAATTGACTTTAAATATTCATATTGCAATCTATTTTATTAGAACCATGCTATTCGTCTAGGCATGGGTCAATGAATTTAACAATTGATGACTGTCTAGATTTTAATGATGCGCTCCATCCCAGGTCTGTTTTTATGCAGTGGTTGATATGTCATTTTCCCTGCAGGCTCCCTCTGAGGAAAATGACTGCTGTTGCACCACACGAGAAAGCCATTTCTCAAAAACAAATGGATCCAGTACAGCCTTCAGCTTCATTTGATATGGTTACCACGATTCTTTGTGTGCATCGTACTCTGAGGGATTCTCACAGGTACGAATCTCGTTCACAACCTTGGGCCAGTAAATTAATTCAATCTTGCAAAACCCAATTGTGCACTTTGATTCTATCCTGAAAAGCCTCTGGCTGGAGGCACTGGTGATTTACGCAAGGTAAAAGTTGAACTTTAAAGTCAGAATGAGGCTGTTTCCGCTCCTCAGGGTCAAACCCTTTCTTCTTCAGGCTCAGCGAAAATAAGGAATGGATGTATGCAAGATGAAAGACGACTGCAGGAGAATAATGTGATAAGTCATATGCCATTCTCTCAGCCTGCTGGTGGGAACCAAACTCAAACAGAAATGAGAAATAGCAAGAAGAATGGCACCAAAGAGGTCAATACCTTGAGTAAATAGTAGATGCATCACGATTAAAGATAACAGCCTTAACTTTTATTCAGTCTGTTAAACCAAGTGTTGTAAAATGCTAAATGACAAACAACTGCAAGATCCCTCTTAGTTTAAGCCTAATTTGCCTCATTTTAATTTACCCAAGTTGATCCAATAGTATAACAAGCAAGACAAACAAAAAATCCCTGTTAAAACAGTAAGGAGCAGGGTATAAAGTAACGATTACAAACTCACGTTACTGTAATTAAGTCGTTTTTTTCAGAAATTGTACTTTTTTGAGTAAGTTTAAAATTGTGTAATTTTACTTTTACTTGAGTACATTTTAAGTGATGTATCGGTACTTTTTCTCCGCTATTTTCCTTCTGTTTGTGGTCGTTACTTCACATGCTAGTTCTAATTTTATTTTATTTTTATCCATCAACGTGATTGGATCGAGTAATCGGTCTTGTGACTGTCATCAAATCAAATTAAGCATAGAAAACTTTAACCGCCTATTCCTGCTGTTACTCGTGACTGCTGTGGAAGTGCATTCTTCACGCATCAATTCAATCCAGATATCAGCGTCGTCTTCCTCTAATATGCTAAGGTACATTTCACATTTCTGCTTAATATGATATTTATAAAGGCTGGCCTGTCTACAGGGCCTAACATTTGGTCTGAGGTTGGGGGTATTGCGTGCCAAGTTCATAATGTGGGGAATTCCCGCTTCCATACGTCACAATCACATTATCAGAGAGACGTGCATCAGATTCAGAATCAGTGCACCAGGTCGTTAACTTGAACTGCATTTCTTAATAAGAAATTAGCACAGCTCGTTAATAAACAATGTTTTTTGATTGATCCATTATACGATTCCGTCTTCAATTTTGGCAAGTGCACTTGCGCAAAAAACATTTTTTTCATGTTAAACTTTTTTTTTTTTTGTGGATGCTGCTGATAAAACAGCTTTGCATCAAAGACAAAGAGACAAAGTGTGTTTGTTTGTTTGTGTTGTAAAAGTTTCCTGGATATAACTTCCCTATTTAATGCACAATTTTCCTTACAAATTATGTTATCAGCATTACAATGTGAGTAAATGTAGTCGTGTAAAATGTAAGGGATGATGCCACCCTTCTAGAACAATGTGCATTTATGTTTAAATTGTAACATATTTAATAGAATGGAATTAAAGTGTGTAATTAGTGTTAGCTCACTATCTTAGCCTTTTTCAGTGCATTAGTTGAGGTAATCTGATAATATTAGTGATTCTCATTTATCAAAACACTAACATTGGTACCGTTTTGGAGAGAAATTGGGTATTTTTTAATCTCTCTACTTAACCCATCTCTTGGTGTGTGATGCTGAACTATCATATGAGTTTCTAAAGGTTTTTGAATTCTTTGCACAGTTATGAATATTGATATTTTATGTGCAACAATAGCATGCTCAGGCCCAGTGGCTTTTCGCCTAATTTTAAATGCTTCCCTTCCCCAAATAATATGATTTAAATGGTGATGAGTGTACTGATTTGATGCATTTTAAAAAGATGGATGATAGATATTCTTCAATCTTTCTTACAAGGAACAAAATATAATGTGAATTACAGTATGTGCATTTTTTTAATTTGTTTTTAATAAATTGAAGTGCACAGTGTTTATTATAAGGGGTAGAATCCGCACCTCAGATACTCACTACTCATCAGTACTTTTAAATAAGCTACTTTTTTACTCTTATTCAAGTAGTTTTTTGGACAAGTACTTTTTACTCTACTCACACTACATTTTTGGAATGTAATGGTACTTTTAGTATGTTTTTTCAGTACTCTTTTCAGTGACATATACATGAACAAAAACACTTGTCCAAAATGTGGCTAAATTAAATTCCTAACACAATGCATACACACATTGCTTTCTTAATGTTTCCAACAATTTGATTTTTTTTTCAAGAAATTAAAACTTTTATTCAGCAAGGATGCATTAAACTGATCAAAAGTGACAATATTACAAAATATTATTTTAAATAGCTCTAAATGATGTCCTTTTGAACGTTCTTGTTTTCTTTTCTTTCTTCATATAAGAATCCTGAACAGTTTCGGCAACTGTATTCATGATAATAATTCAAAATTATTCTTGAGAAGCAAATCAGCAAATTAGAATGATTTCTGAAGCATCATGCGACACTGAAGCCTGGAGTAAAGATGCTGAAAATTCAGCTTTGCTGTCACAGGAATAAATTACATAAATTATTTTTAAAATGTAATAATATTTCACAAAATAACAGTTTTCACTACTTTTGATCAAATAAATCCAAGAGACTTCTTTCAACAATATAACAAAGCATAGCATATAGTATCTGGCAACCTGCATCATTAATGACACTCATTAATCAAACTTTTGAGTACTGAGGTACGTTACTGCTGCTTAATAAGTACAACGGAGTCGCAGGCTTGCAATGTGATGGGAAAACCAACCATTCATGCCTTCATTTATTACTAAATGAGTTATGAGGTGACTCACTTCATCCTGGTCTTTGCTGAGGAGTTTGGTGCAGGCCAGAAACTCTTCATATTTACAGAACGGGATGACCGGCTCAGGGAGCTCTCTCAAGTACAGCTTCAACAAGGATGCCACGGTGTGAACGTCTGTGTTACTGCAGAGAAAGATGGAAAGTGTAGACATGTTAATGTAAAAGTGACCAATGAAAAGCTAGAAGCATCCAGTGTTTTAAATTAATTAGTGCTGTCAAACGATTAAAATATCTAATCGCGATTGATCACATTAGACGCTTTCGAACCAAGTAGTTACAGGAACTTAGTTATAGGAACTGTCCACTTCTAAACAGTTCTAAGAACTACTCTCCCCCAAACTCGGTTTTGCTGCTGGCCAAGTGGCCATAGGAACTGGTAGAGGGGGTAACGCAGAGCACGGCGACGGTCTTTATAGCGTCATCACTAGACGTAGTAGCGTGGCCACATACAACAACAACAAACCAGCATGGAGGAGGCTATTGCATTAATAACGGAGAACGAACAGTGGCGTTTAAAGATTATGCTTGAGTTCTGTACAGAGAAACACAGAAGACGAAGGCTCCAGCGTAATATGATATTAAGTAATATGATGGAAGAAGATAAAAGAGCAGAGCGCAGGAGGCAAACAAAACGACGGGTAAGTTTAGCTAGCATTAGCAATTAGCTGGTTGAATGCGTTATGTTTGTCTTTATCCTCGTTGTAATGTTTTGCAAAAACAAACAGCGTATGACAGACAGCGCGCTACAAGTTCCGTGTTGACAGTGGGCATGACTTAGAAGTTGAACCAATCAACGTAGACCTAGGGAAAGGGAACTAAAAAAGTCCTCGCTCTAGACTAGGTACTGAAAGAGTTATAGGAACTACGGTCTGAGGAACTAAAAAATCCCCAATTTAGTCCGGTCGGAACACTGAGAAAAAAAGGGTTATAGGAACGTTAGGTTCTAGGAACTGCAAAAGTCCCTCCGGTCGGAAAGCGGCTATTATTGTCATTCCTTAACTTGTGATTAATCGCAATTAATCGCACATTTTTATCTATTCTAAATGTCTTTTGATTTGTTTTTTGTCCCATTTTAATACTCTTATCAACATGCAAAAGTGGATAGGCTTGTTTTGTGCAAATGTTTTTATTTTTTTTTTATTGAAAACAACATTGCCATATACTGTGTTCAAGCAAATAATCTCTCACACAATGCAACGCTGTCCATCAATAAAAGAGTGAAAGAAGTACTGACGAGTTCCTGATATTGACGAGGGGCGGAGAATTCGCGTCAGCTGTGTGTGTGTGTACTTGGCCATCCTCAAGTGGTATTTGACTGGACGTGCTGCAATGAGGATAGCTCAGTTCACAACGAAAAAAAAACACACAGATCACTTAAGTCTTGTTAGTGGGACCATTTGGCAACTTTTAAAAGTAAACTTTCCATTCAGAATCTTATTGGCATCCATTTCGGCGTCTCACGCTCGTCATACACTCAAAGCGTAACTTTAACCAACTATTGGGCCGGCTCACAAGCCCAAACGAGTGTGTGTGGCGTGCCTGTTGTCTTTTTCAGGTCTAGCTAGATCCGCTTGCGCTTTGGTCGATGAAGCAACTTAATGTCCTCGCGCAGCCAGTGAAGCCAGTGAAATGAATGGGTTTCAGAGTGCAGCGCATGCCGCGTCATGTTGCAAAAGCATGTGAAAAAAACCTGACAAAGTTTGCTAGGCCAAAAAGACTGTGACTGCGTTTACATGCAGCCATTAACCCGTTCAAAACCGGGATATTAGCAATAACCCGGTCGCAAACGGCCATTTAAACACCGCCAAAACCCGAATATTGCTCATATCCCGGATTTTAAAAACCGGGATATTATACCTGGGGTACCCCTTTTCTAACCTGATTTTTTGGTCATGTAAACGTGCATCGGCATATCCCCATAGTGATTTGTGTCCTGCGCATGTTCTATTTGCAAGGAATCTTGGTCTTTTGAGTAGAGAAACTTCTCGGCGCATACAAAAATCCGCGTGCAGTATACCGGAAGTAAACATGGCGAGACACAGCACAGCATACTTTTGGAGCGAGCTCAGTAACGTTACCAGCATCACAGCGCAAACAAAGGCGATCGCTATCTGCCCCGAACTATTCATTATCCGCATGCTGCTGCTGTTGTTGTCTTTGGATACAGGAAGAAGAATCGGAAATGACGCAAATTGCGTCTAAAGGTTATCCGTACGTCAAGACGCTGAACCGCGCGTCGCCGTTTACATCGGGATATTGCAGTTCCATGTATACAGGAGAAACTCTCTCAGCTCACGCATGTAAACGGGTTATCCCTAATGTTTCAGAAACCCGTAAAGTGACCATAACCCGAACCATAACCCGAAAATTGGCTGCATGTAAACAGTCACTTAATCGCGCGATAAAAAAATTGACGCTGTTAAAATGGGTTTGCGTTAACACCTTTAATAACGCGTTTAACTGACAGCCCTAAAATTAATTATTTTAAGAAGTGATAAAGCATGTAAAACAGTGTAGGACACTTTAACGGTGTGTTCACACTTTGATTAAAATAAACTTTGGTGCAAGTGCTCTAATAGTGTGGTTCACCCAGACCCATGAAAATGTGGGTCTTGGTTCACTTACAAATGAGCTTGATTTTAATTTTTAGGTTCGTTGTTATAAATGACAGTGTGAGTGTCAAGCGAACCAGGACTAAATGTATCATTCTCTTTTTTTGGTCCGGACCAAAAGAACCAATGGGCTATATGCACGCATAAGTTCCGCATTTGACGCAAGGATGCTCGTCCATTTCCGGTTGTGGAGATTTAAGCGGAGGAAAACTGGGAAAAACGGGATTATGGCAGAGTCTTAATCAGTCAAAATTTACTGTCCTCCTGTCTTTGAAACGAAACGTACATACGTTTAGATGTAATTTTATATATACTTATGTTTATTTAATATAATTTTAAAAAGAAGCATAAACACAACAATGTCTGTTTTATCTGTTTTTGTGACTAACGTTTCTTTAGTATAACCATGGAGTATAAAATTCAATATAAATTCTCGGTATTGCATAGGACTCTACGATTGGCGGAAGTTATCGAGCATCCTTAAACCTTCAGCGGAAATACCGCTGTACATAGAGCCCATAGAACTGAACTACAAGTGTTAATACACCCTATGGAGAGCCATGAGGACATCCCTGTGTGGGTATCCCAGTATTTCTAATGATATGTAACAGGAAGCTGGTATTAAATCAAATCCAGTACAAGTCTGTCACTGATTGGCCATGTAACAGCCCCGTAGAGGGCTACCTAGGCTTGCAGTGATGCCGTAACATGCTGGATTTATTGTCACTTCCTGGGTGGGCTGTACAGGAATAGCCAGCACATGTACTGTATAATGTAACCGCCAAATGTATTTTCTGAGCAATGACCCTTTATAATTATCACCTTTGCTTCAGACACCAACAAGATCTAAATATGAACGGTGTTAAATATGCAGTGTGCTTTTCCTGGTGTCTCTTCCTGTGTGGAGCTCTGACAGCCATCGCTAAAATCACAGACTGTAAATCAACTGGAAAACAGCTGCTGGTGTTATCTGCAGCGTTTGGTAGCACTGAAGTACAGAGAAAGCTCTTCCCGAAAGAGAAAGTGTCCAAGTCTACATTTTAATGTAATGTAATGAGGAGACATTGCATTAAAATGGACAAAATACTGCACTTTCAGTCTAATATTTGGTGATCGTCATATAAAGGGATAAAAAGACTAAACAAAAACCTGGTGGTGTTAAAAAGGAAAATTTGGTCTTGCTAATTCATGAATGCAAATGTGTGGATAAATAGTCCAGATTTAGGTTCTGCTTAATTGTAATGGCAGACATCTAAAAAGAAAGCAAATCAATTTGATCAAGCATGAAGCAAAAAGATGGCACACTAATGGGTTTTATTATGAAGTGAAAGTATGTTGAACAAGTTTAATAGACACCAGAGCTGTCAATTATGTCTTTTCACTTTGATTTGTCACTGGAGCCAGAGCAAACCTTTAATTAGGACTCAATTCAGGCATTATTTAAATGCTGTGGTATTTGAAAAGAGCAAGATGTTGCAGGTCACCACGTATGCATTTAGCAGATGTTTTATCCAAAGCATAGCTGAATGTTTAATTCCAAGGTTTTGGAGACCTTTATTTTGCACAGTGGAATAAGATTCAAAATGCTTTTCATTCTAAGAAAAATAAGTCCAAGTCTTTTAAGAACTGATCACTGAAAGGATCTTTGAGGGACCAAAAATAGTTGTTTATGGCATCACTGTGAAAACCACCTTTTGAAATAATTCATACAGAGACTATAAGTATATTTAGAGCAAGTACCAGTCGAAAGACGGCTTCTCTCCACAGTCGAAAGCATCCTGAAGCTCTTTGACGAGGTTGGCTTGTCCAGGCAAACGGAAGAGCCCTTCCTCGCGTAGACCCCAGCAGCGGATGAAGTCCACGCACTGCTCCACCAGCATGGGAGCCATTTTGTTGCCATAACGTCGTTCGTATTCGAACCGTCTCTTCCAACTTCTGACCAAAGATTCCTGAAACACAAGCCAACATAAAGAAAAATTGTGAAAAACAAGATAACATATAGGAAAATCCTGCTTACTTTACACAATAACCTTGACACGCCCCTGCTGATTTTTTTCTTTGTAAATACATACATATCATATAATATCATATCATATCATATCATATCATATATATATATATATATATATATATATATATACATATATATTACACAGTGTAAACTTAATATAGATTCAATAATCAAATTATTTACATATTCCCATTAATCAAATGATTCTCATATCAATATTTAGACATCAAAATGAGCATTATTAAAGGGGCGATGAACTGAGAAATCAAACTTTCCATGAGCTTTGGACATCTAAGAGGTCATCATATTATAAGAATATCCTGTAAGTTTCAGAACTGAAAACGTCCTTGTTAGTCCAATAAAAGCTTTTATTGACACCAGCCTCAACAAACGACTAATTTTTCAAAGTGGGAAACTATGACGTCAACAAGAATAAAACACCACCCCGCAGAAGAAGATCAACGCCTGCTTCAACACGGCCGATTTAGCTCCGCCCACCGATTCACGCATTACACGCATAGCTAAATAACATAGTCCTACTTCGTGACTAACAAACCGAATCGAATCAGACCGAGCGAAGCAATACAGAATATTGTGCAGTGCCTGGTTGTGGAAGAAGACAGTCGCTGCATAAGCTTCCTCTGGATTCCAATTGAACTGCATGGTTAAACTTTATTTTTAATGACGTTCCAGCTGATGAGGGTAAATCATCATCCGTCTGTTCGATTCATTTCACTGAGGATTGTTTTGTCAATAAGACTGGATTTGCAGACCGATTAAGAGTAAAGAACCATCTATATTGGATCTGCCAGGAATGGTGCAATTCTGGGTCGAACATGTATGGGTGAATCATTCAGGTTAACATTGGACTTTTTCATAACATTTTCCCCGCGTGCACTGACGGGTGGGTTGAAACTCATTATAATATGCAAAACTGTTATCCACTCACAGCAGTCGCGTTTACTTTCAAGTCTTCAGTGCGAGACGCCCATAAAAACCGAGCGCTTTTGAGCTATGCTCAAAACTAGGGTAGAAAATAGCCTATTACTTATTCATTTTGATGTTTTTGAATGTAGAAACCAAGCGAACATCATACATTGACCTCAGACAACAGTATAATAAAATTTTAAAAGCCAGTTCATGACTTTAAAAGATGTTGCAAAGTTTCAGTAAAAATAACTGTATGCTCTGCATTTATATATATATATATATATATATATATATATATATATATATATATATCAGGGGTGTAACGAATACGCGTATTCGTATCTGAACCGTTCAGGTGCGAGGGTTTCGGTTTCAGTTTTCGGTACGCATTTTTGAACTGAGCGGTTCATTTTCGGTTCGGTTCATTTTTCCTGCCGACCAACATTTCGTTCAAATGTCAGGCGCGCTGACGCGTGGCAAGCGCGTTCATAATGTAAGAGTCGCTGGCGTGACTACAACATTGCCCAACATCAAATGGCGAATGTTATGTAAGCGAAACGAAACTGAGCTACTCATTATTGTGTGGTTGTTTGGATGACGGATCGTTTATCAGTTTGGACCAATGCAGCGCAAGCCAATCTTGATCAGCACTGTCTGTTACTACACAGCCAAATCCAGTAAAGAAAACATTTGAATACGCCACTGAAGTAATAACATCGCTGTGAGATCTAGTGAGAAACATTCACATTTCTCCGTTATTAACGGATGATACAGCGCTGACATGGAAACCAGGAAGAAACTGTGTGCCATGAATGAACTATCCAGTGTCCACAGAACAGCAACATCAACATGGATTTACTGTATAACACTACTAGCTGTAAGTTTGGCAGGAATAGTAGGCTATAATGTTTCAAGTAACGTCACGTCGGTTGTATTTTGACATTATCAATACAACTGCTGCCCTCAAATGTTAATCTAAACTAAAATAAACCTTTAATTGTTTATAAGGAGCTGTTTTGTTTTATATGCTCCTAAGAAAAGTCAAGTATAATTCCATCATTGCTCAAAGTAAAAAAAATACCATACTCTGATTAGTTTTAATTAAAATATAATTAAAAAATTAAATCAAGCAAATTTCTCTGTCATTTCTTTCTTTTTGCCGTATTTGAAACGTACCCGAACCGTCTCGAACCGAACCGTGACACAAGTGTATTCGTATCGAACCGAACCGTGAATTTTGTGAACCGTTACACCCCTAATATATTAACAATTTTAAATCTTTATTTATTTTAAGATTAAAGTAAATGTGAATAATTTCAGTTTGTGTGCTATTGTATTATATTATTATGGAAAATAAGTGTTGAGCTATTTGACAGATCTTTTAGAGCTCTAAAAATTAGTTTTAACTCAAGTGGAAATAAAGATTGATCCCTGTACTCCTGTATCAGAGACAAAAAAGCCCCATAACAGTGAGGAGAGAGCTGCTAAAGAAGCCTGATTTAAGCTATTCTTTCATGTCATGCCCTCTGAGAAGAAAATCGCACGCTTCCTCTCCTGTCCTGTTCTTTTGTCTGCATCAGTCAGGCTGAAAACAAGCGTGAATCACATGTGGCATGCATATGAGCAGGGATTAGGCCAGACTTCCTGGAAGCTTTGGATCGGTGGCGCTTTCGGGTTCTACGACTCAGACGAGAAGTACAAGATGGTACAAATTCAACTAAACCTAGAAGACAGGAAGGGATTTACTGCCCTTTCCTGGCTAAGCTGATGAAGGACACAAAGTTTTGCATTTTCTTTTCTTTCACATTCAAAAGAATGTCTGACTCACCATGTTTGAAGCTGACGCAACTTTTAATTCTACGGAAGACACTTCTGTGCATGAAACTATAGTAAAACAAAGGATGCAAGAAAGTGCATCCGAACTGTCTTCCTCCGAGCATCTTCAACAATAAGTCCAATGTGGCCTGCAGTCACACTATATCCATACAAAAACACAATGGCACAAGAATATCACCCAAAACGTTAAGTCCTGGGTTCCCGGCTAGTACTTTTAGAGTCTCCTTCAACCAAAATCTTGGGAAGAAGCTGTGTGAACATTGCAACTTTGAGAATATCCACACTTGGAACTCAAAATGCTGACAGAAAAAGGACTTGCTTTTACTACTGTACATAGATCCTTTCTGGATGAAGAAACACAGAAATTTCCTACATATTCAATCTCTGGACAAGCGATGTCTGTTAGTACGGTGACCACACAGGTGTGAGATAGTGATCTGCCTAAAACACAGTAGGAACAAAAGTAAATGAAACTGAATGCAGACATTGACTTGGCTTCAACTCTTAATGATTTATGCAGAAGCTCTTGCACTGAGTTTCTAGTTTCCCATGAAAAGAGTTTGATGAATCAGACTTGTGCTTCCAGCCAAAGGTAATCTCCTGATGGATTTTCTCTCCCTTTCGGTGAGTTCTCCTGGCTTTCACCTTGGTTTCTCATGACTGGATCTCCGTAAGCACTCTGTTTGTGAATCCTCGGCTCAGGGCTTTAATATCACATTTGGGTTAAGTTGTCTTTCACTTCACAATAGCAATAGGCAATTATCAGCACTGTACAAACACACACACACTGAACTTCATGCCATCTTCAAGCTGTCCAGGGCTTTTCTGCTGACCTCATGTATCCACACACACAGGGCTCTTTGTGCTGCTCTGTGACTCTTATCCTACAGAAAATCAAATATGAAAGCAGGCAGACCGGCTCTCTCGCAAACTATCTTCTCCTCTCATTACGCTCTTGCACCTTTTAGGTCTTCCTGTCTCATTTCATTCCTTTGAGGATGTCCCTTCTTATTTTTTGATGGTCTTTTCTCATCTCTTTGTATCCCTCGTTACGGTTTCACACCCTTTGAGCTCTTCTCTTGCAGTTTCTTCGGTCTCTCCTCCACTCCTCCTGATCCCATCCGTTCGTCTCATCTCGTCTCCTTTTCATCCACAGATTGCCCTAAAGCCATTCCTTGTATTTTAACTGTTCTCCTCTCCTGTATTTCTGGAAGTAGAGTGCTTTCCCTCCTTTAAGGAGGTTTGGATTCAAAGGGGAGGAGACGAACCACTCCATCCATCCAAAGCTCAGACCTGACCTGTACTCGAGTACGACAGGCCAAAACAACCCCCCCTCCACTTCAACCCCGTATAGGTTAGTTAAAAAAAAAAGTTGCTAAGCTCTTAGCTGTGTAATCTTCTGTTGTGGCTGTTCCCAGCCTTCGGCCCTCATTCCTGCTGTTCACACCGCCGTGTTTTTTGGTAGACGTTTGAACAACGGTGCTCCGCACAAAGCTCCACAATGGCTGTGGGCAAATCGCTCTCAGCCTAAAAGGTCTTCCAGTTCATTGGCGGAAAAGATTAAACACAGACTGATTGTTTCTTTGATCTTCCTGAATGAAGAATAAAAACATGCATTTTCAATGAATATTCTCAGTCTAACCCTCAAACACTATAACGAGTACAGTAAAATGAGCATTTACATGAGCTCTAGATGTTTTTAATTTAACAAATTCATCTTTAATGTAAAATAGTAGGAGGAGATTATGAGAAAATAATGACTTTCCTATACATTTTATTTGAACTTTTAGTATTTTGATGTGCTTTTGCCTTATGTAATAAGGTTATTCTAATATTCATACATACTGTAGCTTCTTCATATTCTAATATTTGCAATATTTTATTTTAGCTTTATTTCAGTTACTGAACATGATTCATATTTTTAATTTTAGTCAAAACGCTAACCACTTTGCTTGAGACTAACTGTACGTTCACACCGCCACCGGCGAGAGCATCAAAGTGGCCGGGAGTTCATTCATTTTCATTGAGAGCCGACGGCGAGCTCCGGCGAGAGCGGCGCGGCGTGTTTTGGACAGCGAGAGCGGCGAGGAGAGTTGAAATCAGTTCAACTTTATGGTAATAAGCAATGACACGGTTCGGCGGCAACCAATCGGTATGTAGAAGATTCTCCACTTTGTATATATTGCAATTCTGACTGTATATTGACTTTGTTGGTTAGAATGTTATAAAAAAAATTGGAATGTAGAAGTGTTCCGTTTGAGAGAATCCCAGAAAACACAGTCCTGTAAACTTTGGTTCCGGCCACATTAGTTCCCAAGCAAAATAGAGGAGGTTGATAATTTGAATTTGATAAGAGGGCGCGCAACACTTTTTATAGGCAAGATTTTTCAGTGCTAGAACACTTTTTTCAGCGGGAATGCAAATTATAATAGCACTTAACCATGAACACAAAAGCCACACCACACACATATGGCTTTTTATTTGTTTATTTAGTTAGCAAACATGTCACTATAATTTTGAAGTTATTTCCATCGATCAATTTTCTGCCAAAATAACGACCGACATGCTTGTTTGCTTTGTGGCCTCTTTAAATACCGTTTTAAAAAGATCACGCATTCGATCTCACGTCAGAGCATCAGAGCATCCACGAATCTTTCCACGGCGTCGGTTAACAGAGCGGCAAGAGCGAATTTTGCCACTCTCGCCGCGGCGGTGTGAACGTATGGTAAGAGAATTTTAACCAGGACTGGATCCAGTGATGACGCAATTAGTTTTATTTCTAACCAGTCGTCAACATTTACCAATGTTTTCAATTTTTAGCACATCATGCTGGGTAGCTCCTCCCACAACACAATCTCATTGGCTTAAAGTTCTGATTTACATACCTAACTACAAAATTAAAGTCCCCTGTGGTGAAAATCAAGTTTTTAATATTGTTTATATGTGGTGTTATTAATATGCTTTAAGACAAACCATGTGCAAATTCTTAAGTCAACACCATTGCTGAGTATTTTCTCCTTAAAACTGCAGTGTACAGACCGTCTAAAACGTGCGTTTGAAATTGCTGGTGTTTCTGACACCACAAACTACCTCTGAGCTGGTGTGAGTGAGTGGAGGCGGGGCTAATTTGCATATTCATAGAACCGCATATACTAAATGAGGCAAGGGTGTAGAGTTATGGGTAACGCTTCCTTTTACAGTACAGTACTTACAGTGTACTTATAGTGTACGTACTTAAGTACTGGCTAATATAAGGTAAGTACATGGAACAGGGGTAGGTTTAGGGGTAGGTTCAGGGTTAGTACTAGTTATTACCCAGTAATTATAGTTACTAAAATAAGTACATATAGTATTTACATGGGTAACTGGACTGTAAAAGGAAGCGTTACTGAGTTATGTTCAAGCTATTTCAAGGCATAACAATTTTTTTCAAAGAAAAAACTTTTAAAATGTCATTTTGGTGATCAAAGATTAGTTTTAAAGGGATACAATTATTGACAACAGGGGGACTTTAACCTTTATTATGAAATGACACTTGTCACTGGATGTTCTGGTGAGGTGATACTTTGGCATTTTTGTAATGTATAGCATACAGCATGCATTATGGGTCTAATATGTCACAGGTAGGTTGGCAAAGTTCCTTGTTTAGTCAAATTAAACTTTTAACTAATATGTGATCTCTCTAAATCCCACTGGAAGTGTCATCCTCAGAGAGTCAATACTCCATTAACTACAAATGTCACTTCTGAAAGCCAATAAAGTCTTTGACAGAAGGGTAATCACACAGCAAAAGCCAAACAACATTTAACAAGTCAAAACTTAATTACATCTGATAATGATTATAAGACAACGTCTGCCGATTTAATGAATTATCAACTTGTTGCAGCTGCGCACACATGCTCAAATCAAATCTGAGACGAAGATGTCAGAAGGTCAAGGAGAAGAGGCTAGAACACACGCACTGCAACTGGGTGGTCGTGAAACCCCATAGAACCCCTACAGTGGGATATTGTACACTGTTTGACTCAGTGACCTTTGACCTATCAGGTAAATCAACTGACTTTGGGAGGAATGTCACTTTCACAACTACAAATGTAAACACAAAATGCATTCCTAAGGAATCTTAATTATTTTGGCTAGGAGATTTGAACGGCTCTGTGCACAGAAATGCCACCAAAATCATAACACTCTCATTTGTCAAAGTCCAGTGAACCAATTGAGTTCACATAGAAATATAGGTTTATACAAACTAGGAGATTAAAGAGATTACAAAACGGTCACAAAAACAAGGACTGTCCTGGCCCAGGTATTACAAATAACTGAACTTTTGAGTAATTAAACAAATGATTTATATTTTTATTTTCTGACAAGTTGTAAAAGTTCAATGCTGTCAGTCTGGTACCCTCAACACTGAGGCCGGGTCACATTTCTGCCCACACAGAGTGGGATCATTCACACGGATGAGCCATTCTTGCAGGCTGGTGAACAAACCTTTTAAGCCGAAATTGGAAAGTGGGCAGTCTAATCATAGTGCTGTATGTGAGATTGAAAAAAATAGCACACATTTAAACACACCCACACAGCAAGCGAACAAGATCACTCATTACCACGCTCATAGAGACATTGATAACCCAACAGCAATTACACCACTCACATCGAGTCAGTTAAACTGACAACTATCTCAAAGACCTAATGGCATTTTTTTGTATAAATGAAATCTATATTGAGTCTTTAAATACATGCAACCTATTCCAACATTGACCCACCCTGGTGAAAAAGACGTACAATTAAAGTGTATTAAAAATGTACTTAAATATGTTTTTTAGTACAATACAAATATAATGTAATGCATTTTTAAATCGCTTAATTGTACGTCTTTTTCACCAACTTGAGTAAAAACGACAGAAATCATAAAGCTTCTAATGATATAATTGTTTCTACCCCAAACCATTCGCTGAAAACGTAATCATTTAAAAAAATTCAATAGAGCTTTAGACAATGACAGAATTAAAATAGAAATAAAAGTCCAAATGAATGAATGAATTACGATTAAATTTAGGTTCTTTAAACACTCCTACATTTATGTATTGAAGCAAAGAAAAAAGTTTGTCTAAAATACTTTACAATACAAAAGAAACACATTTTTATATTTGTTTTGCATTATAATATTGAAAGTTGCCATGAAAAGAGCAAAAATGTGCAAAAAACTTTCATCACAAATAATAAGTGTAGGCAATTGTGATTGTCAAAACATTTGGTAGCCTAACTAAACATTATTGTATTAAGTTTAGTGACAGCATGGTGCAATAATTGGTATAGGCTACTGGTTTTATTATTGCTTGATACAAATTTTTTCCGATTTCAATTTAATTCTTGTAGTTTTATTCTGATCTTGATTCAATTTGTATACATGTTAGGTAAATACCTATGTTATTATTATTTTTTTTTAAATCTTACCTAATGTTCGTAAACATAGGCTACAGAGAGCCCTGTCAGCTGGTATTATTAAAGGTTCCAAATAACCACTCAAATTAAATATAGGCCTAATGTGATTTTTATTACAATAACAACTTAATAATATTTTAATGCTACACGCTAAAAAATGCTGGGTTATTTTAACCCAATTTTGGGTAAAATATGGACAAACTCAAACATTGGGTTAAAATGTAATTTAAAAATGTAACCCAATGGCTGGGTTTGTCCACATTTGACCCAAAATTGGGTTAAAACAACCCAGCATTTTTAGAAAATATAATAAATATGTAATTTAGTGTACATATTTAGCAAAATACTCAATTTATACTAATACTAAATATAATATAAAATACTTTTTTCCTCTAGCCAACTTACATGCTATGGTCATTAAATGGCTTTCCTGAGGTAAATGTAACGTTATGAGACATGTAGTCTACTCCAGCTATATTATTGACCTCTTCCAGTGTTTTGAAAACACTGATTGGTCGATATTATGTATGAAGCATATACATTTTGGTAAGTTGTAACATTACTGTATCTTTCTACATAGCTGTTGATCATTTGTGTTAATTTACTATTAACTAGTAGGCTAGTAAAGAGAGATGATAGGTTCACGTGCCGTTTGGCGCAACAGCGATCTGACACATTTAAAAACACCAAAACGATAGCCGATTTATTGTTTAAATTTCATAATTGACAAAAATTGACAGAATCTGAGAGCTGAGAATTAGTTTCATATTAGAGCCAGACCAGATATATCGGCAGACCGATATTATCGAGCCGATATTAGGCATTTTCCAAAATATCGGTATAGGCAGTTATAATGGCCGATAAATGAATATTTCAAAAATAAAATAAAAACGGATGAAAACACGCTTGTACCATGTCATGAGTGTTGGAGTTGTATAGTTTGTCCACCAGAGGGAACTCTACACTGTCCCTGTTGGCAACACTCGTTGAGTTGGTCACGAGACATACATTGCTTGAATAACAATTAAAAGAACATCCCCATCAGTTCTCTTAACTCAAATAAGCATGACAAAATCTGTGACTATCATGTCCAGTTTTGCTGCTGTTAAATAAGCCGAGAGTGAAGCGGAATTAGCTAGAAATAGTTACGTTATGTTGTTACAGTAGTTGACTGACTGTCCTTTTAACTTTTGACAATGTGACTGAAGTATTTCTTTAATAGCGCATGACCGTTATAGCAATGAGTCGTATCATCTCTCCTTGGCCTGTTATATTGAAAATGTATGTTTTACAATTTGCAGTATGACGTTATCCATTGTTACACTAAATTATGGCTCATCATAGACTAGCGAACCACAAAGCTAGCTAATGCCACTATCATCAGTCTGTTCTGTTGTGACAATAAAAAGAAAGTTTCTTTTAAAAGGCATTATCATATTATTTTAGTTAAAACTCATAAATAATTACAAATAACTAATGTTAGGGAAATATGTTAATGTTTTGTTGCGCGTTTCTGAAACAAATTAAAATAAAAAAATATCGGCCGATATATCGGAATATCGGATTTTAAAACCCAAAAATATTTGTATTGGTATTGGCCTTCAAAATCCTTTATTGGTTCGGGCTCTATATCATATCAAAAGTAAACTTGTCTTGTCTGTCGGTGTCCTCTTTGGTTCGCAATTTTCTTGCGTGAAAAGTGTGGGGTGAGCGTGTGAAAAGGGCCAATTGCGTTTGTCTCACGCTGAATGTGAGAGTGTTGGCAGCTCTGCATTACTGGTGTGAATCTTGAGACAAAAACAATGGCACTGACATCTTTTAAGATATGTCAGTGCAAGTTGCTTTCAGTTAAAATAGCTCAAACATGCATTTTTATTCTGGGACTAGACTTAAGCCTTGTCTGTGAAACCAGTGGATACAGTAGTATAATACGTATAAGCTGAGCTGTGCAAGTAAAGCAAAGTTTAACTGTGACCAGTCTGTTAATAACCATTAACCAACAATGATTTATTCTAACAAACTTGACGCAGAAGCTCACCTCCTCCAAACGGAGCCCATATCACCTGCGGATGGTCTTCACCCAATCCTCCATGTCATTCTGTGTGCTGGCCATAAGAAGGTACGTCTCATGGTTGGATGTCATTCGCTCCCTGTCGCCCCCTAAGAGAGAAAATTCAAATAATGGTCAGATGTTTGTTGATTTGAGATGTTAACATTTTCCCCTATTTACATAAAAAAATAAATACAATTTGACATGAAATTTTAAAACATAGCAAAAATTATTAATATACACAATTTCATTGCAAGAGCCAGGTAAATCTTTCGCTTCTTCACATTCAGCCCCCAACACTACACGTTCAACAACCAATTAGGTCTCCGTCATGAAAGATGAGAGGTCACATGCCTTTGTTTACTAAACCTCACTGACACCGTAATCTAACATTAACCCCTGACTCAAAGCCATTCTGTACAAATGTACAGGTGTGTTGACATCTGTGAAAGGGAGCTGAGCCTGAGACATTTGACCATGGGTTTGTCTCGATTGATGCGAGGTGATGTCACATGTTTAGTCTGCTGCGAATGAGGTGTCTGTCTTGTTTTTGAGAACAGCATGCATCAGCCCACAGAATTTAAATGACAACTTTGATAGAAAAAGTGTTTAAAAATAAAGACTTCTTACTGTTGGGTTAAGGCCCTGTTTACAGGAGAACGCTTGCGGGTGAAAACGTAGAACGGATGTGCCTTTCGTTTACATGGCAACGGCGTTTTTGGGGCTTAAAACGCAAAAAGTGAAACCACCCTCCAGAGTGGAAATCTTAGAAACGCTCCACCGCCGTGTTCCCATGTAAATGGTAAAAACGCAAAGGTTTGCTTGACAGTGAAGGTTGTACGCAGGTGCACGGGCTTGGTGTTGTAGTATGCACTCTTAGCCGCCTGGGAGTGCATACTACATTGAATTTCACAGACTTTTGTGTCCACCATCTGCAGCACGGATTTCCCACCCAAAACGCTCGTCTAATCACAGAATAAAAAGTGATAACGCAACTTCCAGTTTTGCGTTTTCTCTTCAGAATAATTTCCGTGTAAACATTATGGAAGCTTGTTTCCGCCATAGAATGGAAAATATAAAAGGTAATTGCGACTTTTGTTCTCACAATTGCGAGTTTACTTCTAAAAGTTAGTCTTTGTTTCCCCTTAGAATTGGCCTGATAAGTCGCAATTGCGAAGTTTATATCTCACAATTCTGAGAAAGATGTCAGAAATTTCGACATATAAACTCGCAATTATGTGTTATAAAGTCAGAATTGTGAGATGTAAACTCGCAATTGTGAGAAAAAGTCAGAATTGTGAGATAAAAAGTCGTACTTCTGTCTTTTTCTCAGAATTGCGAGCTTTATATCACCCAATTCTGACTTTATATCTCGCAATTCTGATTTTATATCTCGCAATTCTGACGTTATATCTCACAATTCTGACTTTATATCTTGCAATTCTGACTTTATATCTCACAGTCTCTAACTTTATATCACGCAATTCTGACTATATCTTCGCATTTCTGACTTTATATCTCGCAATTCTGACTTTATAACACGCAATTGCGACTTTATATCTCGCAATTCTGACTTTATATCTCGCAATTCTGATATCATGCATTTCTGACTTTATATCATCGCAATTCTGACTTTATATCACGCAATTCTGACTTTATATCTTCGCAATTCTGACTTTATAACTTCGCAATTCTGACTTTATATCTCGTAATTCTGATATCATGCATTTCTGACTTTATATCTCGCAATTCTGACTTTATATCTTGCAATTCTGACTTTATATCTTGCAATTCTGACTTTATATTTGCAATTCTGACTTTATATCTGCAATTCTGACTTTATATCTCGCAATTCTGACTTTTTATCTCGCAATTCTGACTTTATATCTTGCAATTCTGACTTTATATTTCGCAATTCTGACTTTATAACGCGCAATTCTTTCTTTATATCTTCGCAATTCTGACTTTATATCTCGCAATTCTGACTTTATAACTCGCAATTTCTGACTTTATATCTCGCAATTCTGACTTTATAACTCGCAATTCTGACTCTATATCTCAGATTCTTACTTTATATCTCGCAATTCTGATATCATGCATTTCTGACTTCATATCTCGCAATTCTGACTTTATATCACACAATTGAGAACTTTATATCTTTGCAACTGTCACTGAACTCACAAGTAAGCTTGGAATGTAACGCTATTTTCATCTGGAAACAAACTTTTTTGCATTATTTTCCTGTTATCACTGTAAAGCTGCTTTGAAACAATTCAAACTGTATTGTAAAAAGCGCTATAAAAATAAAATGTGACAAGAAAGAACGAAAGATAGCCAGAAAGAAAGAAAAATCAAGATAAAATGTTTTGTTCCTCATCCATATGGAGAGAGATGATTATACCATTCTTTAAAGCATGTCTGACATGTTCCTGAATCCATGTGCTGAGGGAGATTTTTTAAGAGTTAATGGAGATATGATTTGAGTGAAAGACTAAATTATTCATTGTATACATTTGTGTAGTTCTTCAGGGAGTTGCTGCTGTCTTGATTATCGATTTTTCATCTGCAACCAGATCAGTTTGGCGACCATTAAAATGTATTTATAGACTGTCGAGAAGCAAAGCAGATGGAAATCACAGAAGGAAACTACTGACAGCGGTGATTCCATTCAACTCCTGCACAGCACCCCTGGAAACGGAGCGACTGATCCTTTTCGAAATAGCTTCTAGTACACAACCAGAGTGTTGTGGCCTATTTTTTGTAGATTTGTTTTTGCTTGTCATATTCTGATGTAGATTTTTTATTTATTAAATATTTGGGTAAACCAAACAGGGAGAAATTTACAAACTCTGCCTATTTTATCTTTATCTTACAGATTTACCTAAGTGACATGACAATGGAGTATTTGAGCTTCAGGTTTTCAGAAGAAAACAAGCATGGTAAGGCCATGTTCAGTTTTTTAAAAGTTTAGTCAAATTTTATTGCCCCATAATTGCCACATATTACTTTTTCATGCCAATTTTGCAACATTTTTGGACCTCGCCACTACCTTTAAAACGTATTCGAACATGTAAATGACTTTCATTATGACATAATGGGCCCTATTTTAACTATCTGAAACGCAAGTGTCATAGCGCAAAGCGCAAGTAACTTTGTGGGCGGATTCCGGCGCAGTTGCTATTTTTCCCAGCGGGAAAATTGTGCAAATATGAAAGGGGTTGGTCTGCAGTAGCTTTATTATTCAGTAGGTGTGGTTTGGGTGTAACAGAAATAAACCAATAAGAGCGTCATATCACATTCCCTTAAGAGCATGATAGACGGAGGTGTGCTTGTTCCTTGGCGAACTTCTATTTTGACGGCAGCGCATTTATCAGGCGCGCTTCAGCATCGATATCACAGCCGGGTGATTTCTCACGAAATTCAGATTTAGAAGGTGCCCAGCATCAGAATTTTTAAAATGCCATTTTTTCTTTCTTTTTTCTTTTAAAATGCCTATTTTCTTTTTGCACATGAGATTAGGGTCTGAACTTACTATTACCATTATTTTTAGAAGATTAAAAAAAATCTTTACTATATTATTATTTACATTTTTAGATGAAGTCCATAAAAAATTATCATTACTGCAACATGACATTACCTTAAATACATGGTATATGTTTCGGTAATGAGAACTAAAAAGTCGTCTAGGTACTATGACAAACAAAAATTTTACTTTTATCTGGAGAGAAAAATAAGAACTGCTTATCTGGTAGGCATCTTGTGTGTCACAGTCAATTATGTCCCTTCCAAAAAAAAATCTTGAAAATGTTAGTTCCTTGAGGACTTAAACAATAATTGAAAATTGTTGCGGAGGATGAGATAATTGGTCTTGGACACATTTATATTCCTTATTTTTGCCACTACATTAACCAATGATCACCAAATACCACATGTTTCTTTATTGTAAATATTTATAGTATAACATGCACTGAAGTTTTTTATTTTTTATGTTTTTTTTATTATAAATATTTTCATCTCAAAGAACCCAAATCCAGTCATGGACACATTGCGGTAATGAGAAATTTCCCCTTAAATGTGGAAAAAACAACAAAATTGGTATTTATGATGTCATTTGAAATCATGTGCAAAATAGTACATGATGAGAATGTTTATAACTGTAAAAGGAATAATTGTCTGTGGAGGAAAAAGCCCGCTTTGCACGAGTGCAAAATAGGAATGATAAATGTGTCATAAATAAAGTCATTTGCGCCGAGGTGCAAGATAGAGCCCATAGTTTTACCTACCATAAGAAACATTTTTGCTAAAACAACACAAAAGCCATTCAAAGAAAAATCTTTGCAAAAAGTCAGCACAATCCATCTCATTTACATTTCATAAACTTGCTCTAGTGTTTCGGCATCCACACCTGTTTTACAAATGGAAATGAAGGAGACAAAAGCTGGAATGCTGAGCTGCAGCCCACCGCCTGAGGCAGCAGATGAATGAGAGTAAGATAACGGCAACCAAAGCCAAGACTAAAGTGTCATGGCATATGCCCGAACCCGCTCACATAGGAATGCATGCGCGCAACAAAGGGCAGACTCAACAGGGTCCGGCTAGAACACAGTTTACACACCATCTGCTGCGGTCTCATCTTCCTACCAATTGAGCACATATAACACACTCACACAACAGCCCTGAACACACTGTCAGAGGACCAAGAAGAGGCTAAATGAATCGTAAATAAGTCTACTGTAGCAGTAAACAAGGCCTCTTCCCAATTAACACGACACCTGTTTCATTGAAGAGAGAATGAATGTATAGAAGTGCTAGCCAGCTCATTCCTCTAGGCTGCAATGCATGGCTGCTTTATCAGTGAGGCCAAAGATCTTAGAAATGAAAGGACAGACACTGGTGAGCAGTCACTGCTACATGGGTCTGAAATTACATTTCAGCACTCACATTTGGTTCATTAAAGCCATTCTCCAAATTCAAATGGTTAAAGAATGGAAAGGGCATGATTATGAAACTAAAAGACCTGAATTTTAGCTCCAGTTGGTATTACAGGTTAAAAGACACACTACCATTAAACATTTTTGGACGATTTTTTTATGTTTTTGAAGGAAGTCCATTATACTCATCAAGGCCTTTGAAATAGGCTAATTTTACTATTGAAAATAACCGTTTTCTATTTTAATATATTTTGCATCACATTTATTCCTTTGACGCAAAGCTGAATTTTCAGCAACATTACTCCAGTCAGTGTCACATGATCCTAAATTATTATCATTTAGTAAACAAGAAACATTTGATGTACATAAATTTCAAAATAACAATGTATTTGAAACAGAAGATTTTATACATTTAATCCATTCTTTCTTCAATAATAGTATTAATTTATTTAACCCTAAAACCATGTTCTGGACAAATGTGGGCAAAATAGTTTTGATTTAGTTTTAAAAAACACTTCCCTTGATCTGAGCGAGTACAAGACTTGGCTACTTTTCCTAAGTTTGCCTCCTGAACACACATAATGTTTTTTTGACTCAATTCTACAATGTTAAGTGGGTGAAAAAACACAACTCCTTAATCTTGTATTGGTCAAAAATGGGCACCCATAGAAATGAATGGGAAAAAAACTGTAATTTAGAGCATTCTAAAATAAGCCAAAATAAGACACCAGGTGACAGCAAAGTCACTTCATCTTTAGGTTTTAGCTCTAAGAACTTATTGGAATGATATTTTAATGTAGTTAAAAATAAAAGATAAAAATAAGCATAATTTACAAAGAAATATGGTACTTTTTGAAGTAAATAAATTCAAAAATACCCCCAAAATAAATAAAACCCACCATAAATGGACAGACAAAACTTTATCAAAGACAGTGATATAACATTTATAATAAATACAAATTAGGATCACACCTGAGTCCTCTGTGCCCACATTTGTCCACAATTTCCAGGATTAATGGCTATAAAGTGAATACGGTTTGCGGGTTAAATACCAAACTTTTGTGCAGTATAGTGTAGCGCATAATCATATGGCTTTTGAAGACGTGTATCACAACATAAAGCTAGTCTGAACTATTTTTATTGTGCTTTTGTTGATATTTTTGGAAATCAACAGCTTCCATCTCCATTCACTTTCACTGCATGGATTAAAATGGATTAAATTGATAAACAATGAAATAAATGGTACAGGTATAATCAGCAGTACAGCAAAAACAACACAAAAGCATTTGGATTGGTTCAAAGGCCTGGAAGCCATGCAAAAAATAGAGTCTCTTAATCTAGAACAGCATCTTAAATGGAACCAATGTACCAAACAATGGCATCAAAACAAATACCACCAGCCTAACTATACTGCATTTTCCTATAACACACATCAGCACTGCTTCAACTACTCCATGATTCTTTCTTCAACCATTTTACCCAGCTCTAACCAGTACTTTAGTTCACTCCAGAGACCCATGACCCCACTCTTAACTACAGATACTCTAATAGATTACCTTCCTCTCCAAATGAACTCAATGATCTATGACCCATACGCTTTCTCCCCTCCCTCCATCACCTGGCTGTACATTAACCCTAATGTGCCTCTTTAAACTAGACTTTTCCCATGAGTATGACCCATCGAGAGCGACCCATGAAAGCTGTTCTAGGGTCAGCATCCCCTTTGTAAACAGTAGCTTTAAAGATCTGAGATCGCCGTCCATCTTTCGGCTCCTCTCTACTCCGCAGCGGGTGAGTGACAAGTTCTCAAGGGTTCATAATGAACCAGCTTTTACAAGCCCGCTGCCATTGATCCCGATGCCAGTTCACACACTCCAGGAGGCTGACGAGAGCCCTTTGTGCCCGCTGAGCGTTCAACAATCACCCATCTTCATCAACCAGGGCACGGCTGAGCCGGTTAACAAACCATGACGTGCCAAGCACGATGTCACTGCTGACAGATCTACTCCAGTGGTCTTCAATAAATAAGGCTAATATGCAAATGCGTGAGCTTAATTACATTTAAAATAACATCATTATGCTGCTGAAATGCATCACTGCATACTTTTTAGTGTGCCTATTTTTCCAGATGCATTGCTTACACATTGAAAAGCACTTATGCAGTTGAAAAAATTATTATAGTATGAGTTATTTTGAGAGATATAGTCTAAGTTATTAATGGATAATGCCACCAACTAATATGCAAATGCCAAGGTTATGATGTTTATGGGCACCATTAACTGGGAATTCATTCACGGATATTGCACTTGAGTAAACATACACCACATAAAGCAATATATGTTTATATAGAGAGCTATTTGACAGTGTGTTTAAGGAGTAGAGAGAAGGTTTACATAGTGTAATGTATGCATGGAGCATCAGTTTGTGTGTAATAAACAACGTAAGAATGACCTGTAGACACACATTCCTCTTGTGCTGTGTATGTTTATCTGCATGTGCTGCTCCTATGGAATTCTCACATATTAAACAATCCATCACATGCACAAACCCTTACATCCCAAGAAAGACAAACAAAAATGCTTCAGTTTTCACATCTGTCAAGATAATGCCATAATACATCTAGAGACATAACAGGGCCCTTATAATCTAAAGTCTCAGGATGCATTCTTGCATTGCATAGGCTATGTGATTCCTTTTAATGGTTGATGTATGTATATATGAATCAGACAAGCAGACAAGTGTTGCATTTTTAAGATAGTTTCACATTTTAAACCTCTATTGCACAGTGGATGCAATGAGTAGGCTACTCACTATTAATGACCAACCATTTCATCATTTACATAATTGGTTTGCTCTATATTTCAGTTTTAACTGCATATGTCAATGCATGTAATGTTAATAAACAAGAGCTAATCAAATTAGTTTCTTACTGTAAATTGTGCTAATAATAACACATGTGGAAAGCCAAGTTCATTTTTAATTGCAACAATTAACTAACTTTTTAATTAAACCTGAACAAATGTAATTATTAGAATGTCATTTTCATCATAAACGAGGCGATTCATGCATTTAACAGTAAAATATTGTTAAACGGATACACATCACTTGTTTATTTTATGAAAGGGTAAATTCCATTCTCAAAAAAGAAAAAATCAATTTGTTTAACATTACTTCCGTAATGCATGCAACATGCGGTAAGATGTTAAAAATGGTGCAACTTTTAAAGCGCGTCTCAAGAGGCGTCTATTTTTAAACGCAAAGACAAACGCGTTCAATTAGATTACATACCACACCCCCTATGTATATTTAACATGCAAATGTACACATTTGCGAGTTCAGAACATAAATCCAGTCTTGTTTACACTCTCTGTAAAATCACACACGCAACATTTACGCGCTCCAAAATGAAACCACCACACAAGCCAAAACTATAAAATAACGCCTCAGTATGCATACTAACCCTAAGGCTTCCAGGTGCGGGTAGTTGTTACATACGTATGAACTCAAAGTACTGCAGAAATAAATCCCACTTATGTTCCAAACGGCCGCGCGCACTGCTCCACACACCAGCAACTCGCGCACCGGCTGCGCGAGACACAATCGGATTACCAGCGCTGTCAGTCCCTCCCCTCACGCGCTCGCTGCCACTACTCTGTTTGTTTGGCGTTTAGAGCTGCGTGACGTCATCCGAGTTGGTTTATATTTTGTTCATCATTTCGTGATATCATAGTTTGCTTTCATATTATCATAGTTTACACTTTGCTGAAAACCATGTGTCCCTGTTTTACGCCATGTGTCCCTCTTTAGTCAGTGTTCAGTTTTTTTTTACCTGCGAAATAATTTTAATTGCTTTTTAATTATCATTATTTGAATCAAAGCCTTTAAGGTATAAATAAACTTAAAAATGACTTAAAGATTTTATTATTATTTTATTAATGGTTTATCAATGCACTAAAATAATGAGGGAATAATAAAAGCTTACAACAATACGGTGGTTACCATAGTAATTTTTTATAAGGGCAAACAAGACTAATTGCACACTATAAATTAGTTAAATGGAGCATTCAATTCTTTTCATGATGCAAAACATATAAAACTGTCTAGTCATCCTGACCTTCTGACACAGACACACACACCCAAGCATTATCTGTCATGACTGACTCCCTGTTCAGTCATCTACAGAATTCCCTGCATTTTTCCTGTTTCCCTGGTTTCAGAAACGCACACCCTCCTTCCAGGATGTCCTGAACAACCGCTCCAGTGTTTCTGAACTTACTCATCTTTGCATTCACCATGAGTAAACCGATTAGCAATAGCTTTCCTCCTTAAGTGTGTCTGTGTGTACCATGTGTCCGTCCAGTAAGTCGGTTCAGTAGCAGGTGACCCACAAACTCTCATTCATCTCATTAAAATAAATGAGATCTTCAAGAAAGTGGTTTTATAGTACAGTAAATCAGAGCTAACGTCTGTCACGCATGCTTGTGGGTTTAACAGCAACTGCGTTGACATAATCAACTGAAGGTCTTTATTCAGATGTCACTGGTGTTTAGGACGCAGCTGTCTGAGGCATTCGCAGGCTGCGCTGTGTGAACGGATTGTAATGCAAACATACTTTGACTCCTGAAGGAGTTTGACTTTGACTCTTTCTGTTTCTTTCCTCAGAGCAGGACACCAAAAAGCCCATAACCTTTACAGACATGAGTAACAGGAAGAAGTGACTTGCCTTCCTTTAATGCAACAAACCCAGTGACCTCCTTTTTCCTGCTTCTTCCTCCATAACATCTATATTTTATGGTGACTGCCCGAATGAAAATAATTAACAAGAAAATTCACTCAAATTTCAGAGTCAAAAAATATCTTAAAGTCACCATGAAATCAAAATGGACAATTGTTTGTCATGGAATAATTATTTAAATTATTAACAATACATTATTTTTACATACATGCAGCAACTATTGTTTTCTCTGATGACATGTTTACTGGGGCGAGGGCGGGGCAACCTGTCACTCACATGACATCACAGCAATCAGCATACCACAACCATCCATCCAATTCCCATTGGACAAAACCAAGCCTCGCTCTACATTTTTACTTCTTGTCCGAGAGCCGTTTCAGCTCAGATATACGTCACAGTCAGGAAGAAAAGACTATCGCAACTTCTGTTTCATGCCGACTTTAACCTCTTAACGTCACCCCTTTTTGAATAGACATGAAAATGCACATTTTGAACTTAAATGGTTGTAAGTCAAGAATGCTTTGGAATATAGACATATGATTGGTCTTGTTTTAAAGAAGACATTTGGCAGATTTTTGTAGAAGTGAAATAAATTAAGAAAGTTAAACAGAAAAAAAGTTATAGAAGTTTGAGTTTATGGAAATGTACAATGTAAAAATATTAATTATTTATATTTTACATAAAATATATATTTTCAAAACCTGGGCTACTCTAAAACTGCAGAAAAATCAAAGCCAAAAATCTGAACAAGTTGTGTTTCAAATTTTCAGGTTGATATCATCAGAAAATGAGCTTTCAGTAAGATTTTGTTTGAGCGCAGTACCAAACTTTTTCACTAGGGCACAATCAGACTCCATTACTGCCCATATAAGGGCGCCTCCATTATTTTTTTCTTGATATTTCAAACTTTTCAGTCCTTTTTTCCAAAATAATTGTATGGATGCTATCTTTAGAACTTTTGGCATGAAAACAAACTGAGGTATCTACCATTTTTTCATGATTTTTCATGTTCTCTGCTATTTCAAAATAAAGGTCTGAACTCGCTTTATGAGTATGAAAATATTCTTGTTGCATATTGATAAATTATGGTTCCTCTGTAATATATTTTGAAAATCAGTCACCAAATATGGAAACTAGAGATTGTAAGCTTTCAAATGATATATAGTTTGTCAATATTACTAAAGGTATTTACTAAGATATAATTGATTTAAAAATATAGTGGCAAACGTCCCACCTGTGGGACAAGTGACAGTTCACACATTCACAGCCAATCAGAACACATTTGATGTTTAATTTACTGCTGTAAGATTAAGAGTTTCAACCAATGGGATTTCACTATCTAAAGTAATGCTGCAAAGTTCAAAACTAAATTGATGGCTTATTAGGACAAAAACTTAGACTATCATGAAAGAGAAGTGATTTATTGCTTCCTGTTTGGAACATGGTGTTAGCCTCCTCTAATCTAATGACCCGGTCATGAAAAAAGTCTTATATAACCCCATTATATTGTGTAAGATAGCCACAATGGAAATGTAAAATGTATGGTTTAAAACCCTTTGAACAATTTGCAGTTTGCACTGAAACTGTCTTTGGACCTTGAACCGTTTGGTTACCAGTAAAGTGCATTATATGGAGAAAAATCCTGGAATGTTTTCATCAAAAACCTTAATTTCTTTTTTGACTGAAGAAAGAAAGGACATCTTGGATTACATGGGGTAGTAAATTATCAGCAAAAGTTGTTTTTTTAAAGTGAACTACTACTTTAACTCTGGGTTAATCAATGTCTCACACTTGTTTTTTTTTCAATGCACATCAACATTCGGTAAATGTACAGGAATCACAGAAAATCATTCATTATTTATCTTTAATGTATCCCACCATGTTCACACTTTCTCCATGACTAAAATTAAAACAGCCTATAACAACACTAACTCTATCAGCGATACTATGTCAATATTTAGCATGTGATATCACCAAGACATGCTGGAATACAACAGTGAGTAAATAACGACAGATGAAAACTGAAAACCACACACAAAAAAGTTTTTGCATCGCTTGTCCAGTCGCTGGGTTTAAGTGACTGTTTTTACAATTAAATCATGATTTACCAATAACTTTTGTTATTCTAATAGTAAAAAAATATAAAAAATAGGAACAACTGAAACCACACATACAGCACTAATCGCATGGTGTTAAGATGAAATAGCTTGAGTTGTACATGTTTAGAGAGCGTCATCTTTTGCTGAGAGTAGAGGGAAAAGTCCTTATATGGAGATGGTTTTGGCATGTCTTATGGCCTAACCTTATGAGGTTCAGAACAAATTCTAGTGCGTAAGAAAAAATTGCGCATATTTCTGAGGCACGTACGAACTCGTAAAGTGTGTTGTTCACGCAGCTGTCAGGTCTTCTGTGTTCGGGCTTCCCATGGACGCTATTCTTCCTCAACAATGGATACAATTTATGTTTGATTATGTTCCTGAAAATGACGATCGTAATCTAGCGAGTTCGACACCGAATTCAACAAGAAACTGTTACTAAAACATGAAGCATTCCGACTTTAAACAAGAGGCAGCAGTTGTTGGGCCACAATCTGTAAGTAGGCTAAGACTTAATCATTTTAAATGTATTTGCATGTATAATTCAAGATGTAGCCTTGTGTTTTATTTATTTTTTCAAATGCCAGCGCCTTTATAGCCACTACTAGTTAGACTATGCTATTTTGTGTCTACAACAACGCGTACAAACATTATGGACCTGAATTTTCTATAAGTACTAATGTTTTAAATGTATTTTTCATGTATATATGCTTTATGACGTTATTTTTGATTTGATCAAGAACGTAAACATGCCAATGCTGTTTGAGTATAACATTAGTAGCCAGTCAGTTGCTATTGTTGCCAGTCAGATGCTATTGTGTAAAACAAACGTGTATAAAGTTAAAAAAATGTAGCAATTATCATTCAGAAACGTTTAGTAAGAGCAGTGTGTGGTGAGGTTCTGTTTGACTCTCTTCATCGCGGCTTTCTCCGTCTGATTCTGCCTGAAACTGATACTGCAGTTCGACACATATTTACATCTGGACCGGAGCTCATGACATACACGTTTTCGCCCGTAAAGGTAATGGGCGTTAATCTTCCGGACAGACGCGAGTGACAGTTTAGCCAATCACAACACACCGGCCCAAACTAACCAATCTGAGCTCACCGCTTGTTTCTGAGGGAGTGTTTTCATAGAATCAGGAAGTCAACCGCTCGTTCAGGGGTCAGAGGAGAGCGCGGCTGACAATAAAGGTGAAGTTTATGAAAAATAAGACTTTTAAAAAAAGAAAAAACACGAATACATGTTATATTGCACCCCATAAATACAATCATGCAAAGAAAAAAAGCAGTCAACCCCCCTTTTACAAAGTATGTAAAACCCAAAACATTGACTTTTGGGCACAGAATATAGGCCTATACACTTTCAGGGGAAAAAAAAAGGTACAAAAGCTGTCACTGGTGCAGTACCTTATCAAAAGATGCACATTTATGCCTAAAGAGTGTCTATTAGACCCCATTTACACCTGGTATTAAAATGCGATCTGTATCCAGATAAGTTATCCGGATAATAAGTACCGAATTCCATTTACACCTGGCCACATGGAAAACGGATATAAATCCGATCTTCAACTCCGCGTTATATGCAGATTTAATGGATTGCACGCCACCAAAAGCAACAGATATCATCAATAAGAGAGAGTGGCAAACAGCCCTGGTAAGATCATTTCGTTTCTTTACTTAAAGATGATTGTGCGTTAAGCGTCTGTGACTTAGTTTCACTTTTATTTGTGATGTTTGCACGTTGGCTTGATAATAGATGCTCAGCTGCTCATCTGCGATGATGCGTGTCGCAATAGCGCAGTCATATCTGACTATAACATTACATATACTGTAGCCTTTATAACACGCTCTCATTCGTTTATTTTTTCAGCATTTTTGGGAGGAGTAAAATAGACATATGTGGTTTTAACAACCAGATTGCGTTTAACCCTGAGTAAAGATCCGATCACAATGCGAGCCAGACTTCCTCCAAATGTGGTCAGGCAGATCCGATCACAACGCATTTACACCTTGCATTAACATGCGTTTTTTATTTTCCGGATAACTTATCTGGAGACAGATCGCATTTTAAAACCAGGTGTAAATGGGGTCTTAGATCCTCTAAGATGCATATTGGTGCTAAAAGTTCACATATAAGTACCTAAATGGTAAATAGTGGAACCTTTTTAAAGGGTACAATCCCAGTGACAGCTTTTGTACCATTTTTGATGATGATTGGCTAAAATGAGCCCAAAAGCGACTGGTTCTCCCTAATTTTAAAATGCATACAGTCATTATAGTTCTGCAAGGGGTTTCATGATCGCTGTTTACTGTTGTCTGTTGTCAGGGAATCACCATAGTGATGCACCTCTGTTGCCATGGCAAAGGAATGAGGTGGAATGTTTACAGTAATCTCCAGCTAGCATGTTCCATTAAACTAGCAAGCCGAAGTTCCATGACTCCTGCAAACAAAACATATTTCACTTTCTCTATTCTGTGCTTTCTTTCCAAGTCTCAGTAATACAGCAACGCTTACGGGCTCAGAGGGACGAACTCTGTCTCCTAGTGCTAATGTGGCATGAATGATTGATGTTGTTGCACAGAAAGCTGCACTCTGAGTCCAGTGACATACTGAATCAATTCTTGTAGCTGTCATGCCGCTATCATATCGCTCTACTGCACATCGCAATAGATTATTCAGCATTACGTCATTAAGATTACAGCTGCTGCAATTGCATATCACGACCTTCGTAAAACAGTCTTGATAAGGAGTGTAGCATGAAGGATTATTAGACTCACAAATAGTCTGTTGTGTTTGGGCCTAATAATCTTAACTTGGATTTACAACCCATGGCAAGGCTTACGCCGTAAACATGTCTCTATTAGTGTAAGTACATCAAACAAAACATTTTCATTATGTCCAGAGTGTATGTCTAATAATAACCACATTTAATTATGTAAATAAACCATAATGATCTCAAAAGCTTACCATTTGTACACAGAGACATCATTTTCCTGCAACGGAACCGAATAATGTAGAGATTTGGACTCGCCGTCATGATAAATATGAAACATAATTGATGAGAATTTGATGGATTGCCTGTCTAACAGCCCAAGCAGCAGTCAGAAGATAGGTTTCCATTTAGAAACTAGATCTTAGAAAGTCCAGCACTTGATTAACATGCAATCCATTTGACTCAGTCGTTTTATTACGAATGATTAAGAGACCAAGTTGAACAGATACGTGACATAAACATAATCAGTTTACACAAACTTAATCATAGTTTTCAAATGAGGACCTGCTTTTCTAAAAATGCTGTCACACTAGACTTCTAGTAATATGGATATTTTAATATTTTACAATGATTCAAAATGTACATTATTTATATAATGTATTATGTCATAATATTTAATACCAATAAATAACATTAATATGATCAAATGATTATAGTAATTAAATATAATATGTATTTTATTAATTCAATTCAATTAAATAATGTAATAATGGAAAAACAACAAGTATTTATTAAAAACGAAAGCATGCAATACATTTAGTACATCTTGTTGCCCAAGTTTGTTTTCCTAAATAATTTGACATGCTCAATTTCAAAATAATTAATATGATTAAAAATGTAAAAAAAAAAAATAAATAAATAAAAAATAAAAAAAGATTGATAAATTCTTATAATTAATAATATATACAAATTTAATTATATTAAATTATTATTTAAAAAAAATGTTGGGTTACACTTTATTTCGATAGTCACTTTAGACATTCTTCTAACTATAAGAAACTTTCAACTACATGTCAACTAAGTGTCGATATTAGAGTATTAGTGGGCTGTAGACTGTCAGTAGACTGTTAGGTTAGGTGTTAGGGTTCAGGTTCAGGAGAACAAGTTGACTTGTAGTTGCTAAGTTACTTACAGTCAGTTGAATGTCTGTTGGGGGACCAACAAAATAAAGTGTTAGCAGATATTAAGCTGACAGTCTAATACTCTAATGATAGTTAGTTAACATGTAACGGCAAAGTTACTTATAGTTAAGAATGTCTAAAGTGGACTATCAAAATAAAGTGTTACCAAATGTTGGATAAGTTACTCTAAATAAATTAATTACTAGCTACTAATTACATCCTCAACAATGTAATTAGATTACTGTACCAAAGTTACTTTAAAAAGTATTGCATTAAAAGCCCATATCAACCTTAACCAGTTGAACAAAACAAGGATAGACAAAAACCTGCTCTTCTAATTCTTTCAAATAAATAATATAAAATTGCATACATTATTCTTGAACTGACCAAAGTATTTAAAGGGAGAAGGTTACATTAAAAACATACATTTAAACATTAGATACATTTTGTAATTCATGCATTACATCCAACTCTGCTGGCCAAATTCCCTGCAGGTTTAAAGTAACTGTGCAAGCTCAAATCCTCAAGTGACTACACCTTAACACATAATACTTCTTGAATTCACACTATGTGACAGATGGGTAATTTAGTTTTATAAAAGAAAAATGATTATAGCCTGTAAACCCAATGGCCTTTTTCTCTACTGGCAAAATGAGTGAACTAATCTGAAGGTACGTATACAGATAAAGTGAATCACTGGCTAATCACAGTCCCTGCTCTCTACCAATCAGATAACCCAGGCCATTGTTTCCGTCAGTAAATCCAATCAAATAAGGCACTATGTCAATCTCACACTGCTGTCTGGGAAAACATAATATGAGATAAACCAAGAACTACAGGGGAAAGTGAAAGATAGCAGGGAGACGTTCATGCTTGTCAGGAGATTTGACCAATAAACAGGATTATATCTCCAAAGGTGGCCGTTTTCAGCAATCCCAAGTGAATGGCGCTATTCTCTGTTGTCCATTCCTGACACTGTGAGAAGTTGCTCCATGTCCATTCCTAATCTACTGACCTTCGTGACAAATAACATTTGTGATTTGGCAGATGCCAGTGGAATTTTCTATGGTGACATTCCTGAACTACAGAAATAAGAGTTGTTGGCAGATTAAGAGTACCGAACTTGGTTCTAAGTCGATATTGAAAAATGTGACAACACCAGCATTTCCCTCTAGCATTTTGAGCGCTGTTGAACAGATTCTTAAATAGGGCCCTGATAAAATCGGTTTTATTTTTTCCAAATTCCGTTTTATTTTCCCCAAATTCCGTTTTTTCCGTTTTAATTTTTGCAAATTCCGCTTTTTCCGTTTTTAATTTTTGGGAATTCTTTTTTACCCTTTACTGTTATTTTAGTTGTAAAAGAGTGAGCTTTTAATGTTTATTATTAAAATGTACACAAATAAAATAGGCATTTACTATTAAAATGACAAATACTGCATGATGCAACATAACACTGCACTCTAAGTACTTCAAGTAACAACAAAATATGGTTATGAGATTTAAACTGTCCTGTAAAACAAATTAGATTAGTTTATAATGTTAAAATAAAAGTCACACTCTAGCTGCGTCCTAATGTGCATACTATCCATTCTAAATAGTATGCGACATTAGTAACCGTAAATACTATTTCGGCATAGTATGCACAAATTGCACATTGGGATGCAGCTTCTGTCTCTCGCGCGCTCTTCGGACACACTCGCGTGCTCTCTCGGACACACTCGGTCTGGCACCTCATAGACAGACGTGCACGAGAGGGACTTTGTGCGTGTGTGCGTGCGTGCGTTTCTTTACTTTTTCGCCGACGAAAGCAGAGCCGTGCGTGGAGAGCCGCTTCGCCATGCTTTCAGTGGAAACGCGGCAATTGTTTTGATGCCGTCATGAGCTGAAATGACGGGAGGGGTTGTGCCGCCCAGATTTGCTTCCTGTCTGCATTTTCCCCAGACATACGTACTTCTCCCTCACAAAAACAGAATTTCATTCCAAATATGTAAAATCCAGCGAATTTCCGCATTAACACTAGATTCCACGTTAAATGGCCAATTCCGCGATTCCGTTCACGATTCCGTGATCGTGGAAATTAGAGGGCCCTACTTAAAGGGTCACTCCACCTATTTGCATTAAGCTTTCCATTGTTAGAAACCCAGTTATACTATTGAATGGTCATGCAACACTCTCTCATTTTCCCCTGAGCCAAGAGAAATCTGCTATTTACCTTTTCACTTCCTCCGACAATGACGCAAATATAATCATTTTACGTCATTGTAGGAGGAAGTGTAAGAGAGGAGGGATTTCTGTAAAGACTACAAGCACTGGATCGAAACCCGACCCATAGGGGGTTGGACCTAATGCACAAACAGACCAAATCACAGATCATTGCCAGTGCGTCTGATTTCACAAGCAGAAACGTTTTGAAAATATGGACGAAGGTACTGAACACGCAGACGATTGGAAGCATTATGGAGGATTGGAATTACACATAGTGTCAGCCATCTTTTTGGAAGCCAAGCTAGCAGGCTCTTGTTCTGTGGAGAAGCCTGAGTAGTAACTTTAGGGTTCCCGTCCTCTTTCCCAGACATGTTCGGCCGTCGATGTCCAGGATTCAGCTTTTGCTTTCTACGGTTGCAATTCATTGTTTACATGTACAGCTTTTGTTTCAATCTAACTGAATTCATTCTGATTGGTGAATCTGAATGTAGTGTTTACATGACGCTAAACAAGTGATTGGTTGATGTGGCATTTTAAGATTGCTAAGAAATTCCCGCTCCTCTGTGAGAGATACAAAACCGGTAACTTGCGTCTCACAGCTGTCGTCATCAGTAGTATCACGCCACTGGCCTCGCGTCGTTCACCACACGGCCCTCACTGCTCGCCACAGTGAACATGATGAATGGCGATTTTAGAACGCAAAAGCCGAATCCCGGACATTCTGAGCAATCTCGAAACACATTTTCGGCAGACTCATCATGGAGAATCATTGATCGTAGCTTAGACTGTTGTTTACCTACTGCGCAGTTCTCGGTAGGCGTGGCCTCCTCAGGGCAGCGAAGCAAGTCCATTCTGGGAGTTGTTGTCTTTCATCCACGTCTTTTCTCAGTCTAGAAAGCTCCAAATTCTAAAATAATTTCACATTTCTTTTACATAAATTACCCATTTTAAATACATTCGTCTTTACAGAGGTGGAGTGACCCTTTAAACACTTCTGATTGGCCATTGCATTCATGTGCTCAACACGTCTCTGATTGGCCATTGTGTTCAAACGCTCAACATACAGTATAAAACACGAACATCTTCACAGAGCGCTTACACAGAGACACACGGGAGCGAATGAAAAGCAAAGGCGCAAATTGGCGGATCCCTGATATATGCACTGATAGACGTTCCATTCCAACACTCCCATGTGTTCAACAGTGCTCAAAAAGCTAAATGGAAATGCTGGTAACGTCACGTTTTTTAAATTCCAGTACCGAACTTGGTACAAAGTCAGTACTTTTGACAACACTAAATGGAAGAGACAAATGCATATTTACTTTTATCTTTTGCTAACTGCATCACACAGAGATTCTTCTGTGGTGAAAAATATATCTAGTTTATTAATGAAACTCTAGAGGGCGCAGAATCACATCATTACCTCATGGCACATGCTGGTTGGCCTTTGCTAATCTTGCACCCAATGAGATTGCTTACTCAACATTTAAATAGTCTGGTTCATTGTTTGCTGTTAAGCTAGACTTTGAAACCCTCCACCTCCCCAGCTCCACCTTCCTAGATCCGCTATCAGACAGAATCCGCAAAACTCCCGGAAGTACAGCGGGCGCCATAACTGAGCTGTTGCTGGGTAGCAGGTGCGCCATTGCCTCCAATTGTTTCAGTTGCAACTTGCATCCACTGGAATAAACAGCCCCCGATTTACGACGGTCACTAACATTACAACTTTTTGTTGAGTGAGAAACATGTTTATATGTAGGGTGATATATGACAATAAATATGTTCTCCTGCTGTTTCATTGACCTCTTTCCATGGTTTAAAAATTAGAGGTGTCACGATTCTCCAAATCCTCGATTCGATTTCATTTTCAATTCTGAGGTCACGTGTTCGATTTGATTTTCGATTTCTATATTTATTTGTTTTTAATAATGAAACCGGCCAATCAGGGTGCTCTCTGTCTTAAGGGGGTTGCACATCGGACGAGAAGCACAGTGCCATGTCTTTAAAATTCGAACACATTATTCTCTGAGTGTACACACACACCGGCGGCGTGCAGCTACGGCTCAGGACTGTATTCAAAAGCTGTTTTCACTCGGGTAGCAAATGCTAGCTAAATAAATACTATTGTATTATATGACATAGTTGCCTAGACAACGGATAACGTTACAACAAATAACAGACTTAACGTGATACACTTTTACTTGACTAATGTTTAAACATCAACTATTATTCAATCAACATTAAAAAAACGTATTATAATAAATCAAGTTAACTTAAAACTCACACGTCGTGCAGCTCTTCTACCAGGAGTTGATTCAAAATTGAATAGAATGTGTGCCATTTTTAATTCGATTCAATTCCATTTTGAATAAATTTCGATTTCGTGACACCCTTATTAAAATATATATTATGAATACTTTCTAGCTGTACCTTATCCTTGCCTTTTGGAATGTGAAAATGAGATAAATAATGGATACAAATGAAAAACATGAATTTGTTTATTTGATGTCATTCATTTATTTATTGTTGCCAAATGGGCAGATCTTTTTATAGTTTCCTCGTTACGTAACGTTAGCCTAGCTAGCTTGCCAAGCTTCATAAATAATCTGTAAGATAGTTTGTACCTTCATCTGTGACTGGAGGCCACTGTCTAACATCAACACCAACAAGTCATTCTACCTGGCTGTAGCTGTTCATTGAGGGTGCATTATCACGGAGGTTTGTTTACATACCAGTAACAGCTCAGTAATGGCGTCGCCACAAGATGGCAGCCTACGCAGAACACTTGTCGGATTCGTATATAGCAGTGTTGCCAACTTAGCGACTTTGTTGCTATATTTAGCGAGTATTCAGACCCCCTAGCGACAAATTTTCAAGAAAGCGACTAAGCAACAATATTGAGCGACTTTTCGAGTGTTATTAGAGACTTTTGAAGACTCTCTGACGTGAAACCACATATCGTTTTTCCTCATCTCAACGAGTAGCAAGTGCTGCCGTGGGTCCCACCCCGTCCCAAATCACTCACAGGCGGAAATAAGTCGCTATTTTTAGCGACTTTTCAAACCCCGACTTTTTGCTTTCTCCCTGCCTTCATTCACTCTACGTCTACCCTGTTTAGTGAATGGCTGAGAGGATCAGCTTATCTGTTGAACGCATAGACTGTAAATGCCACTGACAGAGGTGAATGAGCAGTGTTTTCCCACGGACCTACGCGTATCTGCTTTTTTAAAATAATAATGTTTTTTTATTTAAACAATTTAGTTTCCTTTCTTTTCTTGTGCTTGCTGTATTACTTTTTTCATTCACTAGGCATATCACTCGTTCTGTGTGACAAATGTATATAGGAAATGAGAACAGCTTTATTTTACATTCGTCTATTATAATATATTAAATACAATATCTGAGCTGAGCATTAATTTATAGAGAAAACACATTAGGCAAGCGGAACGCAAGTACGACATGAGTAACGTCACGGATATGCTAATTAACGTATGACGTCATCTAGCGACATTTAGCGACTTTTAGGGAAGGCGTTAGCTACTTTCATTTGAAAATAGTTGGCAACACTGGTGTATAGGATTCATGCATGTCTATGCAGCAGCAGCAGAAGCATATCTCTTACATGCTCACAGCAGTGTGTCTATGTATCTATTAGCAGTAGCAAGTCCGTACTTGTTCTGCAGCAATAATCAGCAGCAGTAGCATAGCAGATCTATTCCTCCAAGACCAAATACATCAACGTTGCCATATTCAATAACATGCTAAACTATTCAGGGTTGTCATGTACAATATATGGGCACCCTCGGTTTGAATGTAATATTAAGAAAAGGAGATAATATCTGTTTTATGTTAATATAGGATCAAAATGGGACTCTTCCTTGACAGTCCTCTAATTAAAGTCTTAAAGTGTCTGTGACAGCTGCAGTCAGACACTGTCTGTTCAGACTTCCAGTCTCTGGGTCAGTGTCTGTGTTTGAGGTACCCTGAGATTTTAACAACTCAAAACCCAAACCATCTGCCACTGATGGCACAGGGCGATGGGCAGACAGCTCTTCTGAACCGACTAGACAACCTGCTCACGCACAGGACTTTAAAAGTAAGCAGAGTGTCATGGGAATAACAAAACCAATGAGACCCGAGGCTTTAGACTCAGGATCTGTCCCACAAATCTAGTCAATGCACCATACACACTCCTGGTGCAAACACTTCTCCAAGAAAATAAGCTTTCTTTTTGATCATTTGTTTTTAACCCATTATGCATTACAGCAAGTGTAAAAATCTATCCATAGTGGCAGTGATAACATGTGATAACATGTGATATATATACGTCTCTTCCTGTACATGTGTCTCGTCAAATATGAGCTTGGCTGCTCTTTAATGAGTGACCTGAGCTATAAGACGGCTCAAACCAGGTGGAACCAAACAAAAGGGTTATAGTGGGCAGCAATTACTGTCACATACCTTCTCCAGGAACGCCCCCTCACCCTTAAATGCTCCATTATGTGTGTTCCCTTCATTGACTTCACTAATCCCAAAGATCAACAGCCATTTTATTAACAAAACAGCCACATAAATAAGCTCATTGTTACATGGGAATCATTTTGTGGTCGTACCAACAATGCAGAGATGCAGATAATGATTTTTTCTTATGTTCTTCTTAAAACGGGTTTGAGAAACCCCACAAATATTTGATTTAGATGCTCACTGTACACTAAGGAAGCACCAGGAGTTGGCAGGAAAAAGGACAATGCAGTATAGCATTGTTTGCCCAGGATAGACATAACATATTTCATACATCCTGGTTGAGCTTGAACTCCTCTCAGCTACTGCAAAGACTGTTTTTAAAAGCCGCAAGGGAAATATTCATGCAAATATTAATGGCTTTGTATCACTTTAACAGGGACACAACACATGCTGTACAGAGAGCATCTGAGGTACAGCCGAGATCCATCAACACATCTGAGGACATCATGATGAAGAAACACAGAAACTAGGACTGTTTGGAGGAAAAAGTGAGGGCGGGAAAGAAAAGCAGAGACAGTTTGTTGTTCGTGAAATACTTTAAACTCATAAATAATGTTTGACTCAGACAGACGCAAGGGCCCAAATCTGCTTATTTTTACAAATACAACCATTCTGGCATCTGTGAGTGTTGATATTAATCAGTTTACCCAAATGATTTATAGAAAATGACTGGCCTAAATTATTTGTTTCCACGCACAATGTGACTATAACTGAATTATGAATCATATGAATAACAATACAAGCTAAAACAACTAGGAAAAAAAGTCAATACAACTGAACTTGCAAATCTAGCTATCCAACAAAAACAATTCAGTCATCTAAAAAGCTTCTCAGCTGCAGTGCTGAACATTTAAGAGCAGAATTACCTGCAGATGCAGACAGACACTCGGATATCCCAAATGGAGATAGCTGATGTCCAACCTGTTGCACCACCTCCATTATGAAGCAGCACTCCTGCTCTACCTATCCCAGAAAAGAGACCTCAGAAGTGGGGAAGAGCTGGGAGGTGAGTGGGTCTGTCAGGAGACTATGGGCCTGCAGAGCTTGAGGAGCGCTGACATGGGCCATAGTGTGGACCGAGGAGGAGGGAAGAAACACTTGAAGGGGAGGGGTCGGGACGGGTACACCCACTTCTCTCTCTGTGACTCTACTCGGTGAACAATGGAGAGTTTCAACAGTCTCAGAATCTCTTAAAAGAAAAGGAGAGAAAACGGCCCCTTCTCTCAGAGAGTCTGTCAGTCAGAAGCTTTGAATGAATTGTTTTAGAGGATTTTTTTTCTGTATAAAGGCTGTCTATGGTGGCTATTTATAGCATATCTTTTAAACTAATCAGGGTCCCGATCAAGTTATTTTGTAATAATGGCCCACTGACACATGGCCCACTTTTTGCAGGACCCAAGGGTTCAGGACAATGTTCCTACGTCATTCCACATTGTTTGCAAATGTAACGGAGGCCAGCTAGTAGTTGCTGTGCGAGTAAACCTCACTCCCTTGATCTCAATAGGCGCTCTGGCGACAGACGCTAGAGGCTGTAGTCTTTAGCCCCCTTGTTAGAGCGCCCGACTCTCATGTAGGGTTCGAGGCCCGCTCGGGAGCGGGACGAGTGGGACCCGGGTGTGGGGGTTACACAAACATCTGCATATTTATTAGGGAATGCTGAAGTTTTCCTCAGAATTCAGGAGGTCAGGAGCATACTACACAATCTTCGCCATTCTCATCACTAACCAGAAACATCAATGGGGAACTTTCTTATCTCATAGTTTAAGATAACAAGAGGTTAACACTGAGGACAATGATGAGTGTGATGAAGACCTATCTTCACACAGCCTGATTAAAATACTCAAGCGGACTCAACCAACTTGTTCGCCATTCCAACTGCAGATAAATGCTTTAACTCTCTTTGAACAATGAACAATCTCCAGCTCCTCCGGTGCATGTCCGAGGGTCTGGTTTCAGTGCCCCCAGAAGGGGAAAGTGGGAGACTAGGTTTATCTGATCCACAGACTCATATCAACAGGCTCCGCCCACACCTTGAGTCCACAAGCTCCCATCAGCCATTGTAAGAGGCCGAGCTCTGACATCCAGGGCGGAAGAGCCTCATCTATAGCCCATTCGATATCCATAGAGACTGAGATTGAAAAGACCAGGTCAAGCCAAAGGTGAAAGGCAACTCTAGTTGTTCAACTCTATACATCTCCACTGGAACAGTTCCCACCCTAAAAGACAACCACAATGAACTAGCACTGACATTACAACATGACACCACTTAGAGCACTTCAATGTGTCTTAATGACAGGGGAGTATGCTTTTCAGTGTATGGTTACGTGGTCACTAGGTTCATGACTGTAACTCAGTATGTATGTGAAAGTAATATCGGCTTGCGTACGTACCACACTAAAGTGCACAGGAGACCAGACATATACACTCACCTGTGAGGACAGACGCCAAATCTCTATTGTAAAGGAGCTGAAGTAGACGTCCTGCTCATTTAGATGAAATTCGATGCAACATCTGAGCCATACTAAGAATCTGTATCTAAAGTGCTTTAAAGTGTATAGGTCATTTTTGTTATCTTTAAATACTTTTATTTGAGCGCATCGACAGCAGATGCGATTTTCTGGAGTTCTCAGAAGTACAAGACATCATACACTCTTAAAAATAAAGCTTCTTTATTGGCATTGATTGTTTTGTGGCTTTTTGGAATGCAGCGAGACCTCGGCTCACGGCCGCAGATGGAATTGAATGTCTGAATGCCAACAGTGGAGGCAAATGTAACCTTCTCAAAGTCTTTGACTATTCAGGCAAAGAAACTCATAAGATAATTCTTTCCGATTTTGCCAAATGCACACACACTCAATCACGCACACACTCAAACAGTGCTGTTTAATTACAATTCAGTGTTTTATCAAGTAATCAAGCAAGTTGGAAATCCATTAAATACATCCAATTCAACTCTTTTGTTTTGTGAATTAAATATTTTTTCAAACTGGTTCATTGATTCAGATGATCAAATCTGATTATAAATCTCATATTACTTGCTATAACATTAATAATAATAAGGCAATAATATGATTTATCACATAATTCACTGGACTGCAAGTATTGTAATTTGGTAGCTGAAATACCTGATTCATTAATCGAAACATTGAATCAATGTAATGTAATCAAAGATATTCATAAGTATTTAATTAAATAAATATTATTATTAAATTGATTCAAACAAATCAATGAACAAATACAAGTGAATTGACTCAAATGAGTCTAATCAATACAAATGAATCCCCAAATTGTCAGTGCTATTATGCTATTACAGAGTACACTGAGTTTTTTCTCAGGTTTTCACCAATATAATGAAGGGTTGGTAGCACATATGCAGGTAACACTTTATTTCGATAGTCCACTTTAGACATTATACAAACTATAAGTAACTTTGCAACTACATGTCAACTAACTCTCATTAGAGTATTAGTAGACCGTTCAGCTTAATATCTGCTAACACTTTTTTTGTTGGTCCCCCAACAGACATTCAACTGACTAAAAGTAACTTGGCGACTACAAGTAAACTTATTCTCCTAACCCAAATCCTAACACCTAACCATAACCTAACAGTCTACTGACAGTCTACTATAATATACTAATACTTTAATGAGAGTTAGTTGACATGTAGTTGAAAAGTTACTTATAATTAGTAGAACGTCTAAAGTGACTATCGAAATAAAGTGTAACCCATATGTACATTAACGCTGAATTGCTCATATTCTGATGATCCGTCAGATAGAGACTACTAGGAAACACATAACGAGGAAGTAATTGCATTGCTTACGCTTGGGAAGACAACAAAAGTAGCGAATTTAATAGTAAAACAACCCTACAAAGGCTTAACATATTAACTGAGCTTAATGCACAGCTGCACTACTTCCTGAACTTAAGCCAGCTCCCTTGTTTCCTGTCTGCCACTATTGGTCAAATTGATTACTTCAGGTGTGTCTGATTATTGTTGCCGTGACTACTGATGTCAGGCACACCTGAACTAATCAATTTGGCCAATAATGGCAGACAGGAAACAAGGGAGCTGGCTTAAGTTCAGGATGTAGTGCAGCTGTGCATAAAGTCAATTGTATTGTATATGTTCAATAGCATATGGATGCTTGCCAGAACAATAATTTATGTGATAGACTGATCGGCAGTGTTGGGGAGTAGTTAACTACAAGTAGCGTAGCTACTAACTTAACTACATTTTTCAGTAGCTTGGCAGTAGCTCAGTTGCTTTTTAAACAGTGTAGCTTTTCCAGTAGCTTACTACTTTTTTGCAGCAATTAGGCGGTGTAGCGCGAGCAAAAGCTACATTGCTACATTGTCAAGCCTGCGCGAATGTAGCAAAAGCTACATTGCTACATTGTCAAGCCTCAGCGAATCAGCCTGCGCGAATCCTATGCAAGGATAATCTTGTTAGATTACAAACTCATTTTTTGCCATTACTGCCACCTGTTGTTTAATCACGCATCTTGCGGCTAACGGTTCACTGACGTACAGAAGTGGGTTGACACACCCATATTATGATTATATAGCAAGACGTGACGGCAGATTTGGAGGATGGAGAAACAACTAACGTTAATTACCCATGGCTTTATTTGTCAATGTTCAATCAGTATTTTTGAGAAAATGTTCTACATGCAATTTACGTTGGATGTATATTTCATTCTTGCAATGTTGTAGGCTATTTGTTGCATTTTTGACGAACAGTCAAGAGATATTTTAGTGTTCTGTGTAATAAAAAAAACAATACTCTGAAATCGTAATTGCATTGCCTTGTTTTAAACACAAAATATGTTACTTAAAACATTCCTCAGACACTTATTCAGTTATTTATAATATACATTATTCAAAAAGCAAAAGTAGTTTCAATGTAGCTAGCTACTTTTTGATTGTAACTTGTAGTGTAGCTAACTACTTTTCTAAAACTACTTTAACTTACGAGTAGCTTGTAGCTGGTCAAACTACAGTTTCAGAGTAGCTTCCCCAACACTGCTGATCGGTCTGCACAGCACCGACCTAGTTCAGTCTTAGAGCTCTTCCTGCCTGATTTGAGGTGAAAAATCTGATCTGGAGACGTCCAATAGATTATTTAGGTGCAAAGAAAACACCACAGACACAGCTCAATCAATATGGAAAAATATAAAGTAAAACAAAGCAGCTGTGAAACTCTCTGACTCTTCCAACCAGATAGGCTGCTTTTACTATTTTCATTTATTATGCATTACATGTTTATTTCTATGCTATTATTTGTTTCCTTCTATATATACAGCATCTTGAATTTCCATTGTGTATGATATGTGCTATATAAATAAACTTTGCCTTCAAGTCAAACACACCTTTAATCTGCAGTGGTCCGGGAGGTACAGCGGCCACATGTTACAAGTTGTAGCCCTCAGAAAATTATGAGTTTACACTTTGTAATTACAAATTCTACATGAATGTGAAGGCTTTTTACAGCTCAGAATCGATACGTAATTATGACATGACATGGCAAATATATTGAAGCTATATTTGCCATTGATGAACCAGATAAAAGCAAACAGGGGGACAAACAACCAAAGCAACAGTCCACTTTATCAACTCTCTCTAAAGTTTTAGTGCTAAAAAAAACCTAAACCTGTCAGTAGATAGTTGGGTGGAGAGGATATGGTGAATGTCAGACAGATCTGAGGAAGATATCAAGCAATTTAAGGTGGATATGTCCCCTTTTCTCACCTTGGCTCTCTTTTATATCCCTTTCTTTTATCTCTTGTCAGGTTTCTGATGTGAAGAGATGTTAAGGTACAGAGTCAGAAAGCTCACACGTCTAATGTCTCATTCTAAGTCAGAGCCAAGAGTCACATGGAGCCCTTGGCTGCTTAGATGGTGTCATTTTACCTTCGCATCTGCACAGCTGGTTGGCCTGTGGCCCAGAATGATGAATGATGTCATCAATAAGACTTTAATCCTACGGTGTTTCTCTTTTAATTATCTTTTTAATTATCTTTTAATTATCTTTTCTGTAAAATTAGGCGTACAGGATTTAATTAGAAAAAAAAACTACAATTTTTAATAGGGCTGTGAAACGATTAATCTTGATTAATCACATCCAAAATAAATATTTGTATATATTTAAGACATATTTGCATATATATATATATATATATATATATATATATATATATCTTTATATACATTTATACAAAATGTATATTATACATAAATATTTGATATATTAATAACACATTTTTTCTTATATACTGTATATGCATATGTGTGTATTTATATATACAAAATAATTATACACCCTACATACACATATTATGCAAAACAAACTTTTATTTTGGATGTGATTAATCGCGATTAATCGTTTCACAGCCCTAATTTTTAAATGTTCAACACTCCTTGCACAACGCCATCGCAACTACATTGCAATGCTTTGAAAATCATTTAAAATACCTTTGAAACTGCATAACAACCCCTGCATAGCAACCACTCACAAAATTCTAATTGCAATATTCTAAAAACACTTAGCAGAAAACATTGAGTTGCTGTGAAAAACACAATGCCTTAGCAACTACTTAGCAAAGTTTTAGCAACCATTCACAAAATACCCTACATGTAATGCAACCACACAAAGCACTTCAGGAACTGCATAGCAACCGTCTAGGAACCACCCACTACACCCTAATAGAATAATTGCAATATTCTATATTTAGAACACCTCAGTACCTATCAAGAAATATTCTAGCAATCACATTACATTGGCTTAAAAAACACTCAAAACACCTTAGCACCACAGCAACACCCTAGCAACCACATCAGGATTGCTACATTCTAAAAACACCTTAGCTGCCACATTTTATTTTTTACAAACATTTACAAAACCGCATAGCAAAGTTTTACACTAAATCGCTTTCAATTGCAACCACTCAAAAACCTAGCAGCTGCATTGCAATGCTCTAAAAAACACTCTGAACAGTCACCTAGCAACATCTGAGAAACTGCATTACATACGTTACTGTAAAAATCTACAGTAAAAACTCTTAGCAACTGTGTAGCAGCCACCCACAACAACCAATAGCATTGCAATGCCCTAATAAACACCAACAACACATCTAAAAAAAATCATAGCAACCATATAGCAACACCATAGCAACCACATAGCAACACCCTGACAAGACCTTAGCATCTACAGTGTAATATTCAGAACATACTGTATTTTAGCATCACGTTTCTGAGAAAATGTAGAAATGTAAAAAAAAAAAAATTGTTTCCGTGGAAATTTGTTGATCCCTCCAGCAGGTACACTGATGTTTAATCTGCAAAACTGTAATTTGCCTGACACAAAAAATACAATGCAGAACACAAAGTGGATGGGGTGTTTTGGGGAGCATGTGCGCTTGTTTTTGTGGATTTTGCTGGGAGATAATGAGGTAATGGCATTACAGGGTGTTTCCTAAAGTCCTAAAGCCTAAATCTATGATCGTCAGCATTTTCTCACCAGCTCAGATCTAAGCCCTATCTTACTGGAGATCTCAATCCCACAATCCCCTCTGTTCTCTGCACGCTCTCCGTTCTGGCAGCTTGTATTGGCCAGCAGCTTTGCCAGAGCAAACAAGCCCGATCTGGGCTGGTAAAGCAGACGGGAGCACTCGGGGCTTACAATGCAAACATTCTTATCAGCTGCCTGAACGCTTTTGGGCCGGACGCTGCATACGGACTGTTACAGATAATCCCAGCAGGGCTAGCCACATGCCAGAGTGTATGTAGATATTCAGGTATTTTGTGGACATATTTGCCAAGTAAGACACTGATTAGCTGGTTCAGGTGTGTTTAATTGGGTTTGGAGCTAAATTCTACAGGACAGTGGTCCTCCAGGACCGAGTTTAGAGACCCCTGCCATAGACTGTAAAAAAAAAAAAAAACACCACAGATCCCACAATATCGAAACATTTTGGGAGCTTGGTTAAATAATAATAAAAATAATTAGTATGAGGTCTTTTTAAGCTATGCAATTTGCAGGCTGTTTTAATGGTATAAATGTCTCTTATTTAAGGAAATATTAATTTCTCATGTCACGACCCCTTTATTAAATGAAGGATGTTTTCATTATATAAAATCTGGAAATATCAGGTATGACATAAGATAATGCACTTTACTAAGTCCCAAACGTTTCAAGGTCCAAAAGACAGTTTCAGTGCAAACTGCAAACTGTTGAAAGTGGTTTAAACGATTCCAGGCGATGAATAAGAGTCTTATCTGAGCGAAGCGATTGCTCATTTAAAAAAAGTTAAGTTTTATAAGCTCAAATGCTCGCCTTGCTCTGTTCTGAGACTCTCCTATTCAAACTCATTCATCAAAATGAACAAATCATTTTTCGAGTTAATTCGTTCATTCGTTTGTTGAATGAACCAAATGACTCGAAAAAGATTTGTTCATTTTGATAAACAAGTTCGAACAGGAGAGTCATGAACGCGCATCAGCAGAACAGAGCAAGGTGAGCATATGAGCTTATAAAACTTAAACTTTGTTCTTTTTTAAATTTTTTAAAGATTTTTAAATCTTTTTTTGTTCTTTTCAGCATTTTCAACGCATTTTTTGTTTTCACATCCAAGCGATTTTCGCTGACGATGAGCCGAAGTGAACATGCAAATTCATTCCCTGACATAAGATGGCGCCAATTTGCTCTGCAATACCACCCCATAACAGTTCTCTTTTCTCTTTCGTCTGCACCTGGCGGCCATCTTGTCACAGGCAGCTCGCTCACTCGTTAATGGTCATGTACTATTTAAATAACCATAACTTCTACCGATTTTCAAACGGTTTAGTTTGTTATAAACGTACAGAGATGTAGCTATGACATAGCATACTTATGAATAATAAGTGTATAAATAAATAAATAATCGAGATAATTATAGCCTCGTTAATAACGTTTGTAAGAAACCAAACCGTTTGTAAATCTGTCAAGATTTCAACGAGATAAGAGTATTTGTGTTCGTGTTGACCACTCATCTTACATCAGTATACCTGTGGCAAGATGGCCGCCAGTGATGACGATGGAAACTCCGCCGTAACACATCTAGCCTTTATATACATATCTATGGACGGCGACGCGTATATCTCTTCGCCGTTTCATATGTGGGCTCGGCGAGACCGTTTTGTGTTTGAGCACCCCTAAGTTGTGTTTTACTGACGTGAGAAAAAACACCAATCTCATTGGTCGGATAGTTTTTCACGCGGCATGTAAAACTAAGAAAATAAACGAACCTGAGGCGTTTAAAAAAAAATACGCTTTTACGTGTGGCGTTTTACGCGTCGGTGTAAACACTCACACTGGCGCCCATTATTCAGTCACGAGGCGTTAAACGTCGACGAAAGCGCGCGGAATTCGTCCCAGTGTAAACAGGCCTTTATTCATCGTCTGGAATCGTTTAAAGCCCGTTGAACAATTTGCAGTTTGCACTGAAACTGTCTTTTGGACCTTGAACCATTTGGTGCCCAGTAAAGTGCATTATATGGAGAAAAAAGGTGGAATGTTTTCATAAAACCCTTAATTTCTTGAACAACATGGGGAGGGGGTAAATTATCAGCAAACGTTTTTTACAAAGTTAACTACTCCTTTAAAAAGATTTGATTACTGTTCACATTGTTTACTGGGCTAACAAATAATTACTTTGCAAGTGCTACGGAAATCATTACAAAAATATTAAAGCTGTCAGTTAAACGCGTTATTAACGGCGTTAACGCAAACCCATTTTAACGGCGTTAATTTTTTATCGCGCGATTAACGGTCTTTTTGTCCTAGCAAACTTTGTAGTTTTTTCACATACTTTGCAACAGGACGCGGCATGCGTCCTGATCCATTTCAGCGTCTCGCGCTCGTCATCCACTCAAAGCCGGCTCGCAAGCCCAGGCGAGTGTGTGCGGCGTGCCCTGATGTTTTGTTTCCGGTCTAGCTAGATCCGCTTGCGCTTTGGTCGAAGAGAGCAACGAGAACGTCCTCGCGCGGCGCAAGCAATTGAAATGAATGGGTTTCAGAGCGCAGCACGAGGACGTTTTGTGCCGCACACACTCGTTTCAGCTTGCGAGCCGGCCAAATGGTAACGTTATGTTTTGAGTGGATGACGAGCGCGAGACGCCGAAATGGATGCCAATGAGATTCTGAATGTAAAGTTTACTTTTAAAAAGTTGCCAAATTGTCCCATTGACAAGACCAAAGCGATATGTATGTTTTGTCATTATGAACTGAGCTATCATCATCGCAGCACGTCCAGCCTGAAACACCACTTGATGATGGCCAAGCAAACACACACACACACAAACACAGATGATGCAATTCTCCACCCCTCGTCAATATCAGGACCTCGTCAGTATTTTCTTTCACCCTTTTATTGATGGACAGTGTTGCATTGTGTGAGAGATTATTTAGGCTATATATGTTAGAGTGAAATTGAACACTATTCCAATGTTATTTTCAATAATAATAATTAAAAAAAAACATTTGCACTAAACAAGCCAATCCACTTTTCCATGTTGATAAGAGCATTAAAATGAGAAAAAAATGTAACAAAAAGAAATCAAAAGACATTAAGAATAGATAAAAATGTGCGATTAATCAGAGTTAACTATGACATTAATGCGATTAATCGCGATTAAATATTTTAAATCGTTTGACAGCACTAAAAAATATAATTTATGACTTGAATAATAGTTTTCTACTTTGCCTATAGGAGATATATCTCAATTTCATATCTCACTGGTTAATGTTGAAAAGATACAGAGTGCATTGATTGATATTGAGATTCACCTTAATCTGTGTCTGTTGTCCGCCAGCTGGAGATATCGAGCCCAGTGTTTTGTCTCCAGAGGCCTGTTGATTCGATCAGGCTGTTAGCTCAAGGGATTCACACCAACACCAGTATGTACATTAACATTCAGTTCTGCCTTCAAGTGTCATGTTGACATTGATGAATCATAAATTACCGATGTGATATCCGCATGCACAATGCACGCGTGGCTGTCTTGCTGTTTATATCTGAGATATTTGTCTCTCATATTGATTTGACGTTGTATTTCAGGGCAGGGACGCAGTGGAAACTGTCTCATAGATTGATGTGTGCAGTGTCAGATTGTTGCTCTGAGGCACTACAGAGGAATTTGATCTCGGAAATGCAAATGTTAGAGCGCAGTGCAGAAATGAAAAGTTTTATGATTGTGTGAATAATGATCTCTGGAGCTGCGCACAGGGGTTTAGGACAGTTTGTTCTTTATTTGTCTCCGATGGCGAATGGAAAACGATAACTGGGACTTGCAGTTCCACACACTAACTTTTGCAATCATGTGTGTTTCTTAGATTTTGTTTAAGCAAGGATCGCTATTTATACTTCAGGGACTTGAACAAAACATCGAAGTGAGTTGGGCCTTAGCATTAGCTGTCTGGTTGAGCCATGTGAATACCATCTCAGGGGATACATCAGTAACTGACACAACATGTGCTGTAACAGGTGTTTAGTGCGTTAGCATGTACAACTCAGCTCTGTGTTTCCTATAGAAAGTCCCGTCCTGTTATACAGGGATTATGTTCAGTCTTCCTGTCAGTGGGAAACGGGAGTCTCTTCCGATAACCTAAAAAGCCAAGCTAGCAATGTTCTATGCGCTGATGCAAACAACTTGCTGATGCAGAACTTTAAATTCAGCATTAAAAAGTATACATTATTCTTGAACTGACCAAAGCATTTAAAAGGAGGTTACATTAAAAACATACATGTTAATATTAGATGTTATCCACTATTTTATATTGTTCTAGTCTGCATTTAAAGGTGCAATGTGTAGTATCTATTAACAGAAATGGCATAACAGACATCCATAATTATTAGGGGTGTAACGGTTCACAAAAATTCACGGTTCGGTTGATACGATACACTTGTGTCACGGTTCGGTTCAGTACGGTTCGGTACGTTTCAAATACAGCAAAAAGAAAGAACTGGCAGAGAAAGTTCCTTGATTTAATTTTTTTAATTATATTTTTATTAAAACTAACATCATAAAGAATGATATTTTTTAACTTAGAGCAATGATGGAACTAAACTAGACTTTTCTTAGGAGCATTTAAAACAACAGCTCTTTGGACAAAATGAAATGTAATATTGTAATAGTTATAAACAAAGGTTTATTTTAGTTTAGATTAACATTTGAGGGAAGCAATTGTATTGATAATGTCAAAATTCAACAGACGTGATGTTACTTGAAAACATTAATATAACCTACTATTCCTGCCAAACTTACAGATAGTCGTGTTATACAGTAAACCCATGGTGATGTTGCTGATCTGTGGAGACTGGATAGTTCATTCATGGCACAATGTTTCTTCCTGGTTTCCACGTCAGCGCTGTTTAATCCGTAAATAACGGAGAAATGTGAATATTTCTCACTAGATCTCGCAGCAATGTTATTACTTCAGTGGCGAATTCAAATGTTTTCTTTACTGGATTTGGCTGTGTAGTAACAGTGCTGATCAAGATCGGCTCGCTCTGCATTGGTCCAAACTGATAAACGGTTCGTGATCCAGACAACCACACAATAACGAGTAGCTCAGTTTCTTTCCGCTGATATTACATTTGCCATTTGATGTTGGGCAATGTTGTGGTTACAGCCAGCGTCTCTTACATTATGAACGCGCTTTGCACGCGGACGCGCCTACATTTGAATAACGAATGTTGCGTCGGCAGGACAAATGAACCGAATGAACCGTTCGAGTTCAAAAAATGCGATACTGAAAACCGAACCGAAAGCCTCATACCGAATGGTTCAATACGAATACGTGTATCGTTACACCCCTAATAATTATGTTTTCAGTGGTGTATAAAGAACTTACTTAATAAACCGTAATGTTTTTAATACCTTAGAATGAGACATTTCTTCATAACCATGTGCACCCGCTTCTATAAAGGTTGATATATTGCGACGTCATGTTTCTACCATAGCCGAACGCGAACACACAATGCTACAGAAGCTAGAAGCTAGCCATAGACACTGTGAGTAGTGACTTTTCCCTTGTCAGTGGTGTAAAATATGGAGTTGGACTGTTTCATATAACTTCTTCTCCCTCACTGTGTTATGGCTTTGCTATGTGGGGATAAATGTGCTGGTACGTTCGTGAGACAGACGATTAGTACTCTTGTCATTGACCATAAAACAGTAGTTACAGGAATCACCAACCCGTCGATCGCGGTCCACATGTCGAATCTTGGAAGCATTTTTAAGCCTAGTTCACACTACATGATTTTAAAACGTCGGACTGAACTGTGCGGTTCAAACTACATGACTTGCTCTCAGTGAAATCAAAAAGTTGTTGAGCTGTTCACACTACACAACACAACGTGATTGATCCACAACAGGAGGTAACTCACTGCACGAGTTGACAACGCACTACATAGAGATACAACCACGATTGGAAGATAAGAGCAAATCATTTGTGACTCAATGAGAGCTGTTTCAGTACTATGGTGCCATCTAAATCCTGAAAATAATCAAATAAATAATGAGTTGACAACTCTGTCACCAAACGATTCTATCTTGTCTGCAAACCACGTTTTGTCACACACAAAAAAAACACGCAATAAAATGAACCAGAAATGACGCGAAACAGCACGTGCGCCAATACCCAGAGAACACACGTGAATATGGACGTCAGACAGAAACTAGTGCTGCACACTGTTTGCGTGCCGATCTGCTCTGAGAAAAAATGCAAAAAAACAAAAAAAATTAAAATTTAGCTGGTGTCCTCAACCCATGCGTTGCTATGATTGGCTGTATTCATAACATCACTGACTTTGAGTCGCGCGACGGCTCTTGATAGCGTTCTCGTCCACTATTCCTCCGGCGATTGCACGCGATAACACCCTCACCTGCCGGCGAGCTCAACGATTTGCAAATCGGCATAAATCGGGCTTAAAATTCTGTAGTGTGAGCTTGGCTTAAGTCGATCACAAAGAAAAAAATCCTATTGTGTGTGGTAAATGGTGTCTAGGGAATGCGGAGGCGCGCACGCTGTTACAATCATGTCATTTTTGCCACATGTACCTTTGGGCTTATGCGGACGACAAGGCTTAAACAAGGCTTTACGCTTTAACCAGCTCAGCCACTGTTATCGTTCATATTAGAGAGCTAAGCTTTTACTACCCTGTTAGAAAAAGTAATTAAATTACATGAATTAATTACTTGGCAATCCATTACACCCAACAGCTTATGATTTCTTTAAAACCATAATTTTATTGAAAATATGAATGTTTTATTAAAAGTACTTAAAATAATGATTAAAAAAATTTAAATATAAAATATATTTCAATTCTTAATTTCAAACAGTTTGTCTACAAAACTTATTTAATTTCCATTTTATTGACTAATTCATTTCTAAATGGATAAGCGTAAAGATTTTTATAAGCGTAAAGGTTTTTTTCAGTAAAGGTTTTTTTTGTCCCTATATATTATCCATTCTTCCATGTGTGTTAAATCAGTTTTGAAGTAAAATTTAACTATTATTATAAAAAGTGCAAAAATGTCATAATAAAGAATCAAAACTGTGACAGCTTACAAATTCCTTAATAAACTATTTTGTTATTTACATATTTTTAGAATTCATTGACACAAATTATTAAATAATTATTTATTTCTTTTTTTTAAATGGATTTGGATCGTGCAGGAAGGTTGGTCTCGACACATTTTCCATATGTTAGTTCATTGTTTTACTATTATTTTAAAAAGGGGAAAATATATATTAAAGGAGTAGTAGATGTGCCCAAACCTTTAAGTAGTGTAGACAAGCTGGCCAGTAGGTTGGCAGTGAAGCTAATGCTGACAAATTACCTCTGCGTTTTTCAAGTAGTAAAAACTCCTTCTCAGCTTCATCTGTTATTCATTTGTGAACTGTTGTGGCGTAATGATTTTATTTTAGAGTGTTTTTGTATTGGTAGCACCAATTTTCCACCAGTTTCATGAGTCAAGATCCCCACTTATCTGATTGCCCATCAGCAACTAGTGTACCATATAAATCTCTCCCACAGGTGTGTCAGACTTCAAATAACATTAACCCTTTGTCTACCCAATGAAAGCAGGACATATAGTGTGGAAGATAGACACTGATTTTAAAGTCGGGCCTATGGCCGTCTGACAGACACACCTGGGTGAAGAGATCTTTTAGTAATTTAATACATCTTGGTTAGAAGTGCCTAATGGAGTGCATTAATTATTCGGTTCAATTACCTTTTCTCCCTTTACTAGTGTGATTTACTACAACACTTGCAGCTGTGATGATCAATCATTCCTGTGAGCCGCAGACCTCCATTGCAACTTTGGGCCCAGCTATTCCAACCAGTGCAAGTGTCATCTGTGTACCAACCCGGAAAAAAGCATGGTGTCTGACCAGGGGTGTCCAAACTCGGTCCTGGCGGGCCATTGTCCTGCAGTTTAGCTCTAACTTGCCTCAAAACACCGGCCTGGAAGTTTCTAGAAAGCCTAATAAGACCTTAGGCCTTTCTCAATCTGTGTTCTTGTCTGTACTTGAGTTCTTGTGAAACAACATCAGTTGCTGCCCAAGTACAGTTCCAATTCAAAGTTGACATCAAGCCAAGCACAGTTTAAATCCCAAGATATAAAGTGTTCCAACACTATCTCACGACCAATTCGTACGAATTCGACGAATGATTAAAAAGTGTCTAATTCTGTACGACCTCAGCTCGTATCAATTTGTCTAAACCCACGTGATGGGTAGGTTTAGGGGCGGGGTAAGGGGTAGGTAATTCGTATCGAATTCATACGAATTGGCCAATTCGTAAAATATGTACGATTTAGCAAAATCGTACTAATTCGTACGAGTGAGGTCGTATGAAATGTTACGAATTAGCCACTTTTTAATCATTCGTCAAATTCGTACGACTTGGTACTGAGATCGGGTTGAGTGTTCTTGCTCTAACCCTTTTATTGAGGATCCATCAGCATGTGCAAACTTAAAGCAGCCAGGTATCCCAGAATGCATCTCGGATCAACTATGCATCAATGGCAGAGAAAAAACCCTGCATAATTTAAAAAATACTGCCATTATTAAGTCACGAAATGATGTTTTAAGAGTTTTTCAGTGGAGAATGTAGTTGTATAAAGCTCAAATCTGTGGTTTATTTATAAAGATAGAGCCGTTTTCGCCATTTTTGGAGTTGTGAGATCCAGGCTAAACAGAAATTTATTTTGTTTAACAGTGCAGATTTAGGTACCGCTTCCTTTTACAGTACAGTACTTACAGTGTACTTACCTAGAAAGTACTGGCTAAGATAAGGTAAGTACATGGAACAGGGGTAGGTTTAGGGGTAGGTTCAGGGTTAGTACTAGTTATTACCCAGTAATTGTAGTTACTAAAATAAGTACATAGTATTTACATGGGTAACTGGACTGTAAAAGGAAGCGTTACCCAGATTTATTCCCTTTCTAATAATCCCACGCTGAGACTGCTCAAGTAAATGTCATCGTTTCTCTCTTGTTCTGCAGATGATGGATGACCACTGCAATTTCAACATCGCATGTCAATGCAACCGCTAAACATCCTTGTAACTGGAAGGCCTCACAAGGGTCGTTGACAGGGGAAGTAGTCAAACCTTATCTGAACCAATCACAGCCTCCGCTCTGACATTATGACAAATCCCATTCAGTCCTATACAAATACTTTCTCTCGTTCTGTCTCTCTATCTCTAACCAACTTTGACGGTTCAAAATGTGAGTAAAATCTCTGCAGGACAACAAACCTTCAAAACGTGTTGACAGCTTTCACTAGGAGATGAGAATCATGACATCTGCTAATCTAATAAAGACTGCGCAGTCTCTTGGGGACTGGATGTACAAGACAGGTCTGTCTTCAACAACGACCATGGGAAATGCAGCAGACATGCCATTGTGTCTTGCCTATGTTAACAACACTGAAATATCATCTTACATTTTCAACTATTTGTCCTCTGGACATACTATTCAACCTTCAGAGCAATTAGGAGCCAGAAGATTTAACATCAATGAGGTGAATAATGACATTGCTAGACCAGCATTATTGTTAATTCATATTTGGGTGAACAAGACCTTTAAGATGAGCAATTTGTGCATTTTATTTTTCATAAATTGTCTTGGGTGGATATTGGAGAATTTCAACATAGTGATCTAATACCTTTTTCAAAATGGTAAGAAAATCCTATTTTCCATATGCAGCCTCTTTAATCTACCACAGCTACAGTAGCAGTGCAAGAGGAACCATCAGAGAGCACTGACACCCCTGAGTGCCACGTCAGCTCTTCAGATAGTCTTAAAGAATGGAACGCACAAAGATAAGGAGAGTGAGCAAAAAAGGCATCTGAAATCGGTCCAAGAATGAAGCACTTAACCACAGAGCCAGCAAGACAACTGAGAGACAGGAAGAAATCTCCCTAAAGCCCTTTCTTATTCATGCAAGCAAATAATCATGCAAAGCACACAATCAAAATCCTAAACATCCTAAAATACACAGCTATCAGATATGCAGTTGGAAAAATGTCAAGCATGCAAAACTGTAATGCTAGGGTGTCTCTAGATGTGGCTTGGGATTCTCCTTTATTGTAAAACTATGATTGTGCACATTTTGTGTTGAAAAAACATAGTAGTAAAAGCAGTAGTAGAAACCACAAAAAGAGCAAGCATCACAAATAACCTGATTTATTCTCCTCCCCTTTTGGTTTTGTCCAATAAAGAGCACTTCCTGACAAACAGGTTCAGTTTCCATGCCACCCACCTGGGCTGTAGTTCAAGTCCATGATGGGACAGGAGCACTATCTATCCAGCTTTTGCGATTCAACAAGAACACAAAGATCAGTCCTGCTCTTCTCATCTGTGCATTTCTCAAGGTTTTTATCTCCCTCTAGCATGATATTCCCTGCGCCTGATCAGATTTGAGCTGCAACCTAAATTACAGAGTCAGACCATCACTGGTCAACAGGTTCTCTTCCTTTCTACGGCTGCGTGCAGAGACGGGCAGTTCCCGAACGCAGTGTCTTGGCCAGGATGGTTTTCAGTGATGCACTGTGACGATCTGGAAGGCGAGCAGCGGAGCTTGGCTCATAAATCACGACCGCTAAGGCTCTTGGGGGTCTCGGCCTGGCCTGTAAATTTGATGATCGAAAACAGGCACTCGGCCAAACAGCTCGGCCCCTTACAGTGGCTCTATAAATACTGAGCTGCTACCGCATGCTACACTGAGGAAACTGATTCCTTGAGCTCTCTTTTCCAGTTGCACTTTGATCTGAAAAAATCTCATAATCCACTAAATTTCACTTTAATCTGCCTGAAAGGAATGATGTGGGTGATTTCATTTCTTCTGTGAAACACAGCTCCAAAACTGACAGAAAAGCACTGTAAAAGTAGTTTAAAGTATATATTTTGTTTGCAATTACGATTTGGTGTGACATCTTCATATATAATCTTTGGAAGCGGAGGCCAGGATTTTAGAGAATAACGAATTATAAGTAAATAAATCAATATTTACCACATATATATTTATAAACAAATAAAGATGTCAGTAGTTATCAATTAATAAATTAAATGAATAATTAAATTTAAATAATATTTAACCTACATATTTACCAAGTAGAGCCAGACCGATATATCGGCAGGCCGATATTATCGGCCGATATTAGGCATTTTCCAAAATATCGGTATCGGCAGTTATAATGGCCGATAAATGAATATTTCAAAAATAAAATAAAAACGGATGAAAACACGCTTGTATCATGTCATGAGTGTTGGAGTTGTATAGTTTGTCCACCAGAGGGAACTCTACACCGTCCCTGTTGGCAACATTCGTTGAGTTGGTCACGATACATCCATTGCTTGAATAACAATTAAAAGAACATCCCCATCAGTTCTCTTAACTCAAATAAGCATGACAAAATTTGTGACTATCATGTCCAGTTTTGCTGCTGTTAAATAAGCCGAGAGTGAAGCGGAATTAGCTAGAAATAGTTACGTTATGTTGTTACAGTGTAGTTAACTGACTGTCCTTTAACTTTTGACAATGTGACTGAAGTATTTCTTTAATAGCGCTTGCCAGTTATAGCAATGAGTCGTATCATCTCTCCTTGGCCTGTTATATTGAAAATGTATGTTTTACAATTTGCAATATGACGTTATCCATTGCTATACTAAATTATGTCTCATAATAGACTAGCGAACCACAAAGCTAGCTAATGCCACTATCATCAGTCTGTTCTGTTGTGACAATAAAAAGAAAGTTTCTTTTAAAATGCATTATCATATGATTTTAGTTCAAACTCATAAATAATTACAAATTACTAATGTTAGGGAAATATGTTAATGTTTTGTTGCGCGTTTCTGAAACAAATTAAAATTATCGGCCAATATATCGGAATATCGGATTTTAAAACCCAAAAATATTTGTATCGGTATCGGCCTTCAAAATCCTTTATCGGTCGGGCTCTATTACCAAGTATAGGTTAATAAATAAATAAAGATTTGTGTTAAAATGAATAAATAAATAAAATAAAATATTTTTTTTAACATGCATGTATTAATACATCAATAAATAATCAAATTAAATAAATAACTACTTATCATGCATGTATTTAGTAATAAAAAAATATTTGACATGTATACAGGCTATTTATTAAATAAATATTTAATGTATTAATTTATATATAAGACATACATATTTTTCAAGCATAAATAAGAACAATTAACATAAATAAATACATAAATGAATAAATAAATAAAATAAAGAAAACAGTTTGATCTTTTTTTAGCATCTGTAACCATTCATTCTACGTAAATACTTTTATTTTTTTTACTAAAGTTACATGTTTGTGGACAGACGCGGTTGACTATTCCTTTAAGTAAACGTTACTCAAATATCTTTAGCATCCACTGACCTCGCAGTCAGACAGTCTATGACAGCTTAAGGCTGCTGACTCTGTGTGCAACCGCCATGTGCATTCCTGTTATATCTGCTATGCTGGATATGTCTGAGTTCAAAACCGGTCTAGAATGTTCCCTAGAGTGTCAACACAGTGTTCACTTACATGAACTATAGATGTTGAGGATACGTTGAATGTAAAGGCTTAACCTGATCTGTGTGTGTCTGTGAGAGGGAGAAAGACTATAGGGGGCTAAAAGTTTGCCGTGACAGCCAAACATCCTCTCTGTTACCAGGTTATGTAATCGTCTGTGTTTCCCATTTTGTCCCTACATCCGTATGCCAGCTCAGACACACAAACACACAGTAGTAATTCATTCTCCCTGAATATAGACACTTCTTGACCTTTTGCCACTCATCAATTTTACCCCTTGAGAACTACTAAAGTCTCTTTCTGCAAGCCTGGTCTACATCTTTCAGATATAACCAGAGCTTCAGTGTCAGTGTGACGCTCGAGCCCCGTTTAGCTCCAACTGCGACGCCAGAATCCTCCATCTGTGGACAAATGCCAGAAATGTGCGACACAAACACATATTTCATCCAGCAGAAGGATTAATAAAGCCAAATCCAGACAATCAGACTGTTCTACAATATATATACCTCTGAAGCTGCGTTCACACTACACGCGACTTTGGCCACGTTTACACAAAGCCGGGTATTTAGCAAAACGAATATTTCCCCCTCTCCGTTTTCAAAAATAACATCGTTTACACACCCGCATAAATACGCCGTCGAAGCGCCACCATAACTATTGCCAAACCTAAGGCGGCAGTGTAGGGGTTAAGGATAAAGCCATGCAAGCCAATCAGAATCCTGGAATCGACAAGAGAGAACCTAAAACGGCGTTTCTCCCAGTTCACACGACAACAAATATCCGGCGTTTTCAAAAATCTCCACTTTGCCCGGAGTTTTTAGAAATAATCGTTTTCAGTGATAAAAACGCCGTTTTCGTGTAAATGAGAGGGCAAAACGCAGAGAAATATCTGCGTTTTCCCATCGTGTAAACGGGGCCTTTGTCGCTGCAGGTTGCCAGTGGCTGCGCTGGAGGGCGTTCCCCACTACTGGTTGCCTAGTAATGTTTGTGAGTGACATCAGAGAATGTCTAATTGAAGAGAATTGGCACTGGCTAGTTACTTCCGGGTTCTGGACTGGCTGCAGACACTTCTCCGCATGGACGTCTCTGTCCATGCGGGGCGCTCGCTGTCGAGTGCAGAATGAATGGGAGTCAATGGGGTTTCACCCCCAGAAATCCACTTTTCTAAGGATGTAATTTTTTGTCACGTAATTTGAATGTTGAATTCAAAAGGGAGGGCTAAGATAATACACTCAGCTGAAAATTGCATTTTTAAGTTCACTTATCTGTTCTAAAAGTCACACAATAGCAGAATCCTAACGTGTTCCGGCCAACAACGGCCTAACCTGTAAGAAATCAAAAGGACATAAGTACTCGTTCATTCGACTTTTGGCCTATAATCTATATTGAACTTGCGGAATCAGACAATAAAATCTATGTTAATTTAACGACAAGCAGGCGAAAGAGACACATTTAGCCGTTTAGCCCCATAGACTCCCATTCATTCTGCTCTCACCCGCGATCACCTCCAGTGGAATTCTACTGGAACTGCAACCAAGATAATACACAATGGGGCTAATAGGAAGTGCCAAGGCTCTCCGTTAGACGGGCTCTGGTGACATTCACTTATGTTACTCTATGTTAGACAACAAATACATTTTATTGCCGCTATAAACAAATATTTTGGCTAAAATGAGCTTCTCGTTCAACTTGCCTCGGTCAGACTCAGCACTGAAGAGTGACGCGCTGCACCGACTTCACTCCTATTGGTTGTCGCTCCTGAAAATCACTCTTCATTTGCATAAATTAAAAAATTCTCAACTTTGTCGCATCGTCAGACACGCCCCATCCAGTCTTCAGCGGTCGCGACCGCGCGTCACCAGAAATCGCCCGCTCACCATTGAAAATGAATGGTATCGTGTCGCTTGAGTCGCGTGTAGTGTGAACACAGCTTGATACAATGTAACCAACACAACCCCGTTAAGAAAACGAATGTTTTAAATGAAAATAAAAGTGAATTATACTATAATTGATTGTATTTTTTCTATTATTCTGCATGTAAAATGAATCTAAAGACAGTTTTAAGCTTTTAATGTGACTTCAGCAGACTATTGTTAACTAAACTAAAGACCATAAAATAGAAATAAAATATATAAAACTTCAATTTATTTTAGTCCAGTAACATTTATCATTTTTGTTCAGTTTAAGTACTAAAATAACTCAAACTAAATAAACTAAATCTAAAAATGAAAAACTATAGACATTAAAACAATGCAAACTAACAGTCACAATTAAATTCTACCCAATATAATAATCCTTTTTTAGCACATTTTATAAAAAATCATGCCGTTTATTTTTAGGTTCGGGATTAGGTTAGTTGGGAACTGCTATCTTCATTCCTATGAAATTAGCAACAGTAACCAATGGGTGGAGCTTCAGGAAGGGGGAATTTGCATAAAAATTCCAAGCAAATAATTTGTTTTTGTCATTTTTGGAGCTTAGCAGTATTAAGGGTGATTTATACTTCTGCATCGGACCTACGCTGGAGCCTCTACGCAATAGACTACGGGTTAGTTTAAATTTATACTTCTGCATCGTTGTCCACGTTGACGCGCAATGACACATGCTGAGGAAGCATGTGAAACCCGGGGAACGGTTCTAACAGACCAATCACGGTGCTTGCGGTAAGCATAGAATTGACACGTTGTTACATTTTTGGAGAGGTGCACGTCAGGGTACGCTGAAGGGTACGGTACGCGCTACACAAGCGTAGCTACGGCGTGGGTTCGACGCAAAGTATAAATTGGGCTTTAGTCTCCAATCACTTTTAATCTATATAAATAGACAGCATGAACATGCCTAACGTCTCAACGTCTCAAAATAAAATAAAAAAAATACAAAAATACATTTGTCTATTCATGGCCTGTAGCTTTCTCAAAATTTGAAGGAAGCCGAAAGAAAATGGTGGAAAGAACTAGACCTTGAGAAAGACTGAACTCATTTTCCTTTGCTCTGTCTTTTCAATCATGCTGAGCACACAAGACATATCCCACACCAAGAGCACTCTGGGATATCTGCCGTCCCTCGTGTTATTGCTGCTGCTGTTTTCAATCTCGGGTGGCATCCATTATTTCCTTTGACGAAGAGCCCAGTCACAACTTCAGCTATATTAGACAAAGGCCAGAAGAATCAACCAGTTTCCCTTTATAACCACCAGTATCTTAGATTCAACAAGTTGTTTTGTTATTTTAGAGGGAAAATGCCTTATTCTAACTCAGCATAGATAATTTATTTGCCCCTTTTTACAAAATTTAATATACTGTAAGTCTCAGGTGTCCCCAGAATGTGTTTGTGAAGTTTCAGCTCAACATTTAGCGCAACACTCTGAGCAAACTCTCTGCTGCGAGCAAATCACTCCGCCTAAGTAAGAAAATATAGTTCCCAGTATGTATACGGTTAAAAGATGCCTTGTCTCATATGACCTTGTTATTTGTACACACTGTGACTATACCAATCGCAACATATAAATAGGAAAGTGTTGGCTTTATTTTGTCACTTATTGGGATTAGTATGCTAGCTGGAGCCATTTACTTCCAGTCTTTGTGCTAAGCTAGGCTAGTGGAGAGTGCGTCAGACAAAGTTGCAGCACGCACGATGAAAAGGGTATGGACTTATCTAACTGGGATACAGTGAAAAAGCTAAAGTCCCAAAAGTCGGCGTGTTCCTTTAAATGCATTGGCGAGGAGATAAACATGTGTACAACTCACTCAAGCCCCTTTCACACAGAGATTCCGGAAAATACACGTGACCCGGCATTTGTGCTGGGATTGTTTGATTTCGGTTCATTCACACTGCCAGTGATTTGCCAGGATCTGTGAGTGGGTTCAAACACAACCCGGAAAGACACAGGACGTCAGGATAAGACGTGTAACGTACACGTCGAAAACATTTACACGCGCATACCGTTCCACAAAGCTGGGGAACGATCTCAGCTTCAGGCTGAATAGTGAGAAGCTCCTGGTCTCTGCTTTGTTCCAGTTTGCAGACATTTGTTCGTCATTTCTTTGTTGATGACGAACGCAAACTTTCTTCTAAAAGCAAGAGTCCCGCAATGGCACGAGCGTCATCACTATGACACACCCGTTACGCCATTGGTCCTGGCTTTTGTTCACAGAGCGCGGGTTCCGGGACTAATTCCGGCAATGTTGCTAGGTCCCCAACTCGGCATCGATGCCGTTATCAATCCCGGGTCGTGTTTGAGTTCACACAGAAGGCGTTCTGGCAATTTCCCGGGATCAAAAGGAGGAGCTAAGCTAATGGGATGGCAGAAGATGTGGGCGGAGCCTATGCAACGTGACTTCATTTTGCATAATAACTGCTAACGGCTTATTCTGAGACACTGCTTATGATTCATTGGGATTAAAAAAGGAGTGGGTGGATTTTTACCATTATTACCATTTGTACACACACTGCTGACACATTTGTTTAAACAATTTTGAATAATAAGTCACCTTAAACCCTTAACTGTCACTTGTCTGTACACTTGTCTAAATTTACTTTACTATATTACTATTAAATCCTAATCTACTCATGACAAACTATATATTGTTGGAAAGGTCAAAGACTCCTAAATAGATATTTTAGCGCTGTTTCTTTCTTACAAATTATTTGGGTTGTATAATATATGAATTTATGACAAGAGTGCGCCTCAAAAAAAATCAACGTCATTACAGGAGTTTCTGACCTTTGTCACAAAAAGTGGACGCACACACTTTTAATAATTGTAACTTTGGTTTTTAGTGCTAAAAGTTCATAATAAAACATAATTAGTATTTGTCAATAAAAAAAGATAAAATTATATTTTAAAAAGTAAGGTAAGAAGTCCTCTAAAAAGTATAGTATATTATATATATATAAATATATATTTTTATTATTATTATATCACATATTTTAGTAGTTATCATAAATTAGGTATCATTTGAAAGCTTACGAACTCAGAATTCATCCTGTGAAAACCGTTTTGAAATTGGACGTTGCGTTACCTTAGTAACAAAACCTTTTCTAATCTTGACAAAACACATATTGTCGGAAAGGTCTGAGTCTCAAGGTTCCATATTTAGTGACAGAAGTAATATTTGGATAGAAATTTATTAATTTGTTATGGCAGAATGCATACAATTAGAATAAATGGAATTCAATGGCGCCCGGTGGCTATTTTTGGTATAACACCTAAACAAAATCTCATGGGAACTTCAAAATTTGTGATATCAACTTAAAATTTGGAACACAACTTGGTTAGAAATATAGCTTTCATTTTATAGTAATTTTATAGTAAAAAATATTTTGTAAAATATTTTATTTATATTTAAAAAATATATTAATAAATTATATTTGATCTACTGTAAATTATAACTTCCATAACTTGTTCATACTTTCATTTTTTAAAGTGCTTTCACTTTAGTAATAATCTGCTGATTGTGTTCTTTAAAACAAGACCAAACTTGTGTATATATTCCAAAGCATTCTTGAATTACAACCATTTAAGTTTGTATAGTGCATTTTAATGTAAATTATCAAAAAGGGGGTGACAGGTAAGGGGTTAAAAAAGGAGCTTTTGTGTGGCAATGTCTCAAATTTGTATTTTATAATAATCTGTTGTATCACAACACAATCACCAAGAGGGATGTGTATTCATGAACATTCATCAGTACATCATTCTAATTGGCCGATGGCACTGCCTTTGCGAGGACTGCTATTAAAACATTCATGTCATCTCTAGAGTATACTTTGTGTATAAGTAGCAAAGCAAATTTTTACACCCTTCCTCTGACGAACAAAAGAAGATCCGTGCTGAGGTGTTCAAAAGATATAGCTTTCAAAATAGGACATAAACATAATATTCCTAAGGTCAAGTCCAGCCCACATAGGGTGGTTCTGACATCTGGAAATCATAAAACACTCAGTAAAAATGGCTGACATGTAGATGTGAGGGAAAAATAAAGCTCATATCACCACTTCCTCTGCCAAGACGAGTCCTGTGAACTTAAATACACATCAGAGGGGTATTTATGGCGTGCGAGAGCTCGTGATGACAGAAAGTGTTTGAGTTTCCCTTCAGCTCAGGATAAAAGCTGCCTGCATAGGTTCTCCTCACCCCAGAAGACCTTCCTTGACCTAAATCCTAAGCTGAGTAATAAAGGAGTTCATTCAGGTTTGCAAAAATTTTTTTTGTAATTCGTATTGGTGGCAAATTAGTATGATCTCATTTGTATACTTTTGTAAACAAGGTTTAGAAGTGGACCTTTTTTAAACATTCATATGTCAAATTGTACAAATTCATACAACGTACACTGTAAAAAATATTCGTAATTAACAGTAAAAAACTGTAAAAATGCTACAATGCAAAACTGTTAATTGGTAAACAGAAAGTTTCCGTACTATACACGGTAAATAACTGTGATATAATTTTACAGTAAAATACTGTTAAATTTACAGTTTTTGAAAGTGAAAAAGAACAAATCGTTGTATAATTTACAGTGAAAAACCGTAAATTGACATTCCCACAATTCCCTGTGTGACACTTCAAATTTTATGTATTTTTGTTGAAATAACTATGGTTCCTCATAGTTTTATTGTTTTTTTTTCTAATCAGTTATGTACATTAGGGTTTTATGTTCCATTTAATGTTGTTAAAGTAATGTTTATTGCATTTTTTTAATTTTATGTTACCATGATGGTGCTTAATGTTTGTGTGAATGACACTGTGCAGCTTCTTTAAATAAATATTGCTTTAAACAAGTATTCACTTGTGATGAGCTGTGATTGCTCATTTAACTCTCATCACTGCTGTGATGTTTGTTGGTTGTCAGTGCATTACAATGGTCTAAAGCAGATATCAATACGTCAATAAGGTGGTAAATCCACATTTTATCAGAAAATAAAATACGGTTTATTACTGTAATTTTTAGGTTAAGTCTGTAAAACCATTAACGTTCCTACCGTATTTTCAACGGTAAAGTTCTGGCAACCACAGCTGCCGGTTTTTTACTGTAAAATTCACGGTTTATTTTTTACAGTGTATAAAGTTCCACTTCCTCATGAGATTGGGTTGGCATTTTACCTAAATAGTGACTGGCTTGAGAAATTGATTATTTGTTTGTTTATACTGTTCTTCAGTCTTTGTTTAAAGTTGATATCTATACTACGAGCAAACTATACCAAAATTACGTATCTTTTTAAATGTACGACAATCTAATTATGTATCATTAAATCAGTGCCACATTAATGACTGAACAGTCTCAATTAGGGTGACATCAAACTTCAGCTGAGAAATGTACAAAGTACAACTACAAAACTAGAATACTGCATGCATCATTTATACACTAAAAATGCTGAGTTGTTTCAACCCAGCCAAATATGGACAAACCCAAATGTTGGGTTAAAAATGCAATACAAAAATGTACAGTTGAAAGTGAAAGTTGAAGTTGGGTTATAATTTTAAATGACATTTATAACATTTTTGGGTTTGTCCATATTTAACCCAAATTTGGGTTCAAACGACCCGGCATTGTTTAGAGTGTATTACAGTAAAGTTACCCTATCTGCTATAAAAAAAAGGCAATTTACATGTACCCAAATGAACCAGTTCATTCGAACGGATCATATTTTCTGATCTCTCTTCACTGGCTACTGATTAAATTACGAATAGACTTTAAAGTTGTGCTTTTTGTTTTTAAATCCTTACAAAATTTAGCTCCCCAGTACTTATCTGAACTACTTCACCCAAAATTGAAGTCAAGATCACTAAGATCGGGGGAATCTAACTTACTTTCTGTCCCCAGAACCAGACTAAAAAACAGGGGTGACCGTGCTTTCGCAGTTTATGGACCCAAATTATGGAATAGCCAACCCTCAAATATCAGATCTGCCCAAACTCTGACATCTTTTAAAACTTCTCTGAAAATGTACCTTTTTTCACTAGCTTTTAATGTACCTTGATGTGTTCGTCTTTCCTCTTTGAAGTATACCTGTTTGTCTTGTGCATGTTTTGTCTATCTTTTTATTGCCTTGTCAAGCACTTTGGTCAACGTCAGTTGTTTTAAATGTGCTATACAAATACAATTGTATTGTATTGTATTTCCAAAGAAAAATAACTATTTATGATGCATCAATTAACTAAAATGACAAATTGAACAAATTCACTAGATTGAATCAGTTTTCAATGCTCATATAAGGAAAAAAATAACCATTTATGACGAACTGATTCACTGGAATGAATCAGACTTTTTTAATTACTAAATATGAGAAAAAGAACCGTTAATGATGAACAAATTCACTAGAACGAATCAAGAGTTTCCAATGCTCATTAAAGGAAAAAATAACCATTTATGACTAAGGCCCTGTTTTACACGAGAACGCTCGCGGGTGAAATGTAAAATTATTTTATTGGATGTGCCTTTCGTTTACACGGCGACAGCGTTTTTGAGGCTTAAAAACGCAAAAAAGTGAAACCACCCTCCAGAGTGGAAATCTTAAAAACGCATCACCATCGCACTCCCGTGTAAAGGGTAAAAACGCAAAAGTCTGCTTGACAGTGAAGGTTGTATGCAGGCGCGCGGACTTGGTGTTGTTATAGTATGTACTCCTAGCCGCCTGAAGTGCATACTACATTTAATTTCACAGACTTTTGCGTCACCATTTGCCCGCGAATTTCCCACAAAACGCTTGTCTAAACGCAGAATAAAAAGTGATGACGCAACGCTACTTTTGCGTTTTCTCTTCAGATTTGTTTCCGTGTAAACATAGCCTAATTGATTCACACTCTAAAAAATGCTCGGTTGTTACAACCCAAATTTGGGTCAAGTATGGACAAACCCAAATTTTTAACCCAACATTTGGGTTTGTCCATATTTGACCCAAATTTGAGTTGAAACAACCCAACATTTTTTAGAATGTAAAATTAATCAGACTTTTTTAATAATAAATATGAGAAAAATAACTGTTAAGGCTGAACAAATTCACTAGGATGAATCAGAGTTTCCAATGCTCGTATGAGGAAAAATAACTATTTATGATGAATCAATTCACTAGAATGAATCACTTTTTTAATTCTAAATATGAGAAAAAGAACCGGTAAAATCGAAACAATTCACTAAATTGAAAAAAATAAAAATAAAAATAAATTCACTAAAATGAATCAGACTTTTTCAAATGTTACATATAAGGTATAAATTATTTATCTGTCAGTTATATTTTGAAATATATGACTATCCAGTTATATTTAGCCTTTTATCAGTCACTTAAAAAGTACAGATAATAATAATCAGACAGTAATCTGAACTTGTACAGATCAACTAAAAAACTAGAATACTGTATAATTTGAGACATTGATTAACTAAATATAAAACAAACAAAAATTGTTCATATTTTTACTTAATCTGTTCATTTGCAAAAAAAAAAAAAATCACACAGATCACACTAAGAAAGAGGTCTACGTTCTAACTGTGATATAAATCCCTCCGTTCTGTCCCTGAGCTACACTGTTCTCAATCAGGTCCGAGATTGTGCTATCAGCGGCCCTGCAGACACTTTTGACTTGAGAAATATCAGTTCTCACACAAGACCAGAGGGTTATGAAAGACCAGGACTGAGAGAGGAGAGAGACGGGCGATTAATCAGACTTGAATGAAGTGAACGATGAAACAAATTGAGCACAAACTCTTCCTTTGGTCCCCCAGGCTACAGCGTGAGAAATGAAGGGACGAGGAAAACACGCTGCGTGACAACATGATTCAATGAATGACCGCCATCAATCACACACTTCAGAGGATGAAGGAACAGCGGGCATAACAGACTGAACGAAAGAAGGAAAACAGCAGGAGAGCTCAGAGAAATACACAAACCCGCACACACAGACGTTGGCCCTCACAGCTGGACACGTAACTGTTTTTTTTTCTAATCAGTTTCTTAATTAGGGTGAATCCATTGATGGAAGTTTCAGCTTCAATGTACGAGGTTCTGAATGGAATAAAACCGGATTTATCAAAAGCACAGTTGTGTAACTGCAATAAGCACATACTGAACAGTCGCATCTCTAGTGTGTGTATGTGAATCTTAAACTGCTGTAGGATTTATGTAAGGAATTCTCTCTCATACTGTACAAATCATGAAAATATTTTTTTAATCACAATATTTTTTCTTTTGTCAAATCAACTTAAATAATTTATGTAGTTCAGATAACATAATATTTTGAGTTTCTGATGCTTAAATCATTCTCCTTTATTGGGTAACACTTTACAATAAGGTTCATTTATTAAACATTAGTTCATGCATTAACTAACATGAACTAACCATTTGTTACTGTATTTGTTATTCTTTGTTAACGTTAGTTAAGCTGTTCATTGTTTGTTCATGTTAGTTCACAGTGCATTAACTAATGTTAACAAGATTTTAATAAAGTATTATTAAATGTTGAAATTACCATTACCAAAGATTAACAAATGCTGAAGAAGTATTGTTCATTCTTTGTTAATGTTAACTAATGTAGTAATTAATGAACCTTATTGTAAAGTGTTACCCTTTATTGCATTAACTCAATTTTTTTTAGTTAAACCAACAATATTTTTAATTACAAAGAAACGGCAAATAACATTGAATTATTATTATTATTTTTTTATGAAGAAAGACTGGAAAAAACTGGTTTTGTGTAAAACATCCATTATTCTGTTTTATTTACTACTCCAAAAATATTTATTTACAGTGATACAATATGCAGGCATTAAAACACAAGTAGGCCATAATTTCTGCGATCACAGAATAAAAAGCACATCTTTTTACAACTAAAATAACAGTAAAGGGTAAAAAAATGAATTCATGAATTCAAAATGAAACGGAAAAAACGGAAATTGCAAAAATTAAAACGGAACGGAAAAAACGGAATTTGGGAAAAAATTTAGAAAATGGAATTTGGGGAAAGTCTCATTCTGAATGGCACGTAAGTTAACTTGGTTCAAGTTCACTTGTGCATTCACGTTCTGAAGATATTATTTGTAATATTATGTTCATTTTGTATATATCTGACTTATCTCATATCGGTTGTGTTTCTTTGATATAAATAACGAAAGTGCTCAGCGGTTATTCATTCAGCGCGCGCTGCTCAAGCAGCAATGCACTACTAATAATAACGATGATTAATTTGTGACTGTCATATTAGATAACATCAGAACACTATTTTATTAAATCGTTGTGAATTCATTGGGTTTGGTTGCTGTTTTCAGTGCGCGTGCGTCCACAACACATTCTGACATTTGAGGCGCCGTTGGTGACGCATTGTATGAGTCGTAATTTTTGATTATTAAATAATTAAGTTAATTATTTATTTATAATATTGTAACATTTTACAATCCTACTAGAACAAGGGGGATTTATAAGAGCTGCTGCTAATGTTTCAAGTTTTTCATACAAGTAGTTTGCCAGATAGAAATTGGAATTTGGGAAAAAATAAATGGAATTTGGGAAAATATAACCTAATTCAGCTGAACATGCAAGCATTAAAAAACACAGAGGAGGCCATAATACCTTGAAAAAGTTACATAATAACAATCTCATTCATTTCAACAGCAACTGACAAATTCACCCAATACTCTTCTTTTGTAGAAAAGCTATGTTTTAAGCTGGATGAAAATGATGATGTTTCATTGCAAACACAATACCACTTTAGGCACAGATTTATGTGGAGAAACCAAAAGAGACATGATGGATGATAGATAATAGATTGTGGCGTTCAATTACTTTATCCAAGTAGATTCAATGTATAAAGTGAAAAGGATAAATAAGCACCTTCACCTACAAATCATAGCAGACTGCCATTTACTGGTGCTGAAGACTGATCACAGTAAAGTCGGTTGATAAACGAACATATGAAAAATATCAGACTCACTCTGTCAAACTCGGCCATGTGAAAACAAGCAGAGAGTGTTTCATTTAATTCTGAGACAAGTACTTGTTTACAATAGGATTGCACTCGTTTTTAAAGAACTAGATCACAAAAAAATTTGATCGCCTTTATTTACTCACCCTGATGTTGTTTAGACTATCAAACTGCAAAAAAGATGCAAAAGCACCACAAACATGAGAACTCAAATTCTAATTCACTGAATATCTTGACATGTTTATAGAGAGTTAATGAAAAAATAGCATTTTCTAAATTGTAAAGATATTTCATATTTCTATGATGCATAATTGCATCTTTATTCCCCTATAAGCTTGACAGCTCCAGTTCCAATTTATTTGCATTTCATGGAAAACCGTGACCTGTGTAATTCATTAAAAAGGGTTGTAAAAACAATTTCACTTTTCTAGCTTTAGCTAGTGTGTAATGTTGCTGTTTAAACATAAACAACATCTGCAAAGTTACAACGCTCAAAGTTTAAAGCAAAGGGATATATTTGCTTTTTAAGATATCAATTTCTAAGAGCTACAGCAAATGGCCGATAAGGACTACTCGACATTCTCGGTTGCTGATGTCACTAACCCCAATGTTTACATAAACCCCTCCACCGAGAATACTAAATAAAGTGGGCGAGTCCATTTTATATTGCTTTGAAGAAGAGTTGTTGTGTATAGTAGGCTGTTGTGTTGTTGCCGCAATGCCGTCGAAACGCTGTTTTTTTTCATCCGGATTGCAGGTCCACTTTGTTCAGCCTTCCTTGGGACAGGGAATTAGGCATCAATGGTTACATTTTATTTTTAACTCGGTCCCTCATAATTATTAGCCAAATTTCGCACACGCTTTCTGTGCTGCACATTTTACGGAGGAAAGCTTCCACAATCTTTGCGAGTTCAATGCAGGATTCGCACAACGGCTTGTCCTGAAAGATGGAGCAGTTCCAACTTTAAGAACAGAAGCTGTCGTTTACGGGCCACAACCTGTAAGTATGATTTATTTTTCGTCGAAAAATGTGTTTTCCTGTAAAACCTGATGAGTTAGTTCAACTCAAACCGTCTGAGGAAACCGATTGCCTTAAATCATTTAAGTTTATTAACTCAAACAATTTAAGCATAAAAAAATATTTGATTTGTTTCCAAGTAACTCAATAACTTATTGTTAAGATAACTTGGGAAAATAAAGTTAATAGTACTAATTAGTTACTTTAACTTAAATCTATGAAGTACAGTGTTAACCTGAATAAGTTGGCAGAACTCAAATCCCTTTTAATAGTATAAACTTAGTTAGCTTTAAAAGCTAATATGCTGACATAGTGCTAACATATTAGAAACAGTATGTTATAAGCACTTACAAGCACAGAAGCACTTGCTGTATGATCGTAATAATATAAAGGGATAATTTGCTCTCAAATCAAGCTGAATGCACCACTTTTCACCATGATGGTAACTATCCTAAAGCCAACATAAACAGAAATTCTTCTAAATTAGCATAACAAAACATTAATCACTACTAAATCTCACACTTAACATTAATCTTTGGGAAAAAAAAGCATTATACACTTAATTTTAGCATTTACACTCTCTTTCGAGTGCCATCGGCAAAGCATGCTGGAAATAGATATCCCAGCCGTTTCAGTTAAACTTAAGTTCTTCTAAATGAAAATAAATAATTTCATAAAACTCAAAACAATGAAACAGTTCAGTTTACTTAAAATATATCACTTCTGTGAACTTGAAAGAAAAAGAAAGAGCTAAATACTCATAAAAATTAATCTGACTGAACTAATTCGTTAAATTTAAGTTTGTCCTACTCAAACCAATTAATTATTTTGACCGTTAGGGTTTACAGTTTGTATTGTTAATTGTACGTTGTAGCAGGGAAGTAAACAAACGACAATGCTGTTTGGCTCTGCAAACCAGTTTGTTAAATGCTCATTCATACTTAACGTTATCTGACTAACACCTAGCGTTATAAACTTCTTTTTTAAATCTCAACAGTGAACTTGGAATTAGTGTAAATTATTATTTGATTAACGTTAGAGCTTTTATGTATATGTTTATCTACAGGCATGCTAAACATGGTTCTGTGTTTGATTTGGCTACTGTAGTAAAGCCAATGTTTAGTGTTCGTTTTGATAATTAATAGTTATTAATTCTGGCGACAGATATGTGACAATCGTTCTAAAAACGGTGCCATACAGTCAGTCATAACAGCGTATGTAAAAAGTATGACAACAACAAAAAACAAACTATTCTGAAACATTGTTTAACAGCAGTTCTTGAACAGGTTCTTCTCGATCATTTTCACTAACATCCTATAGGTTCGATTCTGGGCTCAAATTGGCATGGTTTTATTGACTCCATTGTTTATAATACACAAACTACCGATAAAGGTAAGGGGCGTGACGTTTCCGAAAACGTGCACCAGGCGATTAGCGAATCCAGAGCCATTTAGAGAGATCTGAGCGAATCACAACACACTGGGCCAGCGAACCAATCTGAGACCATTGCGTATTTTTGAGGGACTGGCTTCATAGAACCGGAAACCATCAGACCGTTTTTACCATAGACGGTATTGCACTTCCAATCTGATGTCTAAACGACTGCGCAGGCTAGTAGCTGTAGCTTCTAGTAGCTGTAGCTGAATCAACTAATTCCTCAAAAACGTTGAAATATTTTGTCCCATTGCTTTTATGGACTCTCTATTTATGGGCTTCTACCTTGATTTTGTCCCCTGATTGCCTCATAGACAGTAAAAGATTGCTGCGAGCTTCTCCTCCTGTCTATACGGTGATGTCTCTATTGTGCGACAGAAAGTCCTGTGATTATGACGCAATCTTTAGCCTATTTTTACAAAACCGGCTTCTACGGGGCCGTAACATAAGATACAAAGTAATGGAGCGTTTTATACATTGTCGTGTTTCTTTAGAAATAAATAATGGACAAACAAATTAAGTCTTTGGACCCCTCAGATGTAAAGTTATTCGCTGTCAAAGTGACGCCAAAATGAATAGGAGTCAATTGGATGCTAACAGCAGGTGAAGTTCTGCTACAATGGCGGCTCCCGCAAGGATTCAACTTCCGGCTGATGGATTACCCCCTTTGGTTTTTACAAGCAGTGTAGAATAAAGTTAAAATATATGAAAAATAATTATATTTTTTTTAAAAACAAAGCATGAACACGTTACAGTGCACCCCACAAACACAATCAAGCCTTGTGTTTTACCACCCCTTTAAATTATATTGTTTGTGCCCCATGGAAGAAAGAAAAACATAAGGGTGAGTGAATGATGACAAAAATTTCATTTTTGGTAGTATAGCTTCTCTTAATGAAATGCAAATATAACTCACAGGATAGCCAATATATCTACTTATTCATACAAACATGCCAGGTTATAACTCATTTCAGCCAGAGCTTTATTTATATACGACAGAAGCACAGATAAATATGAACCATGCTGACATGAAGAGCCCATAAATAAAGCCTGAAGAACAGGGGGAACCCATCAAATTAGACAGGACAAACAAAAGGGTCAATGCCTGCCAACAGACAAGAACGTGACATTAAAGAAACTGATCAAACACCAGTGATGTTCTTCCACTAATAATAGTAAACGCTAAACAAGAAACAAGACCTACCTGCATTATAGGAACACTTTTAAGACTAGCAACAATGGTGCATGAGAGGGAACTGATACGTATTCTGTGCTAAACCGTAATTTATAATGGTTCGATTGAGCAAATTGCAGAGCCAGAGGGGTTCAGGAGCTGAGTGAAAGAAATCGAATCACAAAGTGCACATGATTCATTTTGTACGGTGCTTCTGTGAGATTAAATAAAACACAGAGCTTTTAGTTCCAAGATAAAACCAGGTATATAATTTACACACACACAAGCACAAGACATAGCTGCGCTGAGCTTTCGGTGAAGGTCAAATATCAATGTACCACTGTACAAAAGTTATATGATATATGATAACAAAAGTTGATCTCTCAGTCTCAGCAGAAGTGTAGCTTGGAGTCCCACTTTGCACTCAGTGAAGGCAGCCAGGCTTGACAGGCTAATGTGGAGAGTCATCATTTTTCTCTTGAAAAATCCACAGCTATAAAATGCCTCTAATTACTCAGATGATCTGGGAAGGCTGTATCTTCTATGAGGTCACTGTCTCTAGGGTGGTTCTGACATCACTGTCACTGGAAAGGTAATTAACTCAATCTTATCTAATTGGGGACTGATAAACGCTGCACTGCTGAATACTCATACATAATCTCTCTCTTCAAAATTAGATTACCCACTATACAGTAAAACCTAACTCAAAAGAGGACATTTTTGGTTTCTCCATACAACAGAACAAATATAGAAAAGAACAAAGCATGACAAACCCAAACAAACATACTAAAACAGAACAACAGAACAAACCTTCCAACGCATTCTCATCCCAAGGCGCCACATAGGACACTTTTGCAAAAGTGTAAATATCCAACGCACATGGCACCCTTTAGCGCCAAATGAGACGCTTCGGTTATGGTTAAGTTTAGGTGTGGGATAGGGTTAGGATTAGACCACTAGGAGGCGCCTTCTGCCCCATTTATTTTTACGTCTCATTTGGTGCTAAAGGGTGCCATGTGCGTTGGATATTTACGCTTTTGCAAAAGCGTCATATATGGCGCTTTGGGATGAGAACGGGCTGAACCTTTTAAAACTAAACAATAGAACAAACAAAAAAATTTAAAAAAAACATAACGACCCTAAACAAGCATACTAAAACAAATCAAACCTAAACAAACCTCCTAAAACAAAACGATAGGACAAAACAATTCTAAACAAAACAATGAACAAACAGAGTAAAACAAAACAAACATAAACGAAACAAAATAAATCAATAAAAAAACAATTGTGTCAAAACAAACTTTGATGTTGGCTTGAGAAGGAGGTAGTGTTTGTTAATAGTTCTAGGTTCTAATGCCATTGTATTCTAAAATAGATTTTTTGACAGTTGGACTTTGAAGAGCCTTAGTTCATTTGAACATTCTGTTATTAGCCTATGGAATTTTTGGCCAACGATAGAGTAGACCAAAGTTAGATAGAATAAAATAGCATAAAAAACAGAACCATACAGAATGAAACGAAACGGAACAGAACAAACCTTACGGTACATTTCAAACCACAGAAAAGGACGGAATAGCCTAGAATAAAACTTAACACAGCAACATAAAACAGCACACATAAAAAAATAAAAATAAATGTATAGATCAAAACCAATGTTCTAAAACAATGTCCTAGCCTTCCAGATGCTAGTCTTGCTACATAGTCATTGAAAACTAGTCAAGCCATTGACTTTTGTTCATTTCAATCTTCTCTGATCAGACTGAGAACAACTCAGAACTTCACTGCAAGTGAGGACAAACTTACAGCACCAGTTTTTAAGTTGACAGAACTCACAGATATTATAATGATCGATGTGTCTCATTTTCAGGAGTTTGAGCCATTTTATTCTGACCTTTTGGCTGGAGAATGAAAAACGAGGTGTGACTCACTCAGTGACTGAAGATTCAATATACCGTAGGCTGAAACGTAAAGCTATTTTTCAGATAGAAAACGACTGCGGTGCAAATGAGGATGGAGGCGGTGTCGTTCCATTAACTGGGTTTCGGACTGAGGTTGTTGCCATGGTTTCCTGTCCTACACACAGTGCAGTATTCCATGCTTGTTCAAATGTGCAGACACATGTCACTGGACAATCTAAATTAAGCCTGACAAACCATTTAATGGACATCACATAAACATACGCATACTAAAAAACAAATATTGGTAGGGAGTCAATCAGGAATTTTATTCCAAATTCAGGCAAGAAAGTCTCTCACACAGTGGCTGATAAAACGCAGATTGTCAGATTGGTGCCCATACACATATAGTAAAAAGTAACTCCATCCCGGAGATCAGAGATCTACAACTTGATAACATTCACAATTCATTTCAAATGAGAAGTGAAAGAGTGTGGGATTTATTAAACCCTTTTGAAACTCATACACTCTATAATCCAACCACAGTATACATCAGAAAATTACCATTTTGTCATATTGTTTTAATCAAGCATTATTAAGAGCTGTCCATCAAGGTTCACTAATCCGCCAAATACTGTAGCATGAAGAAAACTGAAGAAAACAATGGCACCATGGTACTGTTAAATTACTGTTCATTCATCAGGCGCCTTGGGCATCCTGTCAAATTTCTAATCATATCTGGAGATTTTATTACCTTGGTTCTCAGAGGAATAACTATAAAATGTGTCCAAAAACAGCCTCTGTCAATCACTGTAATCATTCCTAAAACCCATGAGAAAACCTGCTATAAAGTCTTGACAGGTTTTCAGATGACAAATCGAACAAAGGAATAAACAGAAGATAAAGAGTAAACAAAACCACAATTCAGATTCTTGCAGAATATAAGAGAGGTCAGGAAGAACACTGGTCGTATTGATTCCTTCAGGACATAAAACGGTCATTATTCATATGCATAATTATTGATTTGACAAGATAATTCGAAAGAATTGAATTTAGTGTAATGAGTGTAGGACAAGCACAATAACGGCTCAATGAATATTTAAAAGCCAGTGTAATGTCTGCAGTGATTTTATATATCATCTATGGCAATGTTGCTGTAAATGGCTTTGCGACCACTTGGGGGCATCAGTGTCATTTTTTCCAAGACAACAGCCCTCAAATTAGAAAATAAAAAAATCTAAAACTATTTTAGGACAGACTTAATGATAATGCAGCTGTCAGATGTAGTTTTATAACCTGCAGGAAGTTCAAGAGGTTTTGTGAGAGAAAACCCCTGGATTGCTTCGAAGTTCAAACATCAGCAGGCTTTAAAATAAACTGCAAACTCTTCATTATTCACTGACTCACACTGTTCAGAAGATCTGCAAGGGTTTTTTAGTATAAGAAAAATGAAACACACACACACACACACACACACACTCTCTTCAATATTAGTCTTATGACTTCACAATATGAGGAACACAAATTTGGCTATGTAGTAGAATCAGTCAGTCATAATGTTTACCATCATTATGCACAAAAAATTAAATAAAATAAATAACAGTATTTAATGACCAAACAGAATCAAATATTTCTTAGAACTGCATAATAAAAATAAACAAATAATACATTACATCTTTTATTGACAAAGCAAAACATAATAATCACTGCAATAAAAAAATGACTCTTCATGGACATGGACTCTTCATGAATCATAAACTCTTAAGCATTTGAATATTTAAATCCAAACAGCGACTTATTTCTCTTTTTTGACGGGCAGTGTGAAACAGTTTAATCAGTTAAAAATAAATTTGAAAAAAGTAACTTTTTTAATCTATCCAAAAGTTCAAATCTTGAAGATTTGGTCTTCAGTGGTGTCTCAGACCTTCATCTCAAACCTTCAGTGGTGTCTCAGACCTTCAGTGGCGTCTCAGACCTTTATCTCAAACCTTCAGTGGTGTCTCAGACCTTCAGTGGTGTCTCAGACCTTCAGTGGCGTCTCAGACCTTCAGTGGTGTCTCAGACCTTCATCTCAGACCTTCAGTGGCGACTCAGACCTTCAGTGGTGTCTCAGACCTTCATCTCAGACCTTCAGTGGCGACTCAGACCTTCAGTGGTGTCTCAGACCTTCATCTCAGACCTTCAGTGGCGACTCAGAGCTTCAGTGGTGTCTCAGACCTTCATCTCAGACCTTCAGTGGCGACTCAGACCTTCAGTGGTGTCTCAGACCTTCATCTCAAACCTTCAGTGGGGTCTCAGACCTTCAGTGGTGTCTCAGACCTTCATCTCAAACCTTCAGTGGTGTCTCAGACCTTCAGTGGTGTCTCAGACCTTCAGTGGTGTCTCAGACCTTCATCTCAAACCTTCAGTGGTGTCTCAGACCTTCATCTCAAACCTTCAGTGGCGTCTCAGACCTTCAACTCAGACCTTCAGTGGTGTCTCAGACCTTCATCTCAAACCTTCAGTGGTGTCTCAGACCTTCAGTGGTGTCTCAGACCTTCATCTCAGACCTTCAGTGGCATCTCAGACCTTCAGTGGTGTCTCAGACCTTCATCTCAAACCTTCAGTGGTGTCTCAGACCTTCAGTGGCGTCTCAGACCTTCAGTGGTGTCTCAGACCTTCATCTCAAACCTTCAGTGGCATCTCAGACCTTCAGTGGTGTCTCAGACCTTCATCTCAAACCTTCAGTGGTGTCTCAGACCTTCAGTGATGTCTCAGACCTTCATCTCAAACCTTCAACTTAGACCTTCAGTGGTGTCTCAGACCTTCAACTTAGACATTCAGTGGCGTCTCAGACCTTCAGTGGTGTCTCAGACCTTCAGTGGTGTCTCAGACCTTCAACTCAGACCTTCAGTGGCGTGCGTCTCAGACCTTCAGTGGTGTCTCAGACCTTCAACTCAGACCTTCAGTGGCGTCTAAAACCTTGAGTGGTGTCTCAGACCTTCAGTGGCATCTAAAACCTTCAGTGGTGTCTCAGACCTTCAACTCTGACCTTTAGTGGTGCCTCAGACCTTCAACTCAGACCTTTAGTAGTGTCTCAGACCTTCATCTCAGACCTTTAGTGGTGTCTCAGACCTTTAACTCAGACCTTCAGTGGCGTCTCAGACCTTCAGTGGCGTCTCAGACCTTCAGTGGCGTCTCAGACCTTCAGTGGCGTCTCAGACCTTCAACTCAGACCTTCAGTGGTGTCTCAGACCTTCATCTCAGACCTTCAGTAGTGTCTCAGACTTTCAGTGGTGTTTCCTAACTTCATCTCAGACCTTCATCTCAGACCTTCAACTCAGACCTTCAGTGGCATCTCAGACCTTCCAACTCAGACCTTCAGTGGCATCTCAGACCTTCAGTGGCATCTCAGACCTTCATCTCAGACCTTCAGTGGCGTGTCAGACCTTCAACTCAGACCTTCAGTGGCATCTCAGACCTTCATCTCAGACCTTCAACTCAGACCTTCAGTGCTGTCTCAAACCTTCATCTCAGACATTCACTTGAGTGTCAGACCTTCAACTTAGACCTTCAGTAGTGTCTCAGACCTTCATCTTAGATCTTCAACTCAGACCTTCAGTAGTGTCTCAGACCTTCATCTCAGACCTTCAGTGGCGTCTCAGACCTTCAACTCAGACCTTCAGAGGCGTCTCAGATCTTCAACTCAGACCTTCAGTGGTGTCTCAGACCATCAACACAGACCTTCAGTGGCATCTCAGACCTTCAGTAGTGTCTCAGACCTTCAGTGGCATCTCAGACCTTCAACTCAGACCTTCAGTGGCATCTCAGACCTTCAACTTAGACCTTCAGTGGTCTCTCTGACCTTCAACTCAGACCTCCAGTGGAGTCTCAGACCTTCAACTCAGACCTCCAGTGGAGTCTCAGACCTTCAATGGTATCTCAGACCTTCAGTGGAGTCTCAGACCTTCAACTAAGACCTTCAGTGGAGTCTCAGACCTTCAGTAGAGTCTCAGGACGTTCAGTGTCGTCTCAGATCTTCACTGGCATCTCAGGCCTTCAGTGGAGTCTTAGACCTTCAACTTTCAGAGGAGTCATGCGTTTTAAAGTAACATGGAACATAATAACCAGAAAAAAAATCATAAACAATAATTATTAAGCCATAAACGATATGCGGCCCAAATATTGTGGACCCATAGTTTTCAAGTGCATTGTCTTGCCCCATACACGTCTACTATAAGTGCATAACACACTTTTTTTTATTAAAGATTATATTTCTGGCTTTTTTATGTCTTTATTGGATAGGACAGTATGGATAGACAGGAAAGCACAGAGTGGAGAAGGGAATGGGATCGCCAAATGCCTCCGACAGTATTTTTAAAAACAGAAAGGTAAAATTACTTTCTATGTTGATGTTATGAACCTGGAATATTGTAGTAAACTTAAACAGAACAAAAGTGTATAATAAAGGGCCTTAAAGGCAGATTAAACTAACCCGACCCAAGCCTTGACTTGAAATCTAAATTTGCATGATTTGATTTGTACGAAAAACAAAGCCTGAAGTTCCACCACTAACGATAACACTCAATGGGGTGTAAGCAAACCATACAAAAATGAGATAAACAAATTCACTATTAATTTGGCAAAACATAAATTGTTGCAAACTGCCATGAGAGTGGTGGATTTAACATTTACATTTATTCATTTAGCTGACGCTTTTATCCAAAGCGACTTAAAATTGCTATATATGTCAGAGGTTGCACGCCTCTGGAGCAACTAGGGGTTAAGTGTCTTGCTCAAAGGCACATTGGTGTCTCACAGTGGATTCGAACCTGGGTCTCTCACACCAAAGGCATGTGTCGTATCCACTGCGCCATCACCACCCCACTTAACTTGTCTGTACATTTAAAAAAAAAATTAAATACCTATCATCCAATCGGTTAAAACCAACCTATAATTAAAATCTAATCTGATATAACGCCCTTTTGTGTGTGTGTATACACCCTCCAAATATCCAGACAGAAAAAGAATGTTTGCCTAGAGGGGAAACCACATGCACGACTCTAATTCCACATCCTCTGCACATGTTTCAGCAAGAGGCCCACATGCAAAACCATCACAGCAAACCAAAACATCTACGTCATGGTGCACTCGCTCCATCTGGAGAGGCAGATAATGATGCCATCCATATGAATAGGACACTCTCCGAATGAACAACTCAAACAGCCTCGAAGCAAACAACAATCCTTTCACAACACGCTGGAGGGGATTTATACGTGCCTCTGTCGGCTCCAATAACAGCTTTATGCTTTTGTGTTGGATGGAGGCGCTTAATTTCATGCATTAACTGCGGTATTATTCTCAGGTTTTCAAAAGATGATTTATGATTTTGCAAGAAAGCTTTTTATTTTTCAACACAAGTAAAAACTTGAGTACATGGAATTTTCATTTCATCAACTGTTTGGTATCAAAGCACAGATCTTTAACCACCACATCATCTGCTATATTTACAAAACAGAACGATCATATGATGCATTTCCCAGAAACCCTTGCTGGAGCATGTCTCACAGGTAAATGTCTAGAAAAACGAAACATATCTAACCTACACAACCTCCCCAACAAGGTTCAATCCACATAGAAAAACACTTTTCAGAAGTCAGTCTGGCACTCATGCAAGAGTCCTACAAAACAATCATGAACCTGTATCATCTGCTGAGAACAACATACAGGCTCAGAGTACAGACTACAATATCATTTAATAAATTAAAAAGAGAAATTCAACCTCAAGAAGAAAAAATATGATATGCATGTTTTCAGATGTATTTGAACTATTATTGAAATGTCAGTTTGTCAAACAAGTAATATATATATATATATATATATATATATATATATATATATATATTAGTGCTGTCAAACGATTAAAATATTTAATCACGATTAATCGCATTAATTTCATAGTTAACTCGCAATTAATCGCACATTTTCTAAATGTCTTTTGATTTCTTTTTGTTACATTATTTTTTCTCATTTTAATGCTCTTATCAACATGGAAAAGTGGATTGGCTTGTTTAGTGCAAATGTTTTTATTATTATTATTATTATTATTATTGAAAATAAGATTGAAATGTTCAATTTCACACTAACATACAAATAATCACTCACACAATGTAACACTGTCTATCAATAAAAGGGTGAAAGAAATACGACGAGGTCCTGATATTGGCGAGGGGTGGAGAATTCGCATCAGCTGTGTGTGTGTTTGCTTGGCCATCATCAAGTGGTGTTTCAGACTGGACGTACTGCGATGATGATACCTCAGTTCACAACGACAAAACACACAGATCACTTGCTCTTGTTAATGGGGCAATTTGGCAACTTTTTAAAAGTAAACTTTCCATTCAGAATCCCGGCGTCTCGCGCTCGTCATCCACTCAAAACGTAACGTTACTCATTTGGCCGGCTCGCAAGCCGAAAATAGTGTGTGCGGCACAAAACGTCCTCGCGCTGCGATCTGAAACCCATTCATTTCAATGGCTTGCGCCGCGCGAGGACGCTTTGTTGCTTCTCCGACCAAAGCGCAAGCGGATCTAGTTAGACCGTGAACAAAACAACAGGCACGAGCACGACGCACACACTCGTCTGGGCTTGCGAGCCGGCTTCGAGTGGATGACGAGTGCGAGACGCTGAAATGGATCAGGACGCATGCCGCGTCCTGTTGCAAAAGCATGTGGAAAAACTACAAAGTTTGCTAGGACAAAAGACCGTTAATCGCGCGATAAAAAAATTAACGCCGTTAAAACGGGTTTGCGTTAATGCCGATAATAACGCGTTAAACTGACAGCCCTTATATATGTATATATATATATATATATATATATATATATATATATATATATATATATATATATATATATATATATATATATATATATATATATATATGGTCTTTGTTTGGCATGAGAGGTCCAATTAAAGGTCATTTTTAATTGACTTCAAAGGAAACATTATTGGATAATTGGAATCGTAATCAACAGGATATTATAAATGCACAGTACTGTGCAAATGTCTTAGGCTCATTCGTTTTTTAAAAGATTAAGCCAGTTATTAATATCTTTTGCCAAACATTCCTTTTCCCATTAATTGTAATAATCCAGTGAGATTTTTGTATGCACAAGGAGTCTTACAACAGCCGGTGCTCCACACAGAGATCTGATCTCACCATCATCGACTCCATCTGCGATTACATGAAGAAAGACAGACAAAATCCAGAAAAACAGCGCCAAAATATCTACAAGACGCTTGAAGAAACATTCCTGCAAAGCTACAGTACTGTGAAAAGTTTTAGGCTCGTGTAAAAAGTGAGAATGCTTTTAAAAACAATGGCATACATAGATTTTATTTATGAGTTAACTTCTATAGTCCTATTCGCATGGGATTAGTATTACCTGGGGACCACGTGTGAATTTGAAATTACCCACCCACATCTCAGTTTTGCGTGGTGCATTCGCACCATAAAGGAACTACTCCTCCCATAAACCACCGCGCCTCACTGAAGTCGACTGAAGCCACCGTGAGTGGAGCCTTTTGAGTGACTTCCAAATCTGACGACGGCTGTGTGAACTTTTCCCCCAGTGAATTTTATATACTGAATGTGCAGGGAAACTCCTTTTCCTCGATTTACTGAAGCTTATGCACATGCTAAAACATTAAGCATCAGGCTCGCTCATTGGCTCTGCTGTGGCTACTGTACATCCAATGGCGCGGGTCGTTTCTGAGGTGCGGCCAATGAACTTAGCCCTACATCATTACGTGATCTTCAGTATTCAAACGCCTTCGCGGGTTTCAGACATGTGACACAACTTCCACCAATCAGATGCATCACTGTGGGATTGTTCAGGATTGTGGGTAATGAAAGTACTTATCCAATACATCAGCGAATAAAAGGGATTTATCTTTAAAACAAGGTTAGTGCCCCATGATCTTTTGGCGTTTATATGAGCATATACAATCACTTAGTACAGCCGTAGCTGGTTTTAAGTCTACCATGTATGGTTACGTTTTTATGGCTTATATCCCAAATGTCAATGGAGAACTTGCATTGAATTTTTACTTCCGGCACCGGCTGTGGGCGGGACTGTGATGCTCTATAGGACTTAAGTCAAATAAATACTTGGTATGACCAGCCTTTGCTTTGTGTGAATATATATATATATATATATATATACATATATATATATATATATATATATATATATACATACACACAATGCAAAGGCTGGTCATACCAAGTATTTATTTGACTTAAGTCCTCATATATATATATGAACCCAAGTATAGGTTCCTAAGTCATTTCTAGTGTGAAGCCCAGAAGCATGTATCTCTATACAAAGCAGACAGGAGCAACGATCAGCTTGTTCACGCCCAGAATGAGCTCGTTCAGCAATCTTTCAGCGGGCCACACACACCTGGACACAGGCCAGTCAGCACAGTCAGGACAATAGACATCTTTGTTCCGTCTTCTACTATATCGCAACTTCCCTCGCCCTTTCTCTTCTTGTAGGACAGATTTAGCTTTCGGGAATTTGTTTGTCCAATGTTCGTGCCGGTTCTCTTTGGGGTCCTTCATAGCTTTGACCATTGAAGTGCTTTTACTTTCCATCTGTTTGGAACGGACGGGAATGTCACAAAAGATCAGAAACATTCTCTGGGACAGCTGTGAAATATCCAGAAGGTCATCTTTTTCTCATCAATTAAAGTTATTGAAAATATGAATGATGAAATATCATCCTCAAAATTCCTGCAAAGTACTCGAATGAATCGTTAAAATGGATTGTTCAATTGTTTCCAAGGATGTAAACATGTTTTGGACATTAAAAACCGACTAGAGACTGATAAGGGGTTTTCACACCAGATAGTAGGACTATAACTATCTGGTGCGAAGTTATAGGAACTATAACTATAACTATCTGTTCCTCGCGAATTAGCAGCAGCATGTGATTAGTAGATTAACTGCGAAGTATAACCATCATAGAGTGAAAGTTGGACATCACTTGGACGTGTTTTGTCTTACCAATTTACACATTCAAACAATTTTAAAAGAGGACTCACACCTGAAGCACACGAAGAGAAAGAGAGAAAGAAAGAGTCGCATTTCAGACCAGTGATGTTTTCGTCAGTGATGACGATAACGAAATGATTTCGTTAACGCACTGGTTTTTGTGTGACGATAACGCGACGATGACTAAAACATGACGAGACGTTTTCGAGAGTTTTCATTGACAAGACGAGACGGAACGAAAATGATTATAAGTCTGAACGTTCACAATGCATGTAATTTATGCCTGTTTTGCATGAAATCGGTCTGTATGGAGCAAAAAATAAGTATCAGCAATGCTGCCGTTTCCTGATCGCGTGCGCCCAGCACAGGCCACGCGCGCGCATCAGATTCCACACAACAACACAGGTTTAATGTATTTTGTACCAAGTCAAGTCAATAGAGTCGGAACAGTGAACATCCCTGACCACTCGGGGAGTTTGAGCTTCTTGTAAACGAATGTTTAATGCGTTTTATGAATGATTGTGTGGGTGCCAACACACAAACCTAAAATTCTCGGGACAACAGCATTTGTCCAAATTTCAATCTTAACCGTTCTATTTCATCAGAAACGATCTTAAAACAGGGCTTTAAGTGTAAAATACCGAACTGAACCAAGACCAAATACAGTGTTTATTCAGGGATTGTCTTATTCATTTTTATGTTCAACACACTCCAAGTGTCATGTTTGTTTCATACTTATATTCAAGTATGCATTCTTTGTTCAATGCACCTCAGTATTAGATATTTATTGTCATGTATTTTGTTCAGAACATGTTGCAACTTTGCAGTTTGCACAAGTTAAAGATAGACTGGGTTGTATACATAATGTTTGTGTTTAGAAATAATATGCATCTTATTGTTGCATACTACGTTCGTTCATTGCACTTTAGCAAATTTCTCAAATAAAGCCACAATTGCCAAAGTAAGAATGTTTTTATTCTTGGCTTTTTTTGGAGTAAAACAGTGATTCCACTGTTACCACTTTATCTGTGTACAATGTTCTAGTAGCTCAACGTTTTTGCTGTTTAAACTTTAAACCATTCCTTTATTACTGTGATAACTGGTGAAAATAGCTTTTAATATTCAGGGGTAGGCTAAAACTACAACTTGAACTATGGGGATGAAAGGTTTCTGCCCAATGTGACAATCAAGTACAGCTTGGCAATGGCAGCACTGCATTCTCCATCAATGAGAAAGTCTAGTTTATTATGCAAAGGTTGTAAGGTTGGCTTGTTTTATGAATTGCAACACTTGCTAAATCTGTCAAACCTAAGCCCATTTCCACTACTTTTTAAACTAAATTAATTTGTTAAAGACTACTTTTTTTACTAAAATTGATTAAACTCGACTAACACCTTTTTGGTGTTTTCGATCTGACTAAAACTTGACTAAAACTATTAAGTTTATAAGTGACTAAAATTTGACTAAAACTTAAAAGCATTTTCGTCCAAAAGACTAAGAGCTTGAACACCAAATAGAATTCCTCTTTTCGCATTTACTTGCGCTTGAACTGACACATACACACAAAATGATGTTAAAATGTTAAAGTGTCGCGTATATTCGGCCACGTGCATTTCGGTACTTCAGTGGCAGCAGGTCTAATATTTCCTGCTGTTGTCCATCATTTAATTTTAATAAAATAAAAAATGCAGCTTAACAAAGATGAACCCATATCTAGGACTCAGACTAAATTAAAATATGGCCAAACATTCTGTGGAAATCCTTCAGTTGAAAAAAAACGTAAATACGGTTTGTGGCAGTATATAAAATATTTTTATGTTTGGTACATTTTTGCATAAAGTGGTGCCATAAAGTACATTTTTGGATCTTGTTTGTATATTATAGCTCACTTCTGAAAATATGTGACAGTAGAGAAAGATTCTTGGCTATAGAATCCTCTAGATGTGGCTCTGATTGTTTTTCCTGACGCCATCTGTGAAATACAAATTTCACAGTAAGTTTTTACAGTGGGAGAACAGATGGAAAATTAACCAACTGTCTTGCTTGTGCCAGGTTTGAGGGTCCAACTAAAGTTTTCCTCAAACAATAAACATCTGGATTAATGCCAATATAAGATGATGGCTAAAATAAAACCATCATTTTATTAACTCAGGCCGTATTAAACTATCATGTCTCACATTGTGTTAGCAACAGCTGAAGGTCTTTTTGTTAATTGAGCTGCATGTCATCAGCTGTTGCCATGGAGATGATACAGCTAGAGGTCAAAGGCAGTGACCCTAAGCTGTCACGACACGCTCTTTCTGCCCTTGTGAAAAGAAAGTGAAAACCTCACTGCGTGAGGCCTGTGTAAAGTGTGACAGGTGCACAAAAAAAAAAAATATACGGCACACATCCAAAAAAATATTACAGTTTTTCTCAATTGCTTAAACACTATAACCAGGCTTTTGAACTAAATTTTCAAAACCATAATGCCATTTATCAAAAAGCACACCCATTTCCCTAAACTATAAACACTATTCCCTGTTTTGACACATGAGTCAGAATTGTTTAACTGTCACTGCAAAACTCTACACACAAATCCCTTAATATTTCATTGCCTGCACCATGTGGTCATTTAGAAAGCACAAGCATTCAATATTGTTCACTCAAGTCAGCATAGTTTCAGCTCAATTAGCACACCATTGCCAGATGAAAACACTAAGAGTCACAATTTAACACACATAAATCAGAACTTTCAAGATGCCTAAAGGTGTCAGAGTCAGTTCATCTGAGTTTTGGAACAATGGATCCACAAAGAAATGAAGGAAGAAGTTGAGGAGGGAACGGAAGAGGACATGGTGAAGGAGGAGGGAAGAGGACGTGGTGAAGGAGAAGGGAGAGGAGGACGAAGAGGAAGAGGAGGACGTGGTGAATGAGGAGGGAGAGGAAGAAGATGAAGGGTGGTGAAGGACTAGGTAGAAGAGATGGTGGTGGAGCAGGAGGAGGAAGAGGAAGGAGACAAGCAGTCTCAGATGAAATTAGAGCCACCATAGTTGATCATGTTCTTGTCCATAACATGACTATGAGTGAGGCTGGACAACGAGTACAGCCAATTTGAGTAGCATCACTGTCACCCCCATCATCAGAGCTTTCAGGGAGAAAAACAGGAAAACGGGTGGATCAGGCATGCAAGAGGATTTTACCCCCACTGCCTGGCAAGGCCTAATATAGCCTTTGATGTGGATGTGATTCCCTGGCCTGACCCAGACCAAAGCCAGGAGGCTGAGGTGGAATAATCTTCTTTTTTTGTGGTACTGTGTACATGAATGAATAAAAAATGTGCCAATGTCTCCATTGGTTGTGTCTTTTGTTCATCATGTGAAAAGGTTTGTGAGGAGAGGAACCACAAGTAACATAACTTACCAGTTTTGGAAATGTTGTTTTGAATTTATTGCACCAGTGTGTTAGACTATGTTTTAGTGTGTGTTATTTTGAGGGCTTGTGTGTCCTGTCTGAGGGCAAAGTTTGGTTTTTCAGCAAGAGTGAATGGTTTTGGGTGTAGAGTTTCATTTTGACCTGAAAATAGGTTGTTTGGGAAACTGGGTGAGAACGTTATGGATTTGTGTTTACTGTTTTGAGAATAAGAGGCATAGTTTCAAGAAATGTGTTTAATTAATCGAGAAAAACTGTAATCAAAAGAATGAAAAACTTGTTTTTAGCCATAGAGAGGTTGCTTCATACTCTTTTTAAAAATAGTCCAATACAAACATTCAAGGATGTTTTAAACTTAATGTTAAATATTTTATGAAAAATTGCATTATAAAAGTCTCTGATTAAGCACATGTGTGTATTATGTTGGTAAAAAAAAAAAAAAAATCAATATGGTATTATTGGTATTACACTAAGAAAACATCCACAGAAAAACAGAAATTTTAATTTTCTTGTCATCAATATGTACATGTTGCCTACTGGTCGCGCTTCATCTTATCACCTTATTCACATCTCACCAACACACTTGGATTGGCGATCGTAGATCAACTGGTAGAGACTATATTTCAAAGATGGCTTCTTCCTGTATTCGCGAAGTTGACTGTGTGGATAAGATATCTTCTTATTAAACTGTACGGACACTAACAAAGTTCTCAATGCTTCGGTTTGAATGTAGGGACCCTTATATGCTACCGTGTTACTGTGGGGCTATTTTAAGCCTTGTTCAGTGGTAATAACAAGCGATTTTTATTTGTCATTACTCTATGCCCCATTTACTAGCGTTATACTAGCATTATAGGCTAAACTGTATTTATAGATAAAACTATTTACATTCGGCAATCATGAAAACAAATCTCAGATAACGGTTGACTTGGCAACAATGTGTAATTAGACCAAAGGTTCATTTTGCGCCGGAGTTGTCCTTTAAGTGTATTGCTCAGGGACACATTGGTGTCTCACAGTGGATTCGAACCTGGGTCTCTCACACCAAAGGCATTTGTCTTATCCACTGCGCCATCACCACCCGAACCCAACCGATATCTCTACCCAAACATTCTATCTAAAAAAAAATTGACAGAAAAATGTCAACTATGTCCTGTTCTCTCTGTTTGCTAGGTGACCTTCCTCTTGGTCTATGATAATATATGTACAGCCTGTGGCGACGTGCCTATGACTATCACATTTCTTAAAGCGTGCAAGGAGGGGTACGAGAGACATTGGATGATAACACAGTAGACGTACATCTATAGCACTTTCTTTCTCACCTGCCCACACCAAAGAATTAAGTTAGTCCTAAGAGGCATGACGGATTTAGAATGAATGTTGAGAGGGAAAAAACATTAAGTCCATAATACGCTGAGGCAAAACTCACATGTATCTATGATTCATTATATTAACTTACATTTGATGCTAATGTCTCAAAATGTAATGACCCTGATGTAACAGAAAAACTGAGTTAAAGTGAATATTTTGTTAGTAATTAGCATTAACTTTTTATTAAATTTACAGAACTACTTTCTAATTAATTATAGCGTGCAACAGAGCCTGCACACTTTTTAGGCGACGTTGGATACGGAAGTATTTTTATATTATATTCAAAAAAAGACTTTGTTAAAATGTTATAAGCCATGATGAATCAAGCCAACCAGCTACAAGGTGAATCATAACATTACAAACTTTGATTTCAAGCAAAAGAGTATTTAAAAATCATACAAAAATAATACAAAGGTACAAGACTGTGTACGTCTTTAGTGATAGAAAGAACTACAATACCATGAAGCATTGCTACCACTAATTAAAAAAAAAAAAAAAAAAAAAATATATATATATATATATATATATATATATATATATATATATTAAGAGTGTACAGGAGACCGACTTAATCACATAATTCGCAATGCTTCATTGGAGTAGGTGGAACTAATGAGATCTTTCTGTGCGTTTTGCTTCTCTCGACTCTCTGATTGGTGAAAATTTTTGTGAGCATCATGGGTAATGTAGTTTTTCAACTCAAAATGAGATTTTAAACAATTATTTTAAAAAACTAAGTTAAAATAATGCAAACTAACGTGTTCAGCAGAAGCAAATAACATCGATTAACAACCTGGTAACTCACAGTAAGGCTGTCTTTAAAGTTTTATAAGTTATTGTTAAAAATTTCCCAATGGAAAGAACTAGGGTTTTTTCCCCAGTACCTGACTGTTGCACTCTTATTGTTCAGCTTCCATTATTACCACACAACTTGGACAAGTTTGATAACCAATCACAATTCAGCAGTCATAAATGACTGACATCATCATTGGAAGAACTGGAATATTCTATGAATGTCAGTTGGTATCCAGACATTTAAAGGTAGCCATTGACTTCCATAGTATAATGGAAGTCAATGGCTGTGATTCAACTATCTGGTTACCAACATTTTCTAAAATATCTTCTTTATCTTCTGTTTTCAAACTCATACAAGTTTGGAACAACATGAGGGCGAGTAAAAGATGGGATGAACTCTCTCATTAAAATCTTAAAGAGAAATTAATCTAAGAAATGTTTAAAAAGCAAACCACATTTTGGAAAGGAAAGTCTAAGCTGGTTTAAAGTGGTTTCCCTGCCTGGCCAGTTTATTTTTTCTAGCAGAGATAACACAAGCACATGGCATCAACCAACTGCAAATTCTTCATTAATAATATCAATAGTAGAAAAACAGTAACAATAAAACACTGCACCTGGATTTAAAGCGATGTTGTTGACTGAAATCTGAGTCTCTGGCACACATGCATTAGTCTAACTTGGCTTGTTAGTGATTCTCGCTACATTCAGGACTGTCCTGGCAGGGAGTCGAGGCTAAATGTGAAGTAAATTGCCATGCAAATTACCAGCGATAAAGTCAAAGAATAACGTCTGAACAGTTGGCGGTAAACGAGAGGACAGCAGCAAGAGCGTAAATAAACAGCAGAGAAGACCAGCCACGACCTTTAGACAAAAGCCCCAGGACTCCTCAGGTCACCCCTGGACCCCCTGATGAGACCCCTGATTAATTCTATATGGATTCATGTCATCAGAGAATTTGATATCTTGATTTGTATGTTGCACATTTTTTATTTGTTGGGAGAGATAAATACCAAACTGTATTGCGTTCCCCTTTGTTCTTCGGTTTAGGCTGCCTTAGCCACTATGCCTGAACAGTAAGTAATGACACAGAGTCCTGTGGTTTCAGGAGCTTTTTGACCCTGACTTTGACATTCATCTTCAGAATGAGATTACAGCCCTCATAATTCTCAAGAGTTCACAACCTCCATGTTTTAAACAGCACACTGTTTTCTAGAGGTCACCTGGTCTTGCCAGTGCATGACATGGAGGTGTTATGTGCTGTAATTAAGTCATTCTAAAGGTGAGAATAACAGTTCACCGCAGGAGATTCAACAATCACTTCATTACGCTCTCAGGAAGAAAGAAGAGAAAGAAAGTTACAAATTAATTAAGTGACAGACAAATGAACAAGTAAATGAATGAATGAAGGAACAAAAAAGAACAAACAAACAAGAGAAGAAAGGGAGCGAATTAATTGAAAGAAAGAAAGAACTGACAAAAATGGAGGATTGAATGAACAACATTTGAAAGAAAGAAAGAAAGAAAGACAGAAAGAAAGAAAGAAAGATAGAAAGAAAGAAAGAACTGACAAAAAATGGAGAAATGAATTAACCAAAAAATGAAGCGAACAAACAATTGAAAGAAACAAAGAACAAAAGAAAGAACTGACAAAAAAATTTAGAAATTAATGAACCAACAAATGAAGCGAAAAACAGTTGAAAGAAAGAAAGAAAGAAAGAAAGAAAGAAAGAAAGAAAGAAAGAAAGAAAGGAAGAAAGAAAGAAAGAAAGAAAGAAATGACAAAAAATTTAGAAATTAATGAACCAACAAATGAAGTGAACAAACAATTGAAAAGAAAGAAAGAAAGAAAGAAAGAAAGAAAGAAAGAAAGAAAGAAAGAAAGAAAGAAAAGAAAGAAAGAAAGAAAGAAAGAAAGAAAGAAAGAAAGAAAGAAAGATCATGATGGTATCACTTAATTTGAAGGAGACGTAGTCACACGTTACATGCATACACTTAATACAATAACAGTGAATTACTACAAGTAACCTTAAACCAAACCCTATAACTCTATGATAAGTACAAGTTCATTCGTTTTACTCAGAAGTTATTTGAGTAAGCACAGTGTCACCACGTCACCTCAAAATAAAGTGTAACTGAAAAAATAATGAGAAAAAAAGAGAGAAAAGAAGCAGCAAAAGAGAGAAAGCATTGTTGTCGATCTTGCAGGTGTTCTCTGAAAACAGGATCTGCAGACTTTGTCCACTCATGACAGAACACAAACTCACTCCCACAGCCGTTCCTGCAGAAATGCTCTTCATTTCACAGGTTTATATGCATTATCTTTCTCTCTTCAGCTCCACATCATTATCACTGAATGTCAGTGAGTAGAAGCTGATAAATAAAGGATCGGTGAGTAAACAGTGGTCTAGATGGGGAAATGATTAAAGATTATGAGGCAGATCCATTTTTCTGTCAGGTTTGGAGTTATGAAACAAAGCTGTCAGTGTCGTGTTTGTTTTAATTTGCTTTTTCCGGAAAAAAATCTGTGTGAAATTTGTCATGCTGTGGTGCGATCCTCCATGCTCTGCGAAACCAGGTCTGATATTTCATTCTGGTGTTCACTGGGCCAGTGAGGTAATTATTCACATTATTATGACAATAGATTTGTCAGCATGATAGAGAAACGTATTATGAGCTGTATGACTGCAGCAACAGATGGAGCAAATTTGAACCTCACATATTAAAACTTTCAAGGTTTTAATTAAAATCCCATTTTGCGTTCATGAGGTACTCGATTTTTCTCGCTGGTCTGAAATCCAAAGCAACAGGCCTGTGAAATTGGAAAGGAATCTTAATACTACACCTGTGGAACATTCGAAATGAACATTTTGACCTGACTGACATTTAACGTAATTTATGTTGATGTGCTGAATCTGTAAGTGAATCAGTAAGTTCTCAAACTCTATGAAATGATTTAGCATTTCCCAAAAGCCATAGTACTACACAATGGTACAAAACATCTCTATCTCTTTGAGTTATCAGGTGGCGACAAGTGACAATCATCCGTCCATTCAAGCGATTCATTCAAAAATGTCACTGAATCATTTTCTAAACATATTCCTTCAAAAACACTCACTTTATAAATGAGTCACTGAATCATTTCATTAACCGATTAATTCAAAAACACATATTTATGAGCGAATCATTGAATCATATTCTAAACCGATTCATTCAAAAATGCTAATTTATGAGCGAGTCACTCAATCATTTTCTAAACCGATTCATTAAAAAAATGCTAATTTATGAGTGAGTCACTCAATCATTTTCTAAACCGATTCATTAAAAAATGCTAATTTATGAGTGAGTCACTCAATCGTTTTCTAAACTGATTCCTTCAAAAGCGCTACTCTATAAGTGAGTCACTGAATCATTTCATTAACCGATTAACTAAAAAAAAACTCATTTATGAGCGAGTCACTGAATCATTTTCTAAAACGCAGTGGTCGACTGACACATAGATCTAGATGCAGTTCACTAATGTTGTCTTGTTCGATATCGTAGTATAAACGTAATTATTTTATTAACAAAAGGTGACCGTGTTTTTTTAAACTTCTATTAATACTAGCTAACATTAGATGGAATATTGATTTAATAATTCATTTATATCTCTGTTCCGAAAAGACGAGAATTGTCAAAAATACATTTTAAGAATGAGTGAGGAATGGAGGGAATGACAGTTCCGATGTGTTCGCTCGCGCTCTTCTCTTTCCCTCGGAGGGCTGGTTGCCAGGGACAGCGACAAAAACTCCCGTGTGAGCCCATATCTCTTCCTGACGTCATCAAAGTACGTCTTTTGTTATTATATAGATCGAGTGCCCCCTGGTGGCCAAAAATTACAGACTGTACATTTAACCGATTAAACTGAAAAAAAACGAATTTATGAGCGAGCCACTGAATCATTTTCTAAGCGATTAATTCAAAAATGCTAATTATGAGTGAGCCACAGAATCATTTTCTAAACCGATTAATTCAAAACCACTGTACAGTTTACTGCATTTGATTTGAGGCGCTTCACCTCCATTCACAAATCCTCTCCGTAGCCTCATGGGATAGTAAGGCATCCATCGAATGTGCACTTCAGAATCACGTGGTATAAAGTAGGGATTGGTTCAGTTTTGTACGCAGCGGTCAGGAACAAAACAAAGAGACTATTTTCATGAGAAGTCAAATTCATTCAAAATACTGATTTATTCAAAAATGAAAAGGACTGACCGTTCTTTGAGGGAGTCGTTAATCGTTCACTGAAATCATTCGAGTGAGTCAGCACAGCACAAAAACAGAAAGTATTTGCAATATTGTGTGTAAAATGTAAACATTAAATGATTGATATTTTGTATAAAAGCAGCATTGATGTTTTCCCATCTATTAAAGGGGTGATGAACTGAGAAATCAAATTTTCCTTGAGATTTTGACATCTAAGAGAGGTGATCATATATTATAAGACAATTCTGGAAGTTTCAGAACTGAGCTTTTATTGACACCAGCCTCAGCAAATCGACTCATTTTTAAAAGTGCTGTGAGAACTATGAAGTCAAAGAGGATAAAACACCATCCCCGCAGAAGAAAATCAACGCTGACTTCAACACGGCCGGTTTAGCCCCGCCATCGAAGAAGACAATCGCTGCATAAGCTTCCTTTGGATTCCAATAGGACTGCATGCTTAAACTTTACTTTTAATGACGCTTCCAGCTGATGAGGGTAAAACATTGTCCGTTTGTCCGCTTCCATTCAGACACTCGTTTCTGGCAATTTTTAGATTTCTTTGCTGTCATCTGCTGCAAACTCAAAGCTATAGAGCTATAGATTATGACAAATATTTATCTCTTTATGAGCTCTCCTGATAACAGAGGCCCCACATTTCCCCACGCATACCTAACAAAAATCCAGCTCTGTAAATATTCTTAGAGTCAAAATGACATGATAAAGAACCAAAATAATAGACGGCAAGAATTGAAATTCAGTCCATGTTATCCCTACACAAAACACTCCCATCTGTATTTGTGAAAGGCGAGAGGGAAAATTAATGCACTTTTAACAACCCTCTTTTATGAACTGAGCTTACAACATTACCACAGAAAAGCGTTTTCAAGGACAAGTGATTTCATGGCCTATGCAGCAAAAAAAACTGCTCAAAAATATTTCAAAATACTGCTGAGATGAACAGTGGAATAAATGGGATAAAGATGATAAAACGCTACAGTGTGGAAAAGTGCACGTAAAGCATGGAGTCGCTCCTGAACGCCTTCATCTAAGACTGACACGCTGAACAATGGCTGGGTTTTTCACAGTCTGCTGGCAGGACAGTTGGAGCCGTGCAGCGTTTCCAAAGAGCTGAAAACATGCTATAAATCTCAGTTTCTGCTGTTTTCTGGCACAGTGCACACACTCTCACGGCTCTCTGCTGCGGGATCCCGCAGGACGGATTTCCACACGTAGGCCAAAGACGCCTGTAATACCGTTAGCATTCCCATGCATCTCAGCTGCAGTCTGCCCGCTGGCGCTGTGATGATATCGCTGATAGATACAATGTGGCATTTACCTCCTTCACTAATAAGAAGAACGCGATGACAGGGTCAGTAGCCAGTGATGTGTCATATTAATCTACTCAGCAAAAAAAGGCCTTATTCATGTAAATGCCACAGTGTCGCAGTAGATTAAGGTTCAATGCTTCATCAAAAGACCTAAAACTAACTTTTTGCCTTCTACAAGGTCAAACGTCTGCGAAACAAAGACACAGTGTGTGCATGTGCCAAACACAGATGACAACAGACACGGTTCATTCCACTGCAGGAGTTGATGTGAATGTCACCGCAGAAATCCTTATTAAACGTATTTTAAAGGCATACTCCACCCAAAAATGAACATTCTGTCATCATTTACTCACCCTTAAGTTGTTGCAAACCTGTATGAGTTTCTTACATCTGCTGAACACAAAGGAAGATATTTTGAAGAAGGATTGGAACTTTGGCACCATTGAATTCCATAGTATATATTTTGTTCTACTATGGAAGTCAACTGTTTGGGTTCCAATCGTTCTTCGAAATATCTTCCTTTGTGTTCAGCAGAAGAAAAAAACTCATATAGGTTTGCAACAACTTGAGGGTGAGTAAATGATGACAGATTTTTCCTTTTTTGGGAAAGTAATATCCCTTTAAGAAGAATCAAATTCCTCTGTTTTAGACTTTAAGTCACCATGAAACAAAATTTACAGCTGTTATTTTTTTATGGAATATTGCAATATTTGTTAGACAATGATTTATCTGTGCACTTTATGACCCTTCAAGTTTTCAAAATACATCTACTAAGCTATAACTAAAGAGATCATGATTCTCACATGAAAAACGTAAAGGGATAGTTCACCCAAAAATGAAAATTCTGTCAGTATTTACTCACCCTCATGTTGTTTCAACCCCGTAAGTTGATCTTCGTTCATCTTCGGAAAACGAATTAAGATATTTTTGATCACTCCTCCATACTAGTCCATAGGCTTCTTGAGGGATTGAAACTTGACGGCCACGAAAAGTTACTAAAGACATCGTTAAAATATTCCAAGTGTCTACAGTGGCTCAATCTTAAGTTTATAAAACGACGAGAACACTTTTTTGTGCAAAAAAACAAAAACAAAAAACTATTCATTTCCGGGCCTCTTGTCAGTTAAACGTTTAAAGCTGCCGTCGGCAACATTTTTTTGATCATTTTTGATCGAATATCTTAATTTGTGTTCCGAAGATGAATGAAGGTCTTACGGGGTTGGAACAACATGAGGGTGAGTAAATACTGACAGAATTTTTATTTTTGGGTGAACTATCCCTTTAAGCGCCTTACTTTCAAAAAGGTGATTTGCTCTGTTTTGATCACTAACGTGTTAATATCTTAACTAGAAACTTTTATCCCAGGATTTATGTTATAATTTGAATATTTGTAAAAGAAATAACTATACCGTGAGGTTGAAAAGATATTTGTGAAGATGTTTTATACCTCTACATGACAACTGCTCTCTCGGAATCAGTGGTTCAATAGAACACAGGCAAATCATTGTCATTTAGGAGTAATATCACATGTGGGTGTTTGAATCGAGATCGCAATCTTTTATGTATATATATATATATTAGGGCTGTCGAGTTTAACGCGTTCATTAACGACGTTAACGCAAACCCATTTTAACAGCGTTAATTTTTTATTAACGCGATTACGGTTTTTTGTCACATGCTTTTGGAACAGGATGCGGCATGCGTCCTGATCCATTCGCCGTCGCGCTCGTCATCCAGTCAAAGCCGGAACGTGTGTTTGTGGCATGCCTGTTGTTTTGTTTTCTGATCTAGCTAGATCCGCTTGCTCTTTGGTCGAAGAAGCAACAAAACGTCTGCGCGGCGCAAGCCATTCAAATGAATGGGTTTCCCGAGCGCAGCGCCAGGATGTTTGGGCTGCGAGCCGGCCAAATAGTAACATTACGTTTTAAGTAGATGACGAGCGCTAGACACGAAAATGGATGCCCTGAAGATTCTGAATTGGAAAGTTTACTTTTAAAAGGTTGCCAAACTGTCCCATTGACAAGACCAAGTGATCTGTGTGTTTTGTCGTTGTGAACTGAGCTATCATCATCACAGCACGTCCAGTCTGAAACACCACTTGATGATGGCCAAGCACACACACAGCTGATGCGAATTCTCCACCTCCGTCAATATTAGGACCTGTCAGTATTTTTTTCACCCTTTTATTGGTAGACAGTGTTACATTGTGTGAGAGATTATTTATATAGTGTGAAAATTGAACACTATTCCAATGTTATTTTCAATAATAATAATAAAAAAAACATTTGCACTAAACAAGCCAATCCACTTTTCCATGTTGATAAGAGCATTAAAATAGAAAAAAATGTAACAAAAAGAAATCAAAAGAAATCAAAGATATATAGAATAGATAAAAATGTGCGATTAATCGCGAGTTAACTATGACATTAATGTGATTAATCGCGATTAAATATTTTAATCGTTTGACAGCACTAATATATATATATATATATATATATATATATATATATATATATATATATATATATATATATATATATATATATATATTGGGCTGTGCAAAAAATAATTGCCAATTAATCGCATCCAAAATAAAAGTCTGTGTTTACATAATATATTTGTGTGTGCTGTATATAATTATTTTGTATATATAAATACACACACATGCATGTATATATATATATACAGAATTTAAGCACAAATAATTCTTAAATATATACATGCATGCATAAGTATTTATATATACAACATAATTATATACAGCACACACAAATTTATTATATAAACACTTTTATTTTGGATGCGTTAATAATTAATCTTGTATACTAATATATATATATATATATATATATATATATATATATATATATATATATATATATATAACAAACTGATTAAAACCAGCAACCATAAGTGTTGTTGAATGTGTGTGTTACCACATTTACAGCTATTAGAAAGCATATTTCTGTTGAAGTTATTTATTTACTTGCAAACTCAGGTGTGTATGTTATCAGAACGTTCCCCAGAACTCAACAGGAAGTAGCGCTCAAGTACTCATCTGTCCTCAGAGATTCATCATCCACCGCACGAGAGGGACATCTGTGTTATATCTGAACTCTTTCCAAACACAACCAGAGCCCCGAAGAGAAAAAGAAGCATGTGATCTGTAAACTGATTACAGCAGGTGGCAGATCCAACATCATTCATCACTAAACAACTGCATTTCACAAATCACCCCAAACTTTTAGAAAGACGGATCTATTTGAGAACACGTTGGTTGGTTTAGATGACAAGAGATTTTTAAAATAGTTAACAAATGCACAGGACGGTTGAACAGAAATACCACAGACTTCCTGTGATATGTTTCATGTGTCTGAAGCAGGTTTCAGCTGTGTTTGTCAGCGAGATGCCCAGTGTTGGTCTGTTCTCATTATCTCTGATGAATGTCTTTGAAGACCTCTACTCAGCGAGCGAGGTCATTTGGGTGCCATCATGAAAGCCAAAGAAAGAATGTATTGCAAAAACAGACATGGAAAAAAAAGGTTTCTCCTTACCTGGGATGACTTCAAATAGGAACTTTCCGCTTTCCTCCCCATTGCTGTGATGTTCGGTGACTCTGTTGCCAGGTAGGGAAATGGAGCCCTAGAGAAACAAAAAAGCCAAAAAAATTAAAAATAAATAGTAAGACACAAACTGCTGAAGGAAGCAAGACATAAATCATAGTAAGCAAAAAGCTCAGATGCATTGGAGAAAAGAATTGTTGCACAAAGGAAAAATAAAAAGTGATAACATACTTATTTTTCAGTTATTATTATTTTGATTTAGATTTCAATTGAGTTTGATTTAATGTATAGAATTAAAAACTAATAATTTAAAATACACTTTGGTTTAATATATATATATATATATATATATATATTTACAAAATTATAAAAAATAATGAATCAAATAATTTTTTTAATAAAAAGTTAACTTAATTTAGTTTTAGTTTCAATATAAAAACATTTGTATTATATTTTTTGTTATATTTGATTTATTTTTTTGATATAATTTTGATCAAAAATATTACATATATATATATATATACATACACACGCTATATATATATATATATATATATATATATATATATATATAGTATATACACAAACACACACATATATATATATATATATATAGTATATACACACACACACTATATATATATATATATATATACACATACACACACACATACATGTGTGTCTGTGTCTCTGTGTGCATCAACGTGTGTGTGTGCTGGGCATCTGAAGGCAGAAATCAGCAGCGCTGGCAGTTCAGAGGTTACAGATGGACCCCTTGAGGGTCTGTATAATAGAGCGCAGGCGGCATTAAAGTCGACAAAGCTCTTGCCATTATGTAGAAATCGGATCCTAAGCAGCACTGCGACTGCTGTGGCTTTATAGATCAGTGTTTGACACGCTGGATGAACTGGTGCTTTAAATAGATCTAACATCAGCGCACCACAAGGGCCATGTTACCACCACCAGAGCATTTCCCCCATTGCTCTCATCTGTCGGTCTCTTTATCCTTCTGATTTCTTGCCCTCCTCTAGCGAATGATTTCTTCTCTATTGGTTTGTATTTCTCTGTTTGTCGTTTTCCTTTCTTATTATTACCATACCATCATGCAGTATGTGTCATGTGCACAGAATGAAAACATTCTGTATATTGTTCCTCATCATCTACAATACTATATTTCAACATGACAGGAGGCTATATGTGATCAGTCAAAGGTTTAACAGACAAAGCCGAATCATAGTCATGTGGATAAGTTTGAATAGGTGTTTGAAAAGAGATCGCAATAATTTACAGATTAATCGTGCAGCTCAAGTGAAGATTGCTTTAAGTTCACATAAATTAAAAGTTTTAAAAACATCTTAATGCCTATTAAATGTTACAAAGTGTAGCTTTCAATTGTTTGTATTGTATCAATTGGTTGTAACGGGTGGTTATTTGAGTCACTGTTGCCCTTCTATCAGCTCGAACCAGTCTGGCCATTCTCCTCTGACCTCTGGCATCAACAAGGCATTTCCGCCCACAGAACTGCCGCTCACTGGATGTTTTTTGTTTTTCTGACCATTCACTGTAAACCCTAGAGATGGTTGTGCGTGAAAATCCCAGTAGATTAGCAGTTTCTGAAATACTCAGACCCGCCCTTCTGGCACCAACAATCAGGCCACGTTCAAAGTCACTCAAATCACCTTTCTTCCCCATACTGATGCTCGGTTTGAACTGCAGGAGATTGTCTTGACCATGTCTACATGCCTAAATGCACTGAGTTGCCGCCATGTGATTGGCTGCTTAGAAATTAAGTGTTAACGAGCAGTTGGACAGGTGTACCTAATAAAGTGGCCGGTGAGTGTATGTATATATATATATATATATATATATATATATATATATAGGGGTGTAACGATACACAAAACTGACGGTTCAGTTTTCCCCATGGTTTTGACGTCTCGGTTCGGTTCGAATTCGGTTCGGTTTAGAAAGCTAAAATGGCTTCTTTTTTAAACAGTGGTTTAATGAAAAAAAAGTTCTTTGTCTTTAAATTATTTCAGTTACAATTAAACATTTCACAAGGATTGAAAAAAAAATCTGCTAATGCTGTGAACTATATTGAAGGCTGCACATTACTATAACATTAAATGTTGTAGCCTAGACTTTTAACCTAAATTCAGATGCCATTTTATTTTTTAGATATAATAATCAACACACAACACATTGTATGAAAACATGTAAACTGAACATAAGGCAGTTTTTACATTAACTTGTGTTTTTTCTCTAATAATTTACACAGTTGTCATTTTCATGAAAGATATTTTAAACATGAATTAAATAATCAAGATATCATTAACAGGTTAAGTAAAATATAATATACAGGCTAACATAGTGCATTTATTTAGTGCAAAGGAAGTTGTGGACACTGAATCACTTGCCTGCTGAGGTAAAAATAATGCTAGTGACAAGCTAAAGCTTTGCTGTTTTATTGACGTCTTTCCGCTGCTGAAACACTGATTGAGCGATTACACCAGTTATGATGCCTTTCAGTAAGTATACTGTATCTTTCAACATACCTTCAGGTGTATTTTCTGTAACTGAGGAAGAGATGATCGCATTTACTCGCGCGCGCGCTGCCGCTTGAGATGAGGAGCCTAGTAAGCGATCTGTCACGTCACATCAAAGAGCGCCAAAACGCCATTTATTGTTTGAATTTCGTGATCAAATAGACAGAATCTGAAAGATTACACCTTGCATATTATCGAAAGTAACAAAACACGGAGCTTGTTATTTGGTGTTAATGGTGGTTAGGCTACAAAACTGAATTCATTGTGTACTGTTTACATAAGACATGAGGTCCATTGAGCCGGGCTGGGCGGGGCCGGGGTAGCAGGGGGCGGGGCGTGTTCGGTACGCAATGACAGTATCGCGATTCGAATCGTGAGTTCAGTATCGCGGTTTTTCGGTTGGGTTCGAAAATCGTTACACCCCATATATATATATATATATATATATATATATATATATATATATATATATATATATATATATATATATATATATATATATATATATATACACACAGTATATATACAGTATATATATATATACAGTATATATATATTATTTTCCAGATAATTTTTACACACATTTTTTACATTTTTAATTTTCTAGAGAATTTTTTTTTTTTTACAGATGAAAATAAATTGCTGTCTATATTTTAAGAAGAAGGGTCTCACACTAGGGGATCAGCATATTGTGGTCTATAAAAAAAATCTATATGATTATTATTTTGTACCTTAAATAAGGGTCTAACCGCTTGAAGGGAATTTCCCACTATCTTACCGCCAGGTGTAACTTCATCCTGCTATTTAAAATTACAGAATCGAGATACAAATGACTGACAGTCACAGACGGCACAATGAACGCCATTAACACAACATGTGTTGAGCAATGTTTTCATATAGATTTTAATAGTAGCATTACAGTATGCGCTAGCAAACTGGGGTTATTGACGGTATGCAGGGAAACAACTGCAGAGGTCTAAAGTAGTCACCTTTGAGGGAGAGTATTTCATATATGTGCTATGGTAGGGCTTAAGCACATTTTCATTGGGAGAGAGAGCTCAGTTACTTCCTCATCTTATATCAGTGCATATGTTCCGTATCCAGTATCTCTAACATGCTTGGAAACACTGAAAACATTTAGGATGCAGAGATTTAAGAAGGATACTTAACATAGCGGCTGATACATAATTTAAATCTCTCCACTAGAGCTTTGGTTACATGACATTATCCTGAAAGAATCTTAATGAAACTGTAAGATTAATCGAAATCGAAATAAAAAGTGCAAGGGTGCCTGAAATTGATCACAAGCAATAGTAAAGACACAAACTAAATATACTTAGTCTGGATTTTTCTATTCAAATAATCCTGAATAAAGTACCACAGTTTCCAAACAAACAAAACAGCAAATCAGCATATTAGAATGATTTCTGAAGGATCATGTGATGCTGAAGACTGGAGTAATAATGCTGAAAATTCAGCTTTGCGTCGCAGAAATAAATGTTCAAAAAGGACGACAGTTATTTAAATTGTAATACTATTTCAAAATGTTACTGTTTTTACTGTATTTTTTTATCAAACACATGCCGCCTTAAGGCCAATTTATACTTCTGCGTAGGGTGCGCGCAGTAGGTATGGCGTAGCATCACGCATAGACGCGTCCCATACCGCGTACCCTTCGCCGTAGCCTGACGTGCACCTCCTCAAAAATGTAACTACACGTCGCGATGATGTGGACCGCAAGATCGGTGATTGGTCGGCTTGGTAGCATCGCATTTCCTCATACGCATTTCCGCACGTACATCTCTCTTCCGACGTCTTCTCTCATTTCTGCCTTTCAGTTTTAGGAATTTCACTAAAATGAACTGTATTTCCACCTCAATAAGCTCCAACTCCAACATGATCCACTCTCTTTCAGGCTTGTAGTAACCTAGCCGCAACTCGAGGAATCTAAACAGTGGAACATTAAAACCCTCCGCCGCCAACTAGCGTTTCGGAGCAGTACTGCAGAGCAACCAAGACCAGAACACAGAAGTATAAATGCTCACAACGGCGTCGCCTGCGTGCGTAGCCAACGTCGTACACTGACGGCGTACCCTCGACGCAGAAGTATAAATTGGCCTTTAGTAAGCATAAGAGACTTTTGAATTGTAGTATATGTCTAAATTCCTTGCTGTAAATATAAGCGATATAGTGAGGTCTGACTTAATAACGAGTTTAAGTTTTCATAACGAAATCATAAACATGCAGCAGTGTCCATAAATGTCACAAGCCAGTTGTCGTTTTCTAGACTTCATGGAGTCTTTGAACCATTAGGATCGGTTTACTATGATACTCAGTAAAGTCCTTATAAAAAATCCTTGGTTTAGATTGTAGGGTTCCTGGATGTAAGTGGTACCTGTCATGGTAATCCGAGTGAAAGAAGTAAAAAGCAGCCACATATGACGATCATTACACAATGACCTCTTCCCCGGGGTTTTAAAGTCTCTCTGCATGTGGTGCATAGACTTGCCTCTGTTAAAACATCATAAACCTTTACGAGATCTGAAAGCGGGATCCTGCTGACAGTGCGTTCAAGTTGAACTCAAACTTCTTAAGCGACGGAAACTCCACCTGCCGGAACATTGGTGGGGCTTGTGAAGATAGCACAAATTTCAACCCACAATGAGGCAGGTCACCAGTTTGATGCGGGCAGCAGTTCCTGTTTTAGAACTGGAGTCTTGAGGGTGGGTTGCTAAAACATGGGGCCTTCAATTAAAGGCATTTTGTTGCCCCCAGAGGCATTCCATGTGGAAAAACATGGAAAGACACATCATCAAAAGGACGGGAACAAAACCCCGGCCCATTCCAGAGTAGAGGAACCATGCGTCTCCTTGTCACACTTCCTTGCTGACTCTACACTCACATCAAGAGATGTGAAAGAATGTGTATTTGCTTTGGTGAACAACAACAATGATCATGATATGTGGAGTATGTCCCAAAGCATGCTGGGATTCAGTCAAGCATTCCAACTGTCATATATAAGCTACATTTTAAAGGTTGTATCAGCGATTGTTCTGAAGCGAGATCCCAAACAAACCAAGTTAACTTGCCCCTCCCCCGTTTCATGCATAATGAAAAACTCACACACTAAATCCCTACAGTCTGATATTCGCTAGAGCTATCCAAGTTTAGTCGAGACTTCACTCATATTTGTTTAAAGAATTCTATTTTCACACATTCACGTACAAAAAAGTCAGCACTAGAAGCTACTCACCTGTCCAGAAGACAGCAGTGCAACCTCGACGTCCGATTTAAAATTGTTCAATTCTTTGAGTTCTCTGCACCGTTCAAAAGCCTTCCCGATTATTATTCGTTTCTTTGACGTAAAAGCGACAGTATTCCCTCGCCCTAATCCTCCACCTCTCTCGGGGATTGCCTCTTCCATGTTAAATGTATCTGGTTCGTAATAGCATATGATTGATAGACGCTGGCTTATTCTTCGACTTTGCGTGCAGGCCGTGACGAGCACAAAAACAAGACACCCGCCCCTGTCGGTGATTGGTTAGAACACTGTTTATTTTGATTTTGAGTGGTGGTTGGTTGTACCCATTTGTTTTTGTGTGCAGATCTCAGAGCCTCAGACTTACCTACAGAGACAGTTTTTTTGACAGTCTGCTTGTGGGGCGGGCAGCTAGCGAATCGTTAGGAAAGGTTTGAATGAATGTAATAATTTTTGTTTGGGCCTGATATCACTGATCCTTTAAGTGTACTATTTTAATCTGCATTTGGCCATTTAAAAAAAAAAACAACAACTCAAGAACACATTTTTCATTCCACTGTGCTACTATTCCATTGTTTTTCCTATGTAAACCCAACGCTGACAGACATCTTTAACCGTTGTGTCTTTTGTAGTGTTTCACGCATGACACGTTCTTCTAAAAATGCCGCATTTAAGTTAAAATAAGTTGACAACAATGACTATGTTTACATACAGCCAAATTTCGAGGTTATGGTCGGGATTAAGGTCACTATTCGGGTTTCTGAAACATTAGGAATAACCCGTTTACATGCGTGAGCAGAGAGAGTTTCTCCTGTATACATGGAATTGCAATATCCCGATGTAAACGACGACGTGCAGTTAGCGTCTAGACGCACGTACAAACCTCAGACGCAATATGCTGTCCATTTCCGATTCTTCTTCCTGTGTCCAAAGACAACAACAACAGCAGCATGCGAATAATGAATAGTTCGGGCACAGATAGCGATTCGCCTTTGTTTGCGCTTGGATGCTGGTAACCGTTACCTGAACTCACTCCAAAAGTATGATGTGCTGCGTCTCGCCATGTTTACTTCCGGTATACTACACGCAGATTTTTGTATGCGTCGAGAAGTTTCTCTACTCAAAAGACCAAGATTCCTTGCGAATAGAACATGCGCAGAACACAAATCACTATGGGGACATGCCGATATGCGTTTACATGACCAAAAATTCAGGTTAGAAAAGGGTACCCCAGGTATAATATCCCGGTTTTCAAATCCGATGGGATATGAGCATATATCAAGGTTTTTGCCATTGTTTACATGGCCGTTCGCCATGGGTTATTGCTAATATCCTGGTTTTCAACGGGTTATTGGCTGCATGTAACGTAGTTATTGTCTCAGCTTGGATCTCTGGTGCCTTTCAGACATCTGTGCTTAGATGAAGGATCATCATCTGCAGCTCAACCTTGCGGACACAGAGCTCATGGTAAACCCTGCAAACCCAATTGGCCACAACTTCGCTGTGCAACTGGGGTTCAAAACACTAACAGTATCCAGGACTGTAGGAACCTGGGGATAGTGTTTGATGACCAGCTGAGCTTTTCCAACCACATCTCAACAACGCCCTGGTCATGCAGATTTGGGCTCTACAGCATTAGGATAATCAGACCCTTCCAGTCAGAATACGCAACACAGCTACTCATCCAAGCGCTTGTAATTTCAAGACTGGACTACTGCAATGCTCTACTGACTTCCAACCAGCATGACTGAGCCTCTGCCAGACGACCCAGTTAAAGTTCTAACATTGGCTTTCAGGCTCCCCTTTACCTCAACCCACAACTACAAATGTGTGCTCCCTCCCACCAGCTCAGATCACTGAATAAGCAACATTTTCTTGTTCCCTCACAACAAGGCAAAAAGTCACTCTCCAAAACCTTTACTCTCTGGTGGAATGAGTTGCCAACCTCCACCCAAACTGCTGAGAACATCACATCTTTTAAGAAACAGTTGAAGACGCACCTCTTCCTCAAGCACTCTTAAACGCAACGCACCCCTTGGGTTCCCATGGTCATTGCTTTGGGGCAGCAGTTCATCTCCCAGTAAGGTGTTGCACCTCGCTGACCTCTGGAGTCCTGGCTGTTTCATTGCGTCCTCAGTTAACACCTCAAGCCAGACCTCAACTGTTCATACTTTGACACAACCAACCAGTAATATACAGCAAATATAGATCAAAGAGACTACCATGGGCCTTTTGGATGATCTGGACAACACACGGAATGGAAACTGTGGGAAGAGGAAATTAGATATTGGGTCCATCACCCAGAAAGCTGTCCTACGTTGAGCAGGGGCAGAGGTTAGCTTAATATCATCTCAGGAATTTCCCTCTCTACTTGAGAAAAAATAAAGAAGCAAAAAAATTATTTGTTTTGTCACTAGTGTTTATCTTTAATTAGATTTCATTCCCCCTGATGCCAAAACGAAGTTAGCTTCTCAGAAACTTGCCTACACAGAGCCAGCGGGTATGTGGGAATACCCCACGGAGACGCAAAAATCCAGTCCCAGATTGGATCAGAGGAGCTGCTTCATTTGTTTATCAACCAGTGGAGATTGATGGCGGAGGACCAAAGGGAACAGGATAATATAAAACAAGCTACAATCCTGTACTTAGGCCTGAAAGTCCTTAACGGTCCCATGGAATTAATTAAGTGAAAGCCATTTGCTCTGGAATGGTCCTATTAGGGGCACATTTGAACATTTAACCTTGACTTTTCCTCAGAGGCTTGCCCTCATGTCTCCGTTCATTAGTGGCCCCTGTTTGTCCTGCAGCACTTTTTCACACTTAGAAGCCACATTGACTCACCTTCTTTCTTTCTGCTTTTTATGCAAAATACAGTTCATTAATATTTTGTTTCTAAAAAAGAGATTCCAATTTTTGTACCTTTTTACAGAAAACAAAACATTATTATTTGATTACTTTAGCCTGAGGTCGTTCTAGATTTTTTTTTATTGTAATACAGATGCTTTTTGCCTCTAACATAGCTTGCATGTAACATACTCCTATGTTCATAGTCTAGACAGATGTAGTTTGTAATAACAGCAATCTATTTTTCAAACATTTGGAGTGACTTTATATTTCTAAAGTTACTTAAAGTTATAGACTTAGTTCATGAGTTTGATTTAAAATTTAACCAAAGGAATATTTTCAGTTCATCTTCTACTAAATGTTTTTGTTTATGGTTGTGTGTTGTATGTATGCATGCTTATTTTGTAAAAATTGATATGTAATAGTGATTTTTGACCACAGCAAAAACAGCACTCATGCAGACTGATCTCATGAAGTAGCGTGTGTATGACGCACCAATTCGTATTTCCATTTTTGGCGTGCTATCAACACGCATAATCGCTTTTCGGCATGTTTATGAACGCGTTGACTTAACGTTATTACTGTAGAAATATCTCGTCCCTAAATCTACCCGTCACTGGGGTTAATGGCATTTATGAGTGTTCCCTTACCATCCTAGGAAAAAAAAGATGGCTCCCCAGATGTAGATCTACATTTTGCTTCGTTTCGCTCGGACATTTGATGGCGTGTACAGACACGCGGGATCACTCAGACATTAATGGCGTAGACATACACGCATACACGCGGATAGCTGAAAATGCTTAGAGATAACACGCCACTTGACTTCGAAAGTGCGTATGCGTTACGCAAAATTCATGATCTCATGTTGGTATTTGAGATAGCTGATTGTTGGTTGGATCAAATCAAATTCAAATTCAAAATATTAAATGAGAAGTGCTTGTCCATCCATCAGCGCTTCTCTCAAGCATGTTTTTCTGCCGATGCTGACTGAACTCTGTACTAAAAAAGCCACTGATGCTGTACAGATATATTCGATTAACAGTGTATAATACAATTTCGAATTATTGGTTCTTATGAACCGACTCTTTTTAATGAATCAAAAACATATAATCCAACCAGTTTAGTATGATTCTCAACAAATGACTCTTATGAGCTGGTTCTTTGTGAGCGAATCAAAAACATAAAATGCAACCATTGTAGTAGCCTATGAATGACTCCTAAACCAACATGGCATCATGACTTTTGCGTAAACATATACGCACTTTCAAGTCAAGTGGCGTGTTATCCATACACATTTTGAGCTATCCGCGTGTATGCGTGTACGTCTACGCCGTTAATGTTTGAGTGATTCCGCGTGTATGTACATGCCGTTAAATGTCCGAGCGAAATGAAGCAAAATGTAGATCTACATCTGGGGAGCGATATTTTTTTTTCCTAGGATGGTAGGGGAACACTCATAAATGCTATTAACCCCAGTGATGGGTAGGTTTAGGGACAGGTTGGGATAGGTCATATATTTATATATACTGTAATGTAACGTTAAGTCAACGATATTCATAAACACACTAAAAAGCGATTATGCGTGTTTGATAGCAGCCCAAAAATGAAAATACGAATTGGCGTGTCATATATACGCCATTTCATGAGAACAGTGTGCCCAAACAAATTTGCAGATTACCATTCTAAACTTTCAGTTTAGATATATGCCACTTAAACCCTTAAACTCCTAAAAATAACATCTACCACATAGTAGCCGCAGGTAAACATCATTACCCTCACTGGAGTTTGTGGTTGTTGTCTAACAGAAAGCAGGTGGGAAACTGACTAGTTTGCTAGGAGTTTAAATGAAAAACTAATTCTGAAATGGACAGCATCCATCTCATCATTTTGATTGGTCACAAGTGAGTTGCCAAATGTGTTTCTCTGTTTGCTGAAATTCTTTCTGTGCCACTGAGGAGAGCTGAGAGACCAAACCTAATTACTGGCACTAATATTATAAATGCCCGCAATGACAGACCTGATAAAATCAGGTTTGGCGTCTGGTGTACCTGTAGATAGGGGGTCTGCCCACAACCAGACTGCAGCAGTTCAGAAATGTGATTAACCTCAAGTTTCCATTACCTACATCCAGACCAATGTTCCCCTGTGAGATGCTCTATATACAGTATCTGAAAACAGAGAAATATAGGCCACATGGTCTGTGTATGAGTGTGTGAGAAAAGGTGTCTTCCTGTGTTTTCATTTAATCAAAAACCCAATATTATGAAATTTTGAAAAATGAAATATTATTACAATTTGAAACAACTGTTTTCTATTTGAAAATATTTTAAAATGTAATTTATTCCTATGATGCAAAGCTGAATTTTCAGCATCATTACTCTTCAGTGTCAGCCTTCAGATATCATTCTGATATGCTGATTTGCTGCTCAAAAAAACATTTCTTACATTATTATAAACCATAATATTTTTTTTTCAGGATTCTTCGATGAACAGAAAGCTTAAAAGAGCATTTGTTTGAAATAGAAATATTTTGTAACTCTTAGTAGGCCTGATCATTATACAACAACTCGCTTACTGTCACTTTTGATCAATTTAATACATCCTTCTGGCATAAAAGTCTTGATAGTAAAAAAAAAAAAACATCTTACTAGTGTAGTATATATATTTACATGCAACTTAACTCTCACATAATTTGCTACCTAAATATGAAATCAGCCTTTAATTGGTAGATATTAATAGCTAATTTTGAGTTTTGGAAAATGAATTGTTATGGTGCATTAAAATGACTCAATTTTGTTTTCAAGAGCAAATCTATTTAATAATTTCCAGCATCAGCTTAGAGTGCACATAGTCTAGTCCACTAATAAAACCTTACTTGCTACATCTACCTTTATTCATTTAGCAAATGCCTTGAAATAAATGTAAACATAGCCAATAAGCTGGTGTTATTAGAGCACGCTAAATGTATGTCTACTAAACTGTCTGTATGTAACGCATATACTTAAATGTGGCTTAAATGAAACTTTTCGTGTAGTTTGCTTAAAGCTCTGATGGAAGAGGTTTTGTATCTTATAACATGAATCAGCTGAAGTGTGTGATTTCCTCAATGTTAAAATACTTCAGTTTAATAAACACATAGCCTACTGCCTATTATTTTTGAACAAACACAGAAAGCAGGGTACCAGCCTCCAAAACAAAAGAGACTTGTTATTTATTGAATACAAAAATCAAAATGACTCAACTAATATATATATATATATATATATATATATATATATATATATATATATATATATATATATATATATATATATATATATATATATATATACATATATATATATATATACAACTCACCGGCCACTTTATTAGGTACCCCATGCTAGTAACGGGTTGGACCCTTTTGCCTTCAGAACTGCCTCAATTCTCGTGGCATAGATTCAACAAGGTGCTGGAAGCATTCCTCAGGGAGTTTGGTCCATATTGACATGATGGCATCACACAGTTGCCGCAGATTTGTCGGCTGCACGTCCATGATGCGAATCTCCCGTTCCACCCACATCGCAAAGATGCTCTATTGGATTGAGATCTGGTGACTGTGGAGGCCATTTGAGTACAGCGAACTCATTGTCATGTTAGAGAAACCAGTCTGAGATGATTCCAGCTTTATGACATGGCGCATTATCCTGCTGAAAGTAGCCATCAGAAGTTGGGTACATTGTGGTCATAAAGGGATGGACATGGTCAGCAACAATACTCAGGTAGGCTGTGAGCGTAGCAACGATGCTCAATTGGTACCAAGGAGCCAGAGAGTGCCAAGAAAATATTCCCCACACCATGACACCACCACCACCAGCCTGAACCGTTGATACAAGGCAGGATGGATCCATGCTTTCATGTTGTAAACGCCAAATTCTGACCCTACCATCCGAATGTCGCAGCAGAAATAGAGACTCATCAGACCAGGCAACGTTTTTCCAATCTTCTATTGTCCAATTTCGATGAGCTTGTGCAAATTGTAGCCTCAGTTTCCTGTTCTTAGCTGAAAGGAGTGGCACCCGGTGTGGTCTTCTGCTGCTGTAGCCCATCTGCCTCAAAGTTCGAACGTACTGCGGTTCAGGAGATGCTCTTCTGCCCACCTTGGTTGTAAGCGGGTGGTTATTTGAGTCACTGTTGCCCTTCTATCAGCTCGGAACCAGTCTGGCCATTCTCCTCTGACCTCTGGCATCAACAAGGCATTTCCGCCCACAGAACTGCCGCTCACTGGATGTTTTTTCTTTTTCGGACCATTCTCTGTAAACCCTAGAGATGGTTGTGCGTGAAAATCCCAAGTAGATTAGCAGTTTCTGAAATACTCAGACCAGCCCTTCTGGCACCAACAATCATGCCACGTTCAAAGTCACTCAAATCACCTTTCTTCCCCATACTGATGCTCGGTTTGAACTGCAGGAGATTGTCTTGACCATGTCTACATGCCTAAATGCACTGAGTTGCCGCCATGTGATTGGCTGCTTAGAAATTAAGTGTTAACGAGCAGTTGGACAGGTGTACCTAATAAAGTGGCCGGTGAGTGTATATATATATATATATATATATATATATATATATATATATATATATATATATATATATATATATATATATATATATATATATATATATATATATATATATATATATTTCAGAACTCAATTTCAAACAGTGATTGCACCAAGGCAAAATTACCATTGTCAAATTACCAGCAAGCCTAGCATACAAATTACTGAATCATGAAGTAATACGAAAGAGACATAAGGGGCCATATGAATCACTCTAAATTCCCTTTTTGCTGCAGGTTTGAGCTTTGGTGAGACCTGGACTTGCATGAGTCAGAGGGACTAATGCAACACACACTATCTCAGAGCTCAGTGGTCTTTCATCTTCATGTTTATTGTTTTGTTGTGTTCACAGTCCGGAGAGAACAAATTCACTCTGAGCAAAAGTCCTCTCTAGTTTAAATGATCTTTCCATAGCTTCCAAGTCAGAAAGCTGCTGTTCGTACGACATTGTTCAACAATATCCCTGCAGGGTTAAAACAGATTTTGGCTTCACTTCACCTTTCCTTTCAGACTCTGTTCCAAACTCGAGTGCTGTTCTACTGTCCAAACAATCAACCAAAACAACCCACATATAACAGCTCTGCACAAGAAACTCAATTAACGCTCACCTTGAGTTTCTGTCATCAAATACTCATTATCGTCAAACCCATAAGAATTTCGTCATCTTCAAAAACAAAATTAAGATATTGCACATATGGGAGTGAATGGTACCATAGAACTTTGAAGCCCACAAAAGCACATCCATCCATCATAAAAGAAATTCATATGGCTCTAGTGGGCTAATAAAGGCCTTCTGAAGTAAAGTAATGAGCTTTTGTAAGAAATAAATCCATATTTATAACTTTATAAACCAGGCATCCTAGTATCATATACACCTAGGATGGCTTGAGAGTGAGTAAATTATGGGATAATAGTGTAACTGTACACAATAGTAAACTCCACACATGTTGGTCAGCTTCCAATACACCTGAAAAAGAGGAAGAGAGTCCATTTCCTGCAGCAGTTGTGCAGTGTTGTCTTCAATTACTCGCCAGCGAGAAGCATTGAGCAGCTTAGGGAAGCTGTGTGTTTGTACTATTGCTTGACATTCTGATATGATTTGTCCTGGGAGAAGCAAACTCATTGGAGATCATTAGATTGTGATGTAGAGTAGTTTCTAATCACATTAGTCACTAAGTGCTTTCTAAGGCCAATTAGCTATCTTAGCTTACAGATAAAATGCAAATGATCTAAGAAGGACAACAAATGCAATGAAGATATGATTACTTTGTGCAGAGCTTAATGCCAGAGCTCCGGATGCTAATTGCTTCTAATATTGGCGCTTCCACCATTGTTTGCTAACCACTAATATGATCTAAGAACCTTAAATAAGAATGGAAGTAAACTCTCTCAAAGTTGGAAAAGTAAAGTGAACTGAAAAAGCCCCCTGACTCTTAAAGTCGGCACTGAAACAGAAGCTGTGATTTGCTATTGTGATGTATATCCAAGTGAAACGGTGTTCCTAAAAAAAAAAAAAAAAAAAAGGCGGGACTTGACTTTGTACATGGGGAACCTGATTGAATTGATTGGATGGTTGTGTTTTGCTATTGCTATGATCTCATGTGAGTGTAACAAGTTCCCCGCCGGGTTATTCTTAATTATTTATTTATTTATTTATTTTTAATATTCCAGTATATTTTTTTACTGCACTGTTCCATTCAAAAACAAAATTATGACTCCTAAAACAAAATTATGATTCCTTTAATGTTATCTAATACATTTCAAAATGTACATTTTGAAATGTATTGGGTGACATTAAAAGGAGTCATAACCTAGTATTACCTTGGATACCCACGCTCTATTATAGTCTTTCAGGTCCTTCTAAAAAAGAAAAGTGGAAAAAAAATAAACACAGAGCTCCTCTGACCCTTATTTCTGAATGCATTATTGTCTCGCGAGATCTGATGCGATATTTTGGCTGTCGTGGATGGTCATTTTAATAATGCAAATGAGGGGCGCGTTGATTGGTGGCAGGAAGAGGGGGCTTGACACCGCGCGTAACTTCAGCATATCATTCCAAAAAGACATCATGATTATGGCGCAAGTTGTGAATGAACCAGACCTGTCCGCGACCTACGGAATTCACTCTGAACCAGAGCTGGAAACGGAAGATATAGAGTCAATGGAAGGACGTCTACATCAACATGTCTCTGAATGGTAAAGACAATCATTCTGACAGAGAAATACATTAACATCAGTAACAAGCTAAAACGTTTGTTGCTATTTTCTCCCACATAAGTTTACCTTTTATTTAATGTAGATTACATTAACGGTGATGTAAGTTAGTCTACTTTTTTATCAGCTTACAGTGGTTCTAGAGATCAACGTTTGCTATCATGTGTTGTTTTTGCCTTGTTTCACGTTCACGCACTTCTTATAGCTGTGTTTACTCAGCTCTTACGGTGATTTTCTGAAGTAAAACTGACGCTTCATCTTTTGTGTGATGTACAATAAACTTTATTAAACTCATCAGTATATGTTTGATCATCATTCGGACCTGGTCCAAAACAGCAGACTTGTAGGCTATTAATAAATAATGGATACACACAAGCAGATGACAAATACGTTATAATAACTGTAATTAAACTACTAAACTATACCTGTTCCATCTCTATACAGCACTCTGACTCTGTAGGCATTATTGTCCGACTCGAAATGAACGTTGTAAATGATTCCTGTGTAAAATGTTTAGCGCAGACGAGCCAGTTGATAGGGTTGTTGGAACAGCGTCGTTAAAAATGAATTTCATCCACTGGTCCCTGGTAGTTTGGTCCGTTTTTGGTAGAGAAAACACATTTGAATGTTGATTCTGGCAGTCAACCACAGAGCAACTCACGTGTGCACTACATTTCTGCATCTTTCTTGACTGAATATGAGGGGGAGAGGGACAGCGCGGGCTTCCTGCAGCATATGTGCTGCGGTGTCCATATATGGTATATCCTGCCCCGTCTCGACGTCAAGTCGGGGAGAAATTAAAATCTCGTATTTGAGTGCGCGTGCACGCGGGCTGGTTTACGAACCCTGTGGTAAACAAACGCTTCACTTTTGAATATCGGCTTCCCGGCCAATGTTTAATCTTTAGGCAATCATAACATACATTGATTCTCGTGGAAAAGTGAAAATGACAGGTTATGACTCCTTTAAAGGGGATCGAGTAATTATTAAACAAGCATCTCCTTCTAAACCTTAAAAAACATGTTCAACTTTGTAGCTGTCATGACCTTCATAGCTCATGTCTTGTTTTTTTGTTGACTGTGCATTAGAATTAACTCTCGAATGTACAAATCATTTCTTTTGATTTCTTTGAGTTCCTCTTGTTTATCATGCAAAACTACACTTCAGTTTCCTAAAAAGAACAACACCAACATTTTCAGATGTCAGTTCATATTACAACATATCAGATCAATGTCTGCCCGAATTATCTCCCGCACACAATATATGGGTGCATTTTTCTGCAGCTGAAATATTTCTTTTTAACAAACTTTTGCATTTACTGTTGTTTTACGGTCTAACCAGATGAGACTCATTAAACAGGGATATTATTTAATGGTGACAATACACCTTGCAGTAAAGTTATAGTGCCACACATTTTGTTCTGTGGAGGATGGATGGCAACAGAAAAAAAAATGTAGGGAGAAGCAAGCACAGAGGACATAAAAAAAGATTACAGAAATAAGACATAAAAGTTAGAGCCAAGAACAGCTCAGTCTGCTCAGAATACTAATTACTGTTATACTCAACTCTTCAGAGAGAGAGAGAGAGATATTCAGACTGGACTAAAAATCCAAGAACTCTGTTCTTAAATACTACAGCTGATATCGTGGATAATGAGAGATCACCTGTCACAATTCCACAGCACATCACAAAGGAGAATAAAAGGAAAGACAGAGAGATACTTGCATAAACCTTCTATCTGTCTGGATGTCTCCTACTTGGCAAAGTTGACACATATCCAAGGTCACAGAACAAGAAAGTGTTTCAGAGTGTGTTCACACTTGGTTTGGTTCAGTTAAAGTGAATTCTGAAGCGATTCCTCTGTTAGTACGGATCATTTGAATAAATAGTGCGCACCAAACACACTTCCAAATAAAATGCTTTGACTGAAATATGAATGCAAGATGGACAAAGACATCTAAACAAACCAAAAACAGGACACACTCACAATCTGCCTTAAAGCCACATTGTGGAACTTTTCAACCTTTATAATATATTACCAAAACCCATTGAGATGGTAAATCGACTTACAATAGGTTGAATGACACATTTGCCATATCCTGAAGGTGTCTGTATCGCTTTTACTAGCACTTTGTAACTTCGGGTTTTGGGTAGGAACCCGAGCACAAAAAGAACTACAAAATTAGACCGCTTTAGGGCATACGTCACTTCCCCCACCACCCCAAACTTCCTCAGATTCTGACGTGAGTGCTCAACCTCGCGTTTGATTGCCGTCTGTATGTTATCGTAATGGCCAAACAACAGCTACAAGGAAGAAGGCAATGGTTTTATCAGAGGAAACTAAAAATTGAAAAAAGGGAGAGTGACAAATGAAAAGCCAGGACGAAGGATTAACATTAGCCGCTTTCCGACCAAGTAGTTACAGGAACTTAGTTATAGGAACTGTCCACTTCTAAACAGTTCTAAGAACTACTCTCCCCCAAACTCGGTTTTGCTGCTTGCGTTCGCACTGGCCAAGTGGCCATAGGAACTGGTAGGAGGGGTAACGCAAGCACGGCGACGGTCTTTATAGCGTCATCACTAGACGTAGCGCGGCCACATACAACAACAACAACAAACCAGCATGGAGGAGGTTATTGCAATGTTCCTGTTCTGCCTTGCCGGGACCTTAATAATGGAGAACGAACGGCGGCATTTAAAGATTATGCTTGAGTTCTGTACAGAGAAACACAGAAGACGAAGGCTCCAGCGTAATATGATATTAAGTAATATGATGGAAGAAGATAAAAGAGCAGAGCGCAGGAGGCAAACAAAACGACGGGTAAGTTTAGCTAGCATTAGCAATTAGCTGGTTGAATGCGTTATGTATGTCTTAATCCTCGTTGTAATGTTTTGCAAAAACACACAGCGTATGGCAGACAGCGCGCTACAAGTTCCGTGTTGACAGTGGGCATGACTTAGAAGTTGAACCAATCAACGTAGACCTAGGGAAAGGGAACTAAAAAAGTCCTCGCTCTAGACTAGGTACTGAAAGAGTTATAGGAACTACGGTCTGAGGAACTAAAAAATCCCGAATTTAGTCCGGTCGGAACATTGAGAAAAAAAGGGTTATAGGAACGTTAGGTTCTAGGAACTGCAAAAGTCCCTCCGGTCGGAAAGCGGCTATTGTTCCAGCTTTCACTTCGCCCGCTGGCGTGAGCTAACGGAGGAGGGAAGGGTATCCGACCGATGCTGACGCTTGCCTGCACACAATCTAAAGACACGGGAGGCTGACCGGTTGACTGTTTGTCAGTGTTGGGGAAGCTACTCTGAAACTGTAGTTTGACAAGCTACAAGCTACTCGTAAGTTAAAGTAGTTTAACTACAGTCAAGCTACCCGTTTAGAAAAGTAGTTAGCTACACTACAAGTTACAATCAAAAAGTAGCTAGCTACATTGAAACTACTTTTGCTTTTTGAACAACGTATATGTCTGACGACAATGTTAGCAATGTAGCTTTTGCTCGCGCTACACCGCTACCTGCTGCAAAAGTAGTGCTCAGCTACTGGAAAAGCTACACTGTTTAAAAAGCAACTGAGCTACTGCCAAGCTACTGAAAAATGTAGTTAAGTTAGTAGCTATGCTACTTGTAGTTAACTACTCCCAAACACTGCTGTTTGTTGACCCTAATTTGCGACAGTGCTGCGGAGCTTGTGGCCTTTAGGACGCTCACAGACGTGAAAGTTACAGGTTCGAGCGCCACTACGTGGCCAAAAGTTCCACAGTGTGGCTTTAAAATGAAAAAAGGAAGTTTAAACGCTAAAGTAAAAGTGCTGATCAACTCTTAAACTCAAAGGCGTCACAAAATCGATTTGCTAAATAAATAATTACCCATATGCACATAAAAAACCCTGTAGAGTAGATCACAAGTAGATCAGCACTATTTTTCTAAGAAAGCAAATTCCTTTATGAATATGCTCAAAGTTAATGGCCTGTATCCTGTATAAATAAGATATTTCAGGTGTCTATATTCCTCCTTTTATAATCCCGTGATTAATTTTAGCTGACACTGCCTGTTTCTCTTAAAAATCCCTTGTGAACAGATTATTTCGTTCTCCATTGTTTTTCATCCTGCTTTGTAGGTATAACCCCTGACTTCATTTAGTGAGCACTGAAAGATGCTTTGCTCCCTAGACAAGCTCTGATGTCTCTAAGTACAGTGGAACAGGAAGAACAAGAGGAAACAGTGGCTCAGCAGGTCATTTAGGCACACATTGGTGAATAGAGCTCATGAAGATAGATGCTGCTGCGCATATAATCAGGGATTTGATTACATATTACAATCAAGGACAAATAAAATAAAATAAATGCCAGATATGCCACAAAATTCACAATGTTTTCATGAAATATATTTGTTTGCAAGAACTGAAAGATAAATTAAATAAATGTTTTTTCCCAGATATAAGAGTAAAGGAGATTTCTAAATAAAAGTAATATTTTTTGCCACAAAATTGTCATGACTGAGGCAAAAAGTCATGAAAAAGTATTTCATTTTTATGAAATTGTTCTAATTTAATGGTCTGTGTATATCAGATACAACCCCCCCCCCCATAAAAAATTGATTTAAAAAATCTAATTCACATTTATTAAAAGTAAATATAAAATAAAAACAAATTTCAAACATTAAAATAAATAGAATAACTTTGCATGAAATATATTTTTGCAAGAACTGAATTGTTTTTCATATAATATAAATATAAACATGTTTGAAGACTACTGATTCAAATAAACAGCAAGCTTTAAATATTAGATTAACCAAGATATTATTACTTTGTGTCAAATTTGCAACAAATTTTCCTGATCAGGCAAAAAAAAGATCCAATAAACTTACGATCATATGCACCACCGTCTTGAACGTCAAGAAGCTTTGGCCGATTTGTCAAGGACGCTTGTCAAAAGAGTCCGGGAAGCTTGTTGACGCCTTTGAACGCTCTGACGTTGCAGGGAGAATAGAAGTGTCACAACATGAAACGTAATAAACAGAAGAAAAAAACAAGCAATACATTGAAGAAACCTTTTTTAATGACAGCATTTTTATAACCGTTTTGGTCACATTTGGTCGGGAAAAAAATAGTTAGCTATTATTATTATTATTTGCGGTCAAATCGGTGTCACTATGAGCAATTAATTGCATTCCCGCTTTAAAACGTAGCATTCGTAAATATTTCAAATAAAAGTTGCGCTTCATGCGGTCCCTGTAACAAACAACATCATGTCATAAATGATACGAAACCAGCAGGAATCAACAAGCAGCGCGATGATTAGCTTCTTTTCCATTTTTCTCGGAACTAATGTTTGGTGAGGAACGAAAGTTTACATTTTGGTATTTCTTCGGAATCAGACAGCATGAAGGACGTCTGTGTTCCTGATTGGCTGCTGGCGTTTGCCGCTGCTGGCCACTGAACCGCGTCACAGCTCATTACCATAAAGTCAGCTTTTTTCTGATTGACGCTCGAAACGCCCAAGACGCGACGTCAAGGAATTTTGGCGCTCCTTGCAGCTGAGAGAAGCCAGCTTCCATTGAAAATGAATGAACTTTACGGCCGCTTTGGAAGCTCAGTTCGGCAGGCGCGTCGAACGTTTCAGTAATGATCCAATGTTTTATATCAGACAAAAATCCCCAAAATACAAGTAAAATGAAATACATTCCAAAATAAATAAAGACAGGTTTCAAAATTAAAATGAAAGAAGATTTCAAAATAAAATAGAAATGCATTAAATTTTTCCAGATTTATTTTAAGAATATCAATGATCCTAAACAGCATTCCGACCTCAGTGTCATCACAACAAGTCCAATTATTCAACTTCCAGCTGAATTAAAATGATTATGCAATCCATACAGCTACAAACCCTCGATGAACATCCATCTGTACTTGATGCGTAAACTAACCCACATGCGTTGGTCCCCTGCCCACTAGTGCCCCTCTCTGCATGCCAGTAGATGACCTCTGACCCTTCCGGTGGCTGCTGTGTGCATTCCTAACGTGACAGACGCACACGACCCCAGCCGGCTGCAAAGAACCCCGCGTGCCTAACTTCACGTGTTGACGTAGTGTCTACAAAGACCCTCTGTATTTCAACTTGAGTAACTATACATGGCCAGAAACAGACACACACTCCAAGGATATGATCATGTCAGTGTGTGTGTGTCACATGGCCACGTCTCCTTGGGTAACATCAGGGGGCAGATGTTCATGCACCGGAATGAGACAGCAATTAAGCTAATGAGGCAAGTAACATTAGATGGAGCCATCGCTTTGAATGAAGATGCTAATTAATAGCCACTTTAATGATAGTGCTTCATCACCTCTCATGGCTCTGTTGCATTGTGGGACGTCTTAATTACAGTTCACTTCCTCCTCATTAACAAACAGATGAATTTTGAGATTTATTCTGACAGTATCTCTGGCTTGGATGTATGATATAACTTTTTGTATCATGATGGGTTTTTTCGGTCTTATTCTTCTTTTGGTTGCAAAGGTGTAGCCGGTGCATCTCTCTTTTGCTGCCGTGACAGTTTCGGGGAAATTATGGGCTCTGTGCAAATAGCACAAACAGTCGCAAATAGTGTGCCCACTTAAAGTTTTCGATCTCCGAAACAAACTCAGCTGGTTATTTGTGCTGTAGAGAATGTTAAAGCAAACGGAGCATGTTGTAGCTGACAGATTTGGGATTAATGCACTTGTCTTTGGTTCGAATGGTACACTCGCTTATTTGTGGAAAGGAGAGACACACAAAGGATCTAAATTTACTATTTGTGTTTTCCTTCAAGAGGCCATATCAAGAAAAACAGTCTTTGGAAATAAAACTATGTAGATATACTGTAACCTTCATAACACTCCCTCCACAGTTGGTGCGAATCATTCTAGTTGGGTCAACTTATTTTCAAGGAATTTGTATGTATATATATATGCGAGCAGAAGAAGGGTTGTGCGTTATTAACGGCGTTAACGGAAACCCATTTTAACGGTGTCAATTTTTCTATCGCGTTAATTAACGGTCTTTTTGGGCTAGCAAACTTTGTAGTTTTCTTTCACATGCTTCTGCAACATGCACTTTTCCATGTTGTTAAGAGCATTAAAATGAGAAAAAGATGGGACGAAAAGAAATCCAAGAGAACATTTAGAATAGATAAAAATGTGCGATTAATTGCGATTAATCGTTGTGATAAATCGATGAAATATTTTAATCGTTTACAACACTAGATATATATATATATTAGAGCTGTCAGTTAAACGCGTTATTAACGGCGTTAACGCAAACCCATTTTAACGGCGTTAATTTTTTTTATCGCGCGATTAACGGTCTTTTTGTCCTAGCAAACTTTGTAGTTTTTTCACATACTTTTGCAACAGGACGCGGCATGCGTCCTGATCCATTTCAGCGTCTCGCGCTCGTCATTGCACTCAAAGCCGGCTCGCAAGCCCGAACGAGTGTGTGCGGCGTGCCTGATGTTTTGTTTCCGGTCTAGCTAGATCCGCTTGCGCTTTGGTCGAAGAAGCAACGAAACGTCCTGCGCGGCGCAAGCAATTGAAATGAATGGGTTTCAGAGCGCAGCGCGAGGACGTTTTGTGCCGCACACACTCGTTTCAGCTTGCGAGCCGGCCAAATAGTGACGTTATGTTTTGAGTGGATGACGGAGGCAAGAGACGCCGAAATGGATGCCAATGAGATTCTGAATGTAAAGTTTACTTTTAAAAAGTTGCCAAATTGTCCCATTGACAAGACCAAAGCGATCTGTATGTTTTGTCATTATGAACTGAGCTATCATCATCGCAGCACGTCCAGCCTGAAACACCACTTGATGATGGCCAAGCAAACACACACACAAACACAGATGATGCAAATTCTCCACCCCTTCGTCAGATATCAGGACCTCGTCAGTATTTCTTTCACCCTTTTATTGATGGACAGTGTTGCATTGTGTGAGAGATTATTTAGGCTATATATGTTAGAGTGAAATTGAACACTATTCCAATGTTATTTTCAATAATAATAATTAAAAAAAACATTTGCACTAAACAAGCCAATCCACTTTTCCATGTTGATAAGAGCATTAAAATGAGAAAAAATGTAACAAAAAAATCAAAAGACATTAAGAATAGATAAAAATGTGCGATTAATCAAGGAGTTAACTATGACATTAATGCGATTAATCGCGATTATAATATTTTAATCGTTTGACAGCACTAATATATATACATATATACATACAGCAGTATTTGGAAATTTTATTACAATTTTAAAATAACTAATTAAAACTATTTTCAAACATTATAAAATATATAAATTATATAGTATACAAAACACTGCACCCCAAACTTTCATCTTTAAAGTGTTAGTTCACCAAAAATTAAAATTAAGTCATTAATTACTCACCCCCAAGCTGTACCTAAATCCTCGGGAAGACCTTCGTTCATCTTCAGAACACAAATGAAGATATTTTTTATTTAATTTGAGAGCTGGATCACTCCTACATAGGCTGACTAAGGAACTGGGCACTTGACTGCCCAGTAAAGTCATTAAAGAAAATGTTTAAATATTCCATGTGCCTACAGTGGCTCAATTATAAGTTTATCAAGCGACGAGACTACTTTTGTGCGAAAAAAAACATAAATGAATCGACTTTATTTGACTATTCCATTACTTCCTTATGGGCCTTTAGACGAGAGTAGAAGAGATTTCCAGAACGCATGCGCGAGAACTGAGATGAGGACGTTCTTCTTCGACTTCTTCTTTATTACCGGCTGCTCACCGCTTAGGAGTATACCGCCCCCTACTGTAAGGGTCAGGGGAACCTTTCTCACCCATTATAGGTGGACACAAGCCCTTGAAATTTACATCTGTGTTCACTTCCCTGAGAGTACTTCCCTGTCAGGCTCTATAATATTCCACGTTTTGAAGTGCATAAGGGATCTCATTCATAAAAAAGAGACGCAGAACAACAGATGCATTGTGGGCCGACGGTTGTTCTTTCCATTTGCCATTAGCTCCCTTTTTCTGAGAGCCTAACCTTGGTGTGTAGACTGGAGAGATGAACAGAGACAGAATAAGTCTGGAAGGTTAGGCTAAATCTTGGCCAATGAAAATCACATGCTGTACTGCCTATGAATATTTAAATGTGAATAAAAGTATTAATCTTTTTTTAAATCACTAAGTATGCTGAAATCTGGCAAAATATATTTTTAGTACTCTTGCTTTCTTTAGTGCAAAAAGAGGTTCACCATGGGAAGGCAGGCTGATTTTTTAGGAACTTCAATCTTCAAGAGCCCTTTTCTAAATATCTTTGAATACACGCTCGAAGAAGCAAAGAGCGAGCAAGGTCTTTTAAGGCAAAGCCGCGTTTCACGAACTTTTCTTGCATAAACATCCTGTGCCGTCTATCACAAAATGACTGCATTTATATGATCAAAAGCAGCCCTACTTTTAAAGTTTGCATATCCTCAGATTATGCATAGGCTTTAAAGCCACTGATATGAAACAGGATCATTTTCCTAACTGTTTGATTCAGTCAATAAGCTGCACTGAAGTATATCAGGTTCTTGTGAAAAATAGCCAAATGCAGAAGTTACACTATTTTAGGATTATAGGACATTGTGGTTTCTTCTTACGTTTTCAAGAGCTATCTTGGGAAACACTTTTTGCATTATAAGCATTTTCAAAGCAATATAATACAAACTATAATCCATGTCTTTTTGGAAATTATTGAAGACACCTTTAAAAGATAAAATGCATTATAAAACATAATGGGCTCTATCTTGCACCTGGCGCAAATGACTTTATACACTGACGCATTTATCATTCCTATTTTGCACTCGCGCAAAGCGGGCTTTTTCCCTCCACAGACGCACGTCGGTAAACTAGGAAATGAAGTTGCGCTCCCTGGGCGAGGTCGGCGCAAAAAGGAGGTGTGTGTCGGCGCAAACAATCCCTGGTGCTATTTTACAGTTCCAGAAAACAATTGCGCCAATGACCAGAAAAAACCTGGTCTAAAGACAGAGGGCGCGTTGCGCGTACATTCAGGTGCTATTTTAAAGGGGAAATGAAGCAGTGAATCAAGTTTACATGATTTGCAAGATGGATTTCCAATATAATCAACAATTATATAAGAAACATTACAAATGTAAACATTTAGAAGAAAAAAAGAAAAAACTTTATATCTTTCGCCGCCAGGGCGCCGCCATTGTGCAGGTGACGTCACGGGGTTGGTTGGCTCAAGTTTAACAGGCTCTGGGCATTGAAAATCGCGACATCAAACTGTGTTTACACCAGTGTTTTGACCGCGAACGATTAATGTTAGGTACAGTTATTAGACAAAAAGACGACGTCTAATGTTATATATTGACAAACTGCACATAGAAACATTGTTCGCGATGTCTGCCGTCATATTCCCGTCTCGTCAACAACATGTAAGTCACGTTGCTATGTAGAAGAGCCGGTGGTGGTTTGGGGCGAAGAGCGGATTTGGCAACGCTACCAGGTGTCAGTGTGGCTGTTGTATTGCGATGCCCGTCGTGTCAGAGTCCATCTGCTGTCAAGAGGTTGATCTTGAGCATGTATTGCGTGGTCAGTTCTGCATCACCGGCGCGCACGTTTAAGTTACTATGCTGTGCCGGGAATTAGACGTGTGGAAGCGGCGATGCTTTCCCTGAAGGATGTCACAGCGGAGAAACTTTTTCCTAGTATGTAGGCTGTACTAGCACTAGGCTACCAGTGCGATAATATGGACGTTTCATCCCTTTAACAAATACATGGTAACTTACATGTTGTTGACGAGACGGGAATATGACGGCAGACATCGCGAACAATGTTTCTATGTGCAGTTTGTCAATATATAACATTAGACGTCGTCTTTTTGTCTAATAACTGTACCTAACATTAATCGTTCGCGGTCAAAACACTGGTGTAAACACAGTTTGATGTCGCGATTTTCAATGCCCAGAGCCTGTTAAACTTGAGCCAACCAACCCCGTGACGTCACCTGCACAATGGCGGCGCCCTGGCGGCGAAAGATATAAAGTTTTTTCTTTTTTTCTTCTAAATGTTTACATTTATAATGTTTCTTATATAATTGTTGATTATATTGGAAATCCATCTTGTAAATCACGTAAACTTGATTCACTGCTTCATTTCCCCTTTAAGCACGCATGCTTGGCCATAATACGGAGTGTGAACAATACACATACACTATAGATGATTCTCTCAGCAACACAGATGCATTTTACTTTTTGCAAATAATACATTATTATAAGGAAAAATATATAAACAGAAGGGAAATCATTGTTGTGTCCACGTATCAATGGGAAAAATAGGCATAACTCACACATTTACCCAAATGTTATATGCATGTTTAACCATAGTTAATTTGGGTGGGTTTGTCCCACCCATGTCCCATCCCCAATGTCCCTTCTTCTTTTCACGGCCCTGACGAGAAAATCGGATCTCCTGGCACTGTGAACCGATGCTGAAGCGCGCTAAAATATGAATTGTGCCGTTAAGAGATATATGTGCCACTGTGAACAAGCGCACTTCGTTCATCATGCTCATTAAAGGGAATGTGATATGACGCTTGTCTTATTGGTTTATTTCCGTTATCGCCCAAACTACACCTATGAATAATGAAGCTACTGCAGACCAACCCCTTTTAGACTTTGCGCCAGGCGCAAGAGGCATTTATCCCGCCGGGAAAATAGCAACAGCGCCGGGATCCGCCCACAAAGTTACTTGCGCTTTGTGCTTTTGTCACTTGCGTTTTAGATCATTAAAATAGGGCCCAATGTATTAAAACCCATACAAATTGGGTGTTGATCATGTGTTTAACCTTTAAATGTGAAAAATGTATAAGTAAAGGCCTGTTCACATTGGGACGAATTTCGCACGCGACATTCGTCGACGTTTGACGCCTCGTGACTAAACAATGGGCGCCAATGTGAGTGTTCACACCGACGCGAAAAACGCCACGCGTAAAAGCGTCATTTTAAAGAAAAACGCATCGGGTTCGCTTTTTTGGTTTGACGCGCCGCGTCAAAAACTATCCGAACAACAAGATTGGCGGTTTTGCTCACGTGTCTGGTACTTCTGAAGTTACAGTAAAGCATAACTTGGGGCGCTCAAACACAAAACGGTCTTGCCGAGCACACATACGGCGAAGAAGATAGCTGCTGGTCTCGGAGCATAAAGAGCTATGATAATATTTATATTAATATTTCTGTAATAAAAGTATCATAGGGTGACCAACAGTCCTGTTTTCCCGGGACATGTGTAACTTTGTGCTTTATAGGAATCTGAGTTGAGATTAGAACTGCGCATAGTGTGAGACTGTGAGTAGTGTCAGTTAGATTTTGACAAGTGAGGAGAGGAGATAACCGCTCTGCCGACTCTATATTTTTTCTTGCTTGATCCCCATGTATGAGGGACGTATGTTTCACGTCCTGTCCTGGCTGTTTTTAAGAGATGAAAATGTCCTGGTTCCAAAAAAAAAAAAAAAAACTCCTGGAAAAGATCAGTTCTACAGCAAAATATAGATGGGCAAACAAGGTGGATGAGGAAGAAAAACAGGATAAAGAGGATGAAAACGAAAGATATAAATAGATTTTGTTAGTTCGTTTTTGTAAGTTTGTGAGAGCTATTTTTCGTTACATTTTGGAGGCATTTCTTTTAGTTATTTATATATGTATTTTTCTAAAACAGAAGACATTATTTCTATCATTATTTCATTCATTATTTTTTTTAATATGTCATAATAAAACATGCTGAGACATGAAAATGAACACCCTAGTATAGGATTCTATTATTTTTTCTGTTTTACATTAAGCGCCATCTAATGTCAAGGAATGAATTTGCATGTTCTCGGCTCATCGTCAGTGAAAAACACTTGGGTATGAACACAAAAAAACGCGTTGAAAAACGCAGACGAATAACGCGTGCTGATATTCGTCCCGGTGTGTACGGGCCTTAAGATGGATGGATGGATGGAACAATAAACGATAGAGTGATAAAATACAGACATGATGGATGGATGGATGGATAGTGTTGCACGGTGCACCGATACTTCAAAAGTATTGCGATACTCGGAACAAAAAACCTCACAATACCTACATTTATTAGTATCGATACTTTTATGAATGAACCGCGTTCCAGATTTGTAAGAGACGTATTTCATGTTGGTTTGTGCCACACACACTTCCAGTCTCTCCATATGAACGTCTGTGATAAAAGACAGTGATATAGTGATAAATGACAGACAGAGATGGATGGATAAAAACTGGTTGCAGAAATGTAAAAAAAAAACCTGCTTTTTTTAAAAGCAAACAATAGTCTGTTTCTCATTAGATGAGTGCAGAATACACAGCAGATCTTCTCTCTGCTCTTGGCATGAAAACAGTCAAAAGTGGTGTCAGTGGTTTTTCCTGTGGCACTGCAAGCCGTTGCCATAGAGACCTCTGAGACCAGCACACATACGTGAAACTAGTTTGACTAGTTCTCTGCACATATGGAATAGTTCACGGCAATGATTAAACAATATGCAAAGAAAAGACAAACGCTGCTCTTTCATGGTTGAATGTCTGGTTATCGTGTCAACAACAGCCTGTCATAACAGTCACTGACTCATGTCTGCCTTTCCATTTACTCTTCAGATTCTCAGCAGTGGCTCTGAGGTGGAAAGCAGATCAAACACAGGAGTATATCCTGAGTTTTGATGTCATCAGAGGTCTTATGAATCAGATTTGCACATAGTCCACCTCTAGCCACATGGCTTTGATTTATGTTGTGCTGATTCGCATTCATGCACACGCTTTGTCGTGGCAAAGCATGTCTGAGCTCATATGGCCTCTTATTGCTTTCTCGTTCATACACACACCCGTAAACACTGACAAATTGTAATCTTTGTACACTTGACCCACAAACCGCTTAGGGACTTTGAATGGCAGATTATACAATGAATTATCATACAAATAGATTACAGACAAACAAGTCCATTGACACAAAACACTATGGAAATTGTTCTAAAATATATTACAGAGGGATTTATTTATTATAATATTTTAGGGCTGTCAAACGATTAATCGCGATTAATCGCATTCAAAATAAAAGTTTGTGTTTACATAATGTGTGTGTACTGTGTATATTTTTTATATATAAATACACACACATGCTTGTATACATTTAATAACATATTTTCATGTTTATACTGTATATAGGTTTATATATAATTTATATTATATATAAAAATAAATATTTTATATATAAATAATATTTTTTTCTTAAATATATACAAGCATGTGTGTGTATTGATATATATATATATATATATATATATATATATATATATATATATATATATGATATATATATATATATATATATATATATATAATTATACACAGTGCACCCACATACATTATGTAAACACAAACTTTTATTTTGGATGCGATTTAATCACGATTAATGGATTGCACAGCTCTATAATATTTATGATGTAATATTAGACAAATAAATATCATAATGCATATATTATAATAATGAAGGAAAATATGATTAGAATAATAATTAGAATAGTGATAAATAATTGATTTATTACATTTACTACATATTATAAACTTATACATTAAATATTATTCTAAAATAAAAGTAAATATTAGAAAATGTTTACTTAATGAAACTATAAACTAAATATGATAAATGTAAAAGTAAATATTGTGTTAAAACTTTATACTAACAGTAAAGTGTTTTTAATACAAAAGTGTGTTAAAGTAAACATTACAATGCAAATATCACAATTATGAAGCAAATGATGATTGTAGCAAAGGTTATATAAGATAAATAATAATTATATACTTATTAATACATATAGTAAACATTTTTATAAATATTATTAAATGTTTACTTTAAACAATTATGTATAAATTATGATAAATGTAAATCTAAATAATATAATACATATTTATACCACAGCAAAATTTTAATAACACCAAAGTCTATGAAAGTAAATAGTATGACGTTCATAATTATAAAAAGTATATGATTACCACAATAAAGACCATGATAATAAAAAAGTTATAGTTATTATCTTTGCTTCATAATATTTTAACATTACCCATAATAATATTATTAGAACATTATAGTAAATATTATAAAAGAAAATATTATGATAAATAAAATCACTTTTTTTATACTATATTATTTATTGGAATATTTACTTATAACACTTACTTATTTGTAAGAAAATGTACTTGCAAGGTTTATTTTCAGCAGAACTTCTCAAAGTAGAACACGCTTTAGTATTTTTGATAACAGACTTCCATATTTGTGTAAATATTTGCCAGTGGATTCTAGAAGACCTTCACAGCATCGATCCTTTCTTATGTATTTTAAAAACCTCAAACGTACTCGCTCTGAAGAACTTCAAAGACTCTGGATTCCTTTAAAAGGCGTATTCAGTGTCCTTTGTCAACCAAACACTGAATGAAGACACTGCCTACTCTTGAAATCCAATATGTGACAGCTGACTGAAACCTACGACAAGCTCCACCAGAGCATTAAACATGAAAATTAAAGCAGAACATGGAACTTCAAAGATAGAGGAGACGAACCTTAAAACGCAGACGTGAAGGCATAAATCTTTAATATTCCTGTGCGCCTCACTGTCTTCCTCTCTGTGGAGGCGCGAGACGGACGGTTTTAAGGGAGATTTATGGAACCTTCTCAAATTCCCGCCTGATTCCATTGCAAACACTTTTGTCCACCTACTCAAGACCAGCTGCATGACCTCGAGGATAAAAATCTCCATTGTTGAATGAGGAACCGTGACAAGTCATCATTTAGGAGAGGTTGATGAGAGGTAAAAAGCAGGTCACTCTATCCTCACCTCTCTTGTTTGGGCCTTGGCATGAGATGGTGAACTTGGAGGAATGTCGTGATATTTGCGTGTGAATGAACTGGCTAAAATGTGTGGAGTGTAAACAATGTAATGTGCACATCTGCGTGTAAAGACGTGAAAAGTATTTCCTCACCAAAGCCTTGGTCTCGTCCTCGTCCTTGTAGTAGTGCAGCTGGTCTCCTCGGAAGGACGAACCGACACGTGTGCCAGGTCTTCACGAAACCTCCTTGCTTCCGGAGCCAACCGCATCGTAGGACGTCCTGCCTGGCCGACCCGCGGCCGTGTTGAGGGCTGTTGCCGCGCTGCCAGCCTGCTCTTCCATCACCGATCCGGAAACCTCCCTGTACACGAGACCGGTAATGTTTTAGTGTATGATATAAATGAAAAGCGGGATAAAAGTCACATGACTAATCTCAAGCAGGTGTTTTGGTATTAACACAGAGGAAGGGCGGTTTCGTTGTCCTGCTATGACATCATACTGCTCACCCCATCCATGTGGCATTTGCATTTGTCAAGATAAGCAAATTCTTCACAAAACTTTAGTTTGGCTTCTAAGGTAATTCTCATTTCATTGCGGCCAACAAACATTTGTTAAAATATAAGGGGTATCAAATGAGAGTTACATGTCTGTCTAATATATATCTAGAGAGAGCCTATATATATATATATATATATATATATATATATATATATATATATATACAATACAATAAAGTATTATTTAAAGGGTACATATCATGCTTATAAGTCATTCATTTTTACTTATAAATCATACATTTGTGGTCTATATAAAGCATAACTGCAATGCTTAGGTCTGAATTCCTCATTATTATAGCTCCACAGGCCCCTTTCTTACCCCTTTCTGATGTGTTTCTGTGAGCAAGTCGTTTTCAATGCGGAATTTTTATTCACACGTTAACAAAATGTCAACCCCGGAAGATATCGATTTGAAAAAGATGACTAAGATATGAACCTGCAGAACGTCTTAAGTTCATATGGAGGCAGGTATGCAAGTTAACTATGTTGTGTTATTAGTGAAAGTCAACTATTTCCCTTGTTAAAACAAGCACACTGACCAGATAAATGACTGCGTTCTGATCTTACCACTAAAAATCTGTATTGATAATAAAATGATAACTTACGTTTAGAAAGCATCAGAAAACACAGCAGCTAAATGATAGAAGTCGATCGGCAAACCCTTCTGTATACTGGCTGAGGTTGTTGAAGTGGGGATCCTTGAAGTGCTTCAGGTCACTACATCCAACAACCGAACATTTTGACTAGCCCTCTCGTAACTTCTGCATCATTGAGCTTGGACTACAAAATTCGGAGCGAGAAATAATAATGGCTGATTGCTGGAAGTGTTGGACCGGTAGTCAATGTCCTTATTTGTCAGTTCTGCTGCAAATACTGTGACGTAATTGCTCAAAAAACATCTTCGATAACAGAAAAATCTGAACAGGTTGAAAAATATGACCAAAACAGAATATAAAGATATAAACGAAGCACCTGAAAGAGAATAATTTCATCTTTTCTGTACTTATAAACACTCCAAATATACAACAAAATGCATTTAAGGGCTAAAAAAGTGGATTTTGCATGATATGTGCCCTTTAAAACTAAAGCAAAAATACATTTTATAATTAACGTAAACGTACGCGGTTCGGTATGTTTTCTATACAGCAAAAAGAAAGAAATGCCAGAAAAATGTCATTCCTTGATTTATTTATTTATTTATTAAATTAAATTTTAAAGGAGTTAGGAAAAATGGCCCGAATGGTTGGGTTTAAAAATGCGTACTGAAAATCTCAGAGAAACATGAAATATATATATATTATTTTTTTTCCATAATGTTACAAATGTAAAAAATAAATAAATAAATAATCATTTATGTCACGGTCTGACCTCTGACCCCACTGCTTTATGTTATGACCTACCGACATTAACACCAGAGAGGAAGTGACCTCCAGTGCATTTGAACTGATCTCCTCCACCACTCACTCCCCTAGCTCTCCCCTTTCCATTCTCTCTCTCTCTCTCTCCACCTTGCCAAAAGAACACTCAAATGTTGGAATACTACTGTGTGTTTTCTCTGAGTCTACGAGATCACCAGACCTTCCACAACAACATTCTGCTCAAGAGATTAAAATCAGTGCCACACACAGAGCCAAGAGACGCCGTCCAGGAACAAAACATTAAATATTCAACATCTAAACAGTTGCTGTTTTTGATGGGAGCTGGAGTTACGTGTATCTGTGCACCACAAGTGCTTCAGCAAAGAGAGACAAGACTGGGAATCACATATGCAAAATGGGCAAGTTCGGCCAAACACCTGACGCTCATTTAAGTGACTGTTCGACAGCCAGACATGAAGGCAAGAAATCATAAAAGGGTGTTTTATCTGATCGTTTACGCTTTTAGATGAAATCTTTCAGAGAAGGAGGGCTGGAAGGTTCCGCCAGCTAGAATCTTCATGCTAGTGCCCATCGAGACATCAAGATCATGTCACGCGTGTCAGTGTAGATTTGTTACTCACTGCCTCAGCATGTGTCGTGTTTTGCTGTTTGTGCGTGTGCTAGTGTGTGTAAGAAAACCCTTTCCATTGAGTAAGTTTGTATTTCTCCCATTCGAATCAGAGTGGCACTGGACTTTCATCCGAGGAAACATTCATCACTTTGTTTTTTTTTTTTTTTCTCAGTGCGACCTCCTTTTTGTAGAGCAGAACATAGTATGTCTGTAGCATTCAAATCTCTGTGGTGTTGTTGTACCAGACACACATTTTCCTAGAGAGCATTTTAACCATTGTAGGTGCACTCTTGACTATTCAAAACATTAAGCATGAAAACTGTGCTGAACAATACAAAATATACACAATATATATATCATGACTCAAAAAAACATTTGTTCATTTTGATGAACGAGTTTGAACAGGAGAGTCACGAACGCTCATCACAGAACAGAGTAAGGCAAGCATTTGTGCTTATAAAGCTTCGCTATAAGAACCTTATTTATCGTCTGGTGTCGTTTAGAGCCCTTTGAAACTGCACTGATACTCTCATTTGGACCTTGAACCTTTTGGTTCCCATTGAAGTCCATTATATGAAGAAAATCCTGGAATGTTTTCATCAAAAACTAAAGAAATGGACATCTTGGATGACATGGGGTGAGTAAATTATCAAAAGCAAAAGTTTTTTTTTTTTAAAGTAAACTACTCCTTTATCGCTCACTTTCGATTTAATGCATCCTTGTTAAATTAAAGCATTAATTTCTTTCTTTCTTTCTTTCAATAAATAAATAAATAAATAAATGAATCTTACCACCCCAAACATTTAACAGTAGCATAGTTAAGATTCAGAATCAAATTGCTAACTAGTGCTAACATCACACCCCTCCTGAAAAAAACCTGGCCTGGACCCTGACAATCTGGACAACTTCAGACCCATCTCCAATCTCCGATTACTATCAAAAATTCTGGAATGCACCGTCATCACTCAACTCCACCAATATCTCCACTCCTCTCAATTATTGAAACATTTCAATCCGGATTCAGTCCACACCACAGCATAGAAACAGCCCTTCTTAAAGTCACAAACGATCTCCTCATTGCCGCTGACTCTGGTTCCATCTCCATCCTCCTCCTCCTTGACCTCTCCGCTGCATTTGACACTATTGACCATTCTGTCCTCCTTCATCGGCTTATATCTATTGGCATCTCTGGCACAGCACTTCTTTGGCTAATCTCCTACCTCTCTGACCGTCACCATTTTGTCTCTATTAATAACTGCAACTCCCACACCTCCCCTGCCAACTATGGTGTCCCCCAAGGTTCCGTGCTTGGCCCCCTCCTCTTCACCATCTATATGCTTCCCCTCGGTCAGATCATCCATCACCATGGACTCCATTTTCATTGCTACGCCGATGATACCCAACTCTACATATCCACGAAATCCATCACCCCGGCTATCCTCTCCACAATCACCGATTGCATTTCCGAACTTAAAGACCTGGATGGACAATAACTTTCTCAAACTAAACAGCAATAAAACTGAATTCCCTATCACCGGCCCAAAATCACTCCTTTCTACAATACAGAACTTCACTCTTCTTATTGACGGACATATTGTATTCCCCTCCCACTCTGTTCGAAACCTTGGTATCATAATGGACTCCACCCTCTCTTACCGAACACACATCAACCATGTTACTAAACTATCCTTTTTCCACCTCCGCAACATCGCCGTCTTAGCCCCTCTCTCACCCTGTCAACAGCTGGAATCCTCATCCATGCCTTCATAACTTCAAGACTCGACTACTGCATTAGCCTTCTCTATGGACTACCTACTAATCAATTACAAAAGCTACAATACATCCAGAACTCAGCCACCCGCCTGCTCACCCACACCAGGTCCCGGGAACACATCACCCCCGTTCTTCAGCAGCTCCACTGGCTACCTGTACGCTATTGTATTCAATATAAGCTCCTCCTCCTCACCTACAAGTCCCTCCATAACCTGGCCCCCGTCCTACCTCACTGAACTCCTGGTACAGCACCAACCCACCCATCACCTGTGCTCATCTGGCACAAACCGCCTCACTCTGATCACACCGCACAGAATCGCCGGACATTGGGGATCGATCTTTTGCCATTGCTGCCCCCACCCTCTGGAACTCACTCCCTAATCCCTATATCCATTAGAAACTCTGATTTACAGCCAAACGTCAAACAGCACTCAAAACCCACCTGTTCAAACTAAGCATTTCCTTAGAACATCCGTTTCGTTTTGTCTTATCTTCCCATGTGAAGCGTCTTTGAGTGTCCAAAAGCTGCTATACATGTGTGATGTATTATTATTATTATTATTATTATTATTAGTGGAATCATAGCCTAATTCTTTACTATGAACCTTCAAATTTATAAGCCTAATCTTGTCCTTATCCTTTATAACCCTGAGAAGATTACTCTAGGATTTATTTTCTGATTTTGAGATGAACATGCGTCATCTGCTGAAGAAGCACAATGCTTCATGCAGAGAAAATAGATAACACATGCAGAGGAAAAAAAAGTGTAAAGAAGTAATCCTCTTGTTACGTGTCATATTTAGAGGTCAAGGCTTATTTTCTCTTGTGCTGGGCCTCATTAATGATTCAGACAGTGGCAGAGCCAGAACATGTTGAGCCCCAGACAGGATTTTGAAATACCGCCCCTGCATCTAATTTCCTCAAACAGCTTCGGAAATGAACTCAGATGATGTTGTTTATCAATGCTGATGGCGCTGGAGACCCAAAAAAAAGGTTCAAACGGGGAAATGCACATACTGTTTGCCATATTTTCCCTCAGCAGGAAGCTGAAATGATGCAAGTATCAATACTTAACAACTCAAAACTATTAATAAGTAAGCAAGGTCATGACTTCATCCCAGAAATAATTTTCACACTTAAAACTAAAGGTTCTAAAAGGGGGTTTTCACAGCAAGGCCATAGAATGATACAGTATATATATATATATATATATATATATATATATATATATATATATATATATATATATATATATATATATATATACACACTGTATATATATATATATATATATATATATATATATATATATTCTTAGTGTGAAGAACTAACTAAAAACCTAAAGAGAACATTTTGTCCAGTGGAAAGGACGGATGTTAAAGAATCTTAATGGAACCATAGATGCCAATAAAAATTAAGAGAATTGTGAAGTGCCCATATATTAGGCTTTTTCGAATATTACCTGTGATGTTGCTGATTGTGAATGTAAAAGGTCTAAAAAGTTTTAAAGATCAAAGACAAATAAAGTTATTGTCTTCATTGGCTGCCTGCCTCAAGAATATGCTGTTTTCAGATCCACTTTGCATGCACTTCAAAAGGATTAAGACTCGTGCTGGAGTTGATTCACCATTGTTCGTATCAAGTGCTGAGGAAGACTCTGGAGCTTAAATTCAGATCTGGTTATGGCGTTTCTTTTCCATGTTTGTAAGTGGTGGACCAAATCCCAACAGACTGGGCCAATATAACACCAATCAGAGCAGAGTAGAGCAATCACAACAGACTGGACCATCTAACCAATCAGAGCAGAGTAGATCAATCACAACAGACTGGACCATCTAACCAATCAGAACAGAGTAGATCGATCACAACAGACTGGACCATCTGACCAATCAGAGCAGAGTAGATCAATCACAACAGACTGGACCATCTGACCAATCAGAACAGAGTAGATCGATCACAACAGACTGGACCATCTGACCAATCAGAGCAGAGTATATCAATCACAACAGACTGAGCCATCTGACCAATCACAACAGACTGAACCATTTGACCAATCAGAGCAGAGTAGATCAAATCACAACAGACTGAGCCATCTGACCAATCAGAGCACAGTAGATCAAATCACAACAGACTGAGCCATCTGACCAATCAGAGCAGAGTAGACCAATCACAACACACTGAACCATCTGACCAATCAGAGCAGAGTAGACCAATCACAACAGACTGAGTCACCTGACCAATCAGAGCAGAGTAGACCAATCACAACAGACTGAGCCATCTGACCAATCAGAGCAGAGTAAACTCGCAGAAAGGAGGGGTTTAGAGAAACCAAATCTTTGACTGTTTCAGACCTTGGATGCATGTAAACATATTCGTAGAAGACTTCCAAAACTACATTAGGAATTTTTAAAATAGCATAATAGATTAGCAAAATTGACATAAATTTGACCAATAACAACGTTTACGCTCTCTTTCAGATGTAATTTGAAAGTCTGATTTATTCAGAATTGGTTCATTGAGATGGTTCATGCACATACATGAGCTGATTCAAAGAATAATTCAAATCACTCCACAGAATTTTATGTGATGAATTATGAGCTATGTTTTCTGTAAATGTATCTTCTGAGAAAGTAGCTGGACTATAAAGTTATAATACTGTATAGGCCTAGTGTTGTTTCCTGCAGTAAAAGTAATTTCACAGTGAGAAAAGCAGCACTGCCACGTTATCACATGCACAGAGGTGGTGGGTGTGTGTAAGTGTGGGGACACGATGAACTCCAGATGTGCCGCCTTAGCAGTCTGCTCGATTAGCATCATGTGCTTAGCAAGTGCAGGGCTGCGGAGACTGGAGGGAGACCCTGCTGATGACTGATGTACTGCCATCTCACACACTGAAGCTAAGTATGGAATCGTATACTGTCACACTACTCTTATTATTTCTGCCGCATTCAGTAATGTAAACGGTGGGCATTATGCAAATTTTCAATATGCATGGAATATCTGGATGACACTAAATTTCGCCAAAGTACACACAGCATACAGCTTGAGCACACATTGCATAGAAGACTGTACGCCAGATTGTAATGTACAATTGACTTTACATTTTAAAAGTGAACCCAAAGTGATTTCAGCCACAATTTTTTCTTGATTATTATCTAATCTGCCCAGAGTTTATATCAACATGAACTCCAAATTTACCCTATTTACTTCCACAATGTATCTTTTTTTCATTTGTGTGTATTATTCCAAAAACAACACATGAACAGGGAAAAGTGCCAGTGGTGACATTTCTACAAAATAATATTATGCTGCATTTTGCACTGTTGCGTGACACTTTTGAGATCAAATGTCCTGAGTTTGGTGCTAAATGTGCGTTCAGTTTTATCCAAAAAAAATTCACATGAATCTATCAATGTTTTATTATGTTTGTTATATGCATTGCGGCATTTCAGAATTGTAATGCCCAGTGACAGCTGCTAAAAGGTTAGTGCTCTATCACATTTGAAAATAACTTAACACTAAATTGTATCCTAAATCTAACCGATAAATAAAACCAAAGCAAACGTAAGATAAAAAAACAATATTTGTTGACTCAATCATCCTATTTTAGTTTGCTTCTAGAAGTCTTAGACTCTGCTGTTTGATATGACTCATTTGGAAGCATAGTACAATCCAACCAGGTGAGCTACTGAGCAAGTTTACTACATCAGAAAAAAACTTACATATGGAGCTGGTTATGATGATGCAAATGTCAAAATGTATTAGAATTAGAGGTCAACTGATAGTGGATTTTACCCATAACGATAAGGTTGGCCCACTCTGGCCAATAAAAGCTTAAAGGGATAGTTCACTTTCAAATACATTTTTTATATGTTTTAGCTTACCTCAAGGGCATCCAAAATGTAGGTGTTTTTGTTTCCGCATGATATTTTCAATTTTGATATTTTTAGGTCAAACCATTCTTGTCTGTCAGTCATATAATGCAGATATATGGGGTCCACTTCAAAGAGCATGCACAGAGAAGTCCAAATTAAACATGATTTAATGACTCATAAATGTAAGTACACATTGATGGCCTAAGACACGAACGAGCGGTTTGTGTGAGAAAACGAATATATCTGTCTATATTGTTTTGCGCATGCTGCCGGAAAGTGCCAGAAATGATCTCTTGCGCGTTGCCGGAAAAAAAAAATCAGCGTTGTCTTTTGATGTATCGAAATTCGTCTTCCATTGCGGTTTCTGTATATCAAAAAATGTTTACATCTTCACAGTGAAAGGTAAAACTTCAGAATTCTGTGTAAACAATGAGTGACGTACACGCTAGAGTAGATCACTTTCAGCATTTTCCAGTGCATGCGCAGACCCTAAGTGTTCGCTGCTTTCAGATCACTTGGACGTGGCTGTGGTTACAAAAGGGAAAACGATATAAAAACTGTTCGTTCTCTCACACAAACCGCTTGTTTCGTGTCTTAGGCCAATTAAATCATCTTAAGTCATTAAATCATGTTAAATTTTGACTTCTCTGTGCATGCTCTTTGAGGTGGACCCCATATACCTCCATTATATGACTGACAGACAAGAACGGTTTGACCTAAAAATATCAAAATTGAAAATACTGTGGAAACAAAGACACCTACATCTTGGATGCCCTTGAGGTAAACTGAAAACATATCAAAAATTAATTCCAAAGTGAACTATCCCTTTAACTCGTTTTTAAAATGGATTCTGAATGGAAAAAAAATACATAATACATAAAATTGAGAAACAATTCTGAACCACTGAAAATGTACTGTACATTTAAAATATATAAAAATATTATTTTATTAATTTTACCTTGATCATTATGTTAGTTCATAGCGCATAAACTAAAAAGACACAACTTAACAGTGAACAATACTTTTACTAACATTAATGTTACAAGTGGAATCATATTGTAAAGTGTTGCCATTTTTATATAAATCTAAACAATGCCTATAGACTGTCATACATATCTACACAAAGGCCATAGCACTGAAATTGTATGTATACTCTCACTTCTATTTTAGAATGACGATAAAAGAACTAAAATCGAATGCATTTCTGATTTGTTTACATGTTTCTGTCTCATCATGGCACTTGCTTTATGTATGCAAATTCACTGCATAACTAAATGCATAAAGCGACCAGCTCGATATAAACTAATGCAAATAGGTGACAACAATCATGACATTAAACATTTGGATTAGACTTCAGTTAACCGTTTGAGGTAGGCAACTAATGTTAGCGTCACATTGACAATATCCACCATATGAGTTAATGTAACAACAATGTCGCATACTACAGCCTGAAAAGTCACAGTTTGTACAATGTGTACTGTTTCACATACTATTTTTTTAAGTATGCAGTTAGAATTCAATTCAGAACATATCCTTAAAGAGGACATATCATGCAAAATCCACTTTTTTAGCCCTTAAATGCATTTTGTTCTAGATTTGGAGTGTTTATAAGTACAGAAAAGATGAAATTATTCTCTTCAGGTGCTTTGTTTATATCTTTATATTCTGTTTTGGTCATATTTTTCAACATGTTCAGATTTTTCTGTTGTCTATGACGTTATTTTGATCAAGTACGTCACCGTATTTGCAGCAGAACTGACAAATAAGGACATTCGACTATCGGTCCAACACTTCCAGCAATCCGCCATTATTATTTCTCGTTCCAATTTTATAGTCCAAGCTCAATGATGCAGAAGTTACGAGAAGGCTAGTCAAAATGTGCGGTTGTTGGATGTAGTGACCTGAAGCACTTCAAGGATCCCCACTTCAACAACCTCAGCCAGTATACAGAAGGGTTTGCCGATCGACTTCTATCATTTAGCTGCTGTGTTTCCTGATGCTTTCTAAACGCAGTTATCATTTTATTATCAATACAGATTTTTAGTGGTAAGATCAGACCGCAGTCATTTATCTTGTCAGTGTGCTTGTTTTAACAAGAGAAATAGTCGACTTTCACTAATAACACAACATGGTTAACTTACATACCTGCCTCCATATGAACTGTAGAGGTCGTTGTTCTGCAGGTTCGTCGCGTCATCTTTTTCAAATCGCTCGCTCTGGCTCGAATATGTAAGGCTTGATGGACAAGTCTTCCGTTGTTGACATTTTGTTAACGTGTGACTAAAAATGTTCTTTGAAGCTATAGTAATCGTATCTCATCAAACTACAATAATGGCCGAACGCGGAGAGTTGAACTGACCGTGAACTCAGCGACCTGGAAAGCGGGCGGGGAAAGACGCAACTCCTTTTTATTTAAAGGGGCCGCATTGAAACGACTTGCTCACAGAAGCACATCAGAAAAGGGTAGAAAAGGGGCCTGTGGAGCTATAATAATGAGGAATTCAGACCCAAGCATTGCAGTTATGCTTTATATAGACCACAAATGTATGATTTATAAGTAAAAATGAATGATTTAAAAGCATGATATGTACCCTTTAAACAAATATAAACCAACGGTTTTTAATTACCTATCTCCAATACAATGGGGCCAGTCTACAAAGATGCCATTAATGTTTTGAGATTTGACTTTTCTAATGCACCTGGTTTGAATGAGTCTATAAATACAGTAAAATAATATGCCAAGTCTATGGCTCTGTGATATATTAGTGCTGTCTGCTGTCTTGTGTGGGGCGTCACTGAAGTTTCCCATCTATAAACTTCTCTCTGAAGAGCCAACAGCTGCGACAGGGATGCTGGGAATGCTCAAAACATCAAACACAGACTATTACCACAATAATCAGAGACTAAAACTGCATTACATATTACAAAAACAACTTTTTATCTCTTTCTCCATCAAATAAAAAAGGCCTGGATGTGCTGGAGATGCAGAATATAATTTAGAAAATATTTGATTGTTGTTCTTATTACTGATGCTTGTGAATAACCACCTAGCAAGCATTCAGAACACCCTAGCAACCGCAAAACAACATGGCAACCACTCACAACACACTATAGCAACTTTGCAGCGACCTTAGCTTGTTTAAGCACCACTCAGATTTTCCACAGAAAATGTAAAACATAGTTTTCTATTTGCTTTGTACAAAAGCAGAATGAGGCTTAATAAGACATCCTCATGTGTGCAATCATGGAAACACACATTAGAGAGGTGAACGAAATCTAATGTCTCTGCTAGTCGAGCAACACTCAATTTTCCTGTTTGCATAATTTCCTTTTGTACAATTTAGTAAAGCCCTGCTCTTTCCCTCAATTATCATGTCAAACAACTGATGAGGCTAATGAGATAACAAGATAATAGCGGAGGTGACAAGATAGGTGTTGAGTGGGGCGCTTGTCTACAGTATGTGTGAATAAATGAGTGTGTGTGTGTGTGCTCATGTGGGCGGATGATTGGACTTTTGATGACGGAGACAGACGTGTCCTCCCGCACAGCCTCTCTTTCTGGCATGAAGGAGTTTATTGATGAGCTTCATGAATTAATATTCCCTGCGGTCTGCTAAATAAGTGCATTATTAATACTAATCTTTATCAGATCTCCATTATTTTTTCAAGTTTAAAAAATCAGAAAGCAAAAGAATGAGGAATAGATATGAATTAATAAAGGATTACATACATACACACACATGCATATATCATGTAGCACACATATCTGCATATATCAATGCAGATATAAAATTACATGCCATTTTACATGCCATCAAGTCAAGACATAATTTCAGTAAACGTATATACCATATCTTTACCATACAGTGTATATATATATATATATATATATATATATATATATATATATATATATATATATATATATATATATATATATATATATATATATATATATATATATATATATATATATATATATATATATATTATCATTATCAGTCAATATATACACAATATTTACCAATACCATTTTTTCCTTTAAAAAAATAATCACTACATTGGCTTAATTGTGCATGATTATTTCTCATATTATATTTAGATTACCCCTACCATCTTCTAGCGTTTAAATATCTAAAATATACATTTTGTTATATGTAAAACATGTATTTTACTGAAAAACATTGTTAAATTTTGAAATGTTTTACACACAGTACATTATAATGTGATGCCTAAATGACCTTTTACTGATTTTAGTTTTTAATGTTTTTATTTACATTTTTGTACATTTAATCTGTTAATTATCAGCGTGTCATATTGTCAAAATTGAGAGTAATATTAAGTAATTACATGTACTTACTAAAGGGTTAGGATTAGGGTTTAGGGTTAGTTGCATGTAATTATGCATAATTTATAGTTAATACTATAGTAATTACATGTAACATAATATGTAACAATGACACATTCAAATAAAGTGTTACCAATTGATTTATATCATGCATACCAAAATTTCAATACTATATTTCAAATCAGTAATAAAATCTGACAACAATGATATCATGCTTTTTGCTTCTTTAGCTCAAAATTTGGTAAAAAAATGGCTCTGTTAACTGTGTGTTCGTTTCATTGTCAAAAATAATAATGACAATGTATAATTTTCACCCTTACACTGACTATACAGCAGTCTACAGTTTGTTTGTTTGTTTTTATTCACAATTCTGGAAATCCTACACTGAATATCTCACACTCTTTGACCTTGGGACTGTGTACGTGTATTTGTCTGAGTCTGGTGTGGGAATATGAGAACAATATCCATTAACAGGAACATGCATCCAAGAAAATCTCCAGAGGGAACAAAATCCCATGTTTATGTAAAGGAGAAGATGGTTAGACGGTCTCTCACAAGACTGCGGGTCTGGCTGGGACACACTGATCTAAAACCTAATGAAAATTCACAGTGTGTTATTTGCAGTTAAAGGGATAGTTCACCCAAAAATGAAAATTAAGTCATTACTCACCCCCATGCTGTACCAACCCCGTAAGACCTTCGTTCATCTTCAAACACAAATGAAGATATTTTTGATTAAATTTGAGAGCTGTATCACTACCACATAGGTACCCTAAGGGTTGAAATTTGACGGCTCAGAAAGTCAAATAAAGTTGTTATTTTTGTTGTTGTTTTTGCACAAAAAGTATTCTCGTCGCTTGATAAACTTCTAACTCTGAGCCACTGTTGTCACATGGAATAGCTTAAACATTTTCTTTCAATGACTTTCTGGGCCGTCAAGTTTCCATCCCTTAGGGTGCCTATGTGGTAGTGATACAGCTCTCAAATTGAATCAAAAATATCTTTATTCGTGTTCGAAGACGAACGAAGGTCTTAGAGGATTGGTACAGCAGGGGTGGGGTGAGTTAATTTTCATTTTTGGGTGAACTATCCCTTTAAGACTATACCAAAAAATAGACCAATGGTAGGGCTCTATGATTTCTGCGATCACGGAATAAAAAGCACATCTTTTTACAACTAAAATAACAGGAAAGGGTAAAAAAAAGAATTCCCAAAAATTAAAACGGAAAAAATGGAATTTGCAAAAATTAAAATGGAAAAAACGGAATTTGGGAAAAGATAAAATGGAATTTGGGAAAAAATAAAACGGATTTTATAGGGCCCTAAAATGGCTCCTCATTAACAAGATTACATCCATAAATATGATTACTTAACAACAAACAATGGTAATTTTGTTCAAAATCCCCAAAGTCCCTTGCTTCCTTAAATTATTATAATTATTTAGGAATCTATAACATTTCCAGCAAAAGCATATAGCATACTGTGAGTGATTTGCATGCAAAATGCAAATACCAATGTAAATATTCTGAAATTCTTGTTCCTGGCTTTGCTTTTGAAAACCTGCGAACCATCTGCAAGGTCCAGGATTAGTATGTACAACCTCCAAGACCAAACTTTTGAAAACCCACAAGTCGTTTCTCATTTTTAACAGCCAACAATTGTTTCGCTTACTTTTACAGAGACATTGACACTTTATCATCTGAATTCTGAGTCTGAATTCTGTTAAACAACCAATGAAGAACACCAACAGCCTCAAATAAAAGCACCAGCTAAAACATGACTTACATTCACAATGACGTTCTATGACCAGAACATTGTGTTTTTGCTAAGAAGTAAAAGCTCCTCACTGATCTCTGCAGAAACTGCAGCATGACTGTGAAAATGTAACATTAACATGCAGATCCAGGCATTCACTGCGGTGAATATTCAGCCATTGGCTCCATACTCTTCATTAATCGCTCCTGATCAATCTCAAAGAACAAATAAACATTTTGAGCCAAGTAAACAATGGAGTCAGAGACTGCTGACTTTCATTACAATGGACAGAAAACGCCATGTGTGTATGAGTGCCAACTTCAATCAATGATCATGAAGAACACAACGATCCCATGGGATGTTATGTTCCAATCTGTGGTATTATGCCTAATAGAGGATTTTAAATGTATGTCAATGTTGGTCTTGTGTTCCCTGACACACGGATAAAAAAAATCTGTTTAGTTTTCAGTAACATACATCTCAATCAGATATAATGGATTACTTGACAAGACTGTTCCTGCAAGAACTTGGAAATTAAAGCAGAGAGGACAAGTTTTCCCTAAAGGATGTCAGGTAAATTTGTGTCTCGCAAACATGGATTTTGTGATTTCAGTCCCAATTACCTATTGTTTTGAGGGCAGACTTGGGCCTCCTTTGCAGCAAATTTGATCCCGCCTGGACAAAAATCTCTTTGATTCTCATCATTTATTTTGACCTCTTTTGAAACTAAAGGTAATTTTCATGTGTGCGTGAATCTTCTGACTACATTGTACATGTTCACTGATATATTTTCCAATGTGCCGAGTAAATAAGCAAGATAAATATTTCAACTTTAATTAATTTGCTCAGCGAGATCCTTTAAAAAACATCACCACCTGTAGAAGAAAAGTTAATCCTAACGAATACTATGCGATGCTTATGAATTGTGATCTGACACATTTGGACTCGTTTGAGATCTCTCTTGTAGCAGCATCTGCTCACGCTTAGAACTCTTTGCTTGCTAAGCATGTTTGCTCTGCACATGGGAATGTGACAAAGCTGAGCACACAGAGCAGGCCTCAGTGTTTGACACGGCTTTGTTTGGCCCTTTTATTACTGGGCACTACTTTCTCCAGCTCATGAGAGAGATAGAGAGAGATCTGGCCACCTGGACTGTAATTTTAGGGATTATAAGCATATGCTGAAACACTATAATGAGAGATCTGAACTATCTGAGATATCTCAATTCTAAGGCAGCAACTCATGTTATGCAGATTTCAGAATGCACTGCAATGAGATCAGTGAAAATGTTTAGCCAGAATGGTGAATGGATGTTAAGCGTAATACTAAAACTTAAAAGATCAAATGTAGTTCAAATGGCAACAATTATTTTTTGTTTAATTTCACTCACACACACACACATACACACACTTAACCCTAACCCTCTTTCACTGATTGGAAAAAAAACTTTAAAAAGTAAAAAACTTTATACTTTTATTCAGCAATAAGGCCTTAAATTGTTCTATAATTAAAAAATCCCAAATTTCAGCCTAGGCAATATATCGGTGACAGTTTCCACTAAAATATTAACCAGCACAAATGTTTTCAAAATAGATTTTTATAAGAAACGCATATTCGAATAATTTGATCTTGTGACTGGAGTAATGATGCTAAAAATTCAGATTTGATATTACATGAACAAAAAAAATGTATAAAATTTTTTTAATTGTAAAAATTTAATTTATTTTTTCAATTTAACAATTTAATTTAATGTATTTAATTTCCAATTTATTATTTGTCATGATTATGATTTTTATGCCTTTTTTGATTTTTCCTAGTCTTGTGGCAGGATCATAGCCTGGATGCCAGCCCAAACTCCGCCCACGAAATTTTTTGGTCGGGAAGTTCGATCTGGATCTCGATCCATTGAGGAGTAATTATGATCAGGCAAGAAATGAACGGGCCAATCAAATTGCCAGGGCGGGCTTTAAATGATGATGGACAGATGATCTGCAAGGACGTAATCATGACGTTATCAAAGTGCGCTTACTGGTCTCCCTCAGAGATGAGAATTGAGATGTATAGATTCCGCTGTCGCGTCTGTTGTAAAATAAATCAACAGTGCATTCATTTTAATAGACAAACAGAGAACTGCAATCAAGGCATTTGTCGATCGGAAAGAGTATTTCTGACGTCCTTCCAACATGATTCGGGAAAAGTGTAATTTATCGGCTGGCTCTGACGGTCGCTAAGATGGGATGTAAAGAAAAGCCTGTGGTCGTTGTGGTTTCTCCTTTGGTCGCACTCCGTAAGTAAAAGAAGCAACAATCATTATTTAACTTCCAAAATAAGTAAGTTCTGTAGTTGAAAACTGCGCTATGCAAAGGAGTTGACTTACTGCGTTGCTCTGATTGGTTGTAGGTCTACCGACTATCCAATTGAGTGCAGAGGGTTTTTTTTCCTGGTTCGGTTATGACACGCCTCATAATCAAAGCCCAATGGAGCGGTATCAGACTCATTTTCTTATTAGAAAATGAGTATGACGAAGTCAGGCTAGCAGGACAAGCACATGTACAAGCACATGGCCTATTGCTTGGGACATGTGCTCGTGTTGTCTCGACACCTAACCCTTGTTCTCCTTGTTTTGTCATTATTGCTTTACCAATGTCAACCGCTGTCATTATCATTTTCTCCCTACTTAATCCCCTTGTGTCTGTCCTGTGTAGGTTCATTGCGTATCATTGTCATACTTTGTGTGAAACAAACCATGAGTAACCTATTGAAAGTCTTGTCTAGAAATTAAGGGTTTGATCCTGTCTTACCTGCAAGTTTACTGTCTAGTATTAGTCTAGTATTGTCTATACGGTCTTGTTTTGCCCCATTGTGCATGAGAATTAAAAAAAAAAAAAAAAGCCAAGCAAGCCCAAATGTTTGAACAGTGGTGTATAGAAGGGCGTGTATAATAGATGCTTGAATATCAAAAAAACAAAAAAAAAACACTACAAACCTTGTAGCACCCATTTGGTCTTTGGGAAAAGTTCAGTGCACCTGCAGCAGATTCATCAACTAGTGCTTGTGTGCTAAACCAGAACCACTGAAAACCCACAAAACATGGCTTGTTAAAGGGGCGTTAAGATGGAAAAGAGGTCATTAATCTGGCATTTTCAGTTCCCCAAAGGGCAGTAAATCCCTTGAGTGGTCATGCATTCTTTATATCAGCCAGTTCTTTGTGTGTCTATAAGTGAGTGGTCTAAAACAGGCACGTCGTGGGCTTTATCCCAGCCATCTGTCTGTCTGTTGGCCTGTCTGTGCTTCAGTCTGACAGCTGCTGGTCACTTCTGTGACAGCTAATGCTGTCTGCTAATGCTGCCGGACACAGTCAACCCAACTGACCGTGAAACACAAAGCCCTGGTACCCAGACCACAAAAGCATTAGAGATATTGATGTCTGAAAAGACACACAGAAAGAAGAGAGGAGAAAGAATTATGCATTTCAGCCACGTCATGACCTTGCGTTTAAGGTTGCGTAACAAGATTTTAGTAAATAATAGGAAAGAAATTCAATTCATGCATCCTTTATGAATTAATCAATCCCAGAATGCATTGCAGTGGAAATAAGCATATTAATTTTTAGTACTAATTAAAAAAACAGTTACATTTCTTAAAATGTAATTTATTTTGATATAAACTGACATAAGGATATCAGAATATAAGTCTGCTGAACAATCCTGAACTTTAGAGGGTTTCCTTTCCTCTAAGGTTTTGAACTTTTTGATGGATCAGTGTGTTGATATGGAGAGAACCTGCCAAAACCACAGAGTGCTGTGAGATACGTCTTTCTGACAGTGTGGTCAGGGTTCGACTGTCACTGCTGTTTGACTGACACATGTGACATAAGAATCAAGTGACTATGATGTCATAAGGGCATCTGCTTCCCTTCACCCGTTTTAGAAGATTTAGCAAAAGTATGGTTCCACTTTCCTGTTTCTATTTTAACTCGGACATATACATTGTTTCAAGAAGATCATTTCAAGAAAGTCATTTCAAGAGATTTAGATGATGATTTTTTTTTTTATATGTCAGGAGTTACACTACAATTCAAATGTGCAAGATCAGTTAGATTTTTTTTTTTTTTTAAAGAAAGTAGTGGTTGAATATACTTGTTCAGTTACATATATATATATATATATATATATATATATATATATATATATATATATATATATATATATATGGAAACTGTATCATTTTATGTGATCAAATAAATGTGGTTCTTATCTTTAAACTTTCTTTTCACCATGATATCCTGTAAAAAATTATTCAGTTTCCAAAAATATATATATACTGTATATTAAGCTGAACAAGTATATTCAACATGGCTGATAATAAAATATATATTATTTATAGATATATAAATATATATTAATAATATATATTTCTTAGTAACAATATTTTATATGAATATTAGAATGATTTCTGAAGGATCAAGTGATGCTGAAGAGAAAAATTCTGAAAGCAAATCAGCTTTGTTTATCGCATAAATAATTACATTTAAAAATATATTGGGGGGGGTTGGGAATTGTATTAATTTTACACACATATTATGCCATTTTAAATGTATTTGGATCAGATAACCTTGAGAGCATAAGAGACGTCTTTTGAAACACTGGCTCTCAGTTACATTTAGGACTGATTTCTGTCCGACTGTTACTGTATTTTATTTTATTTTAATTCTAAACTGTTTTAATTATTTACTGTATTTTTTATTCTAAACTGTTTTAATTATTCTGATTTCTTTTGATTATTTTTATTTTCCTCTATGTAAAGTACTTTGAATTACCATTGTGTATGAAATGTGCTATATAAATAAACTTGCCTTGCCAAACTTGCCTTTCAAAAACATTCAAAATCCTACCAACTACCAAACTTTTGAATGGCAAAAGTATTTAGGAACTGGATGGTCGTTCTGCATAACTTTTGTGTTCACCGAGTAGTATTAAAACATTCTAATGTTTGATCATTACATGAGATGACATAAATTTTACAAGATTGGTGAACTTTAAAGGAATACTCCACTCTTTCTGGCTCATTTTACAACTCCCAGAGCTTAAACCAGTTGAGTTTTACCGTTTTCAACGCATTCAGCCGATTTTCTGATATTTAGAAGAATATCAGTAAACATATAGTTTCTGGTCTTACTGACTTCCATAGTAGGAAAAATTAATACTATGGACATCAATAAAACCAGAAACTATCTGGGTACTGAAATTCTTCTAAAATATTAGAAAATTGGTTGAATGGATTCAAAACGGTGAAATCAACTGTTTAACTCTGGTGAGTTGTAAATGAGCCTATTTCCAAAAAAGTGGAGTATCCCTTTAATAGAAATTAAAAAAGGTCATATATAAATATATTTCACATTGCCACAAGTGAAGTTCTAAATGGCACAATGCCATATGGTTATTGAAATAAACTACCCTTGAGGAATCCTTTTTACATCTGTGCAAAACCACACATCTAGGCATATGACTGTCTGAGTCATTTGGGGAAATTTTAGCAGAAGTGGTTGGTAAGTCGATGGGTGTTGGCCTCGGAAGAAACTCACTGGCTTTTTTTATACAAACAAAGGGAAAAAAGACTTTCTAAAAATAAAACATATTGTTAAGGATTGTGATGATGATATTGCAGCCACCTTCAGATTGGGATGGATTTGGCTCTGATTTTGGCAGTTCAATGGGCCGCCTGAGTGTCTCTCTTTTTTTTTTTTTTTTGAGGTTCAGACGGTTTGAGACAAGTTAGACCATATTCAGTCTCTAGACATTTACTGCTTTCACAAACAGGTGAGAAACTTTTTCCAAACCTAGAACTTTGCAAACCAGAAACCAAGACAGTTGCCTTCTGTAGAGTCTTTCAAACTATAAAGATATCATTCAACTTGTTCTGGGGGAAATTTACAAGCTGTGTTGTTTTAGCATCTGATTCAATAAAGAAATTACAAAAAAAATGTCTCTTGAAAGAGAATGAGAAAATTCTGTCATCAATTATGACGTTCCAAACCTATTAGACTTCGTATATCTTCAGAACACAAATGGAAATATCTGAGAGATTTCTATCCCTCCACTGAAAGTCTACATTCACCTAAAGGATTATTAGGAACACAGGAACATTCTAAAACCATGTTTGACCCCCTTTCACCTTCAGAACTGCCTTAATTCTACGTGGCATTGATTCAACAAGGGGCTAAAAGCATTCTTGAGAAATGTTGGCCCATATTGATAGGATAGAATCTTCAGTTGATGGAAATTTGTGGGATGCACATCAGCTCCCGTTCCATCACATCCCAAAGATGCTCTATTGAGTTGAGATCTGGTGACTGTGGGGGCCATTTTAGTACAGTGAACTCATTGTTTAAGAGTCCAATTTGAAATGGTTCAAGCTTTGTGACATGGTGCATTATCCTGCTGGAAGTAGCCATCAGAGGATGGGTACATAGTGGCCATAAAGGGATGGACATGGTCAGAAAACAATGCTCAGGTAGGCCGTGGCATTTAAACAATGCTCAATTGACACTAAGGGGCCTAAAGTGTGCCAAGAAACATCCCCAAACCATTACACCATCACCACCATCCTGCACAGTGGTAACAAGGCATGATGGATTCATGTCTCATTCTGTTTATGCCAAATTCTGACTCTACCATCTGAATGTCTCAACAGAAATGGAGACTCATCAGACAAGGCAACATTTTTCCAGTCTTCAACTGTTCAATTTTGGTGAACTCTTGCATATTGTAGCCTCTTTTCCCTATTTGTAGTGAGAGATGAGTGGTACCCGGTGGGGTCTTCTGCTGTTGTAGCCCATCCGCCTCAAAGTTGTGCATGTTGTGACTTCACAAATGCTTTGTGCATACCTCGGTTGTAATGAGTGGTTATTTCAGTCAAAGTTGCTCTTCTATCAGTTTGAATCAGTCAGCCCATTCTCCACTGACCTCTAGCATCAACAAGGCATTTTCGCCCACAGGACTGCCTCATACTTTTTTTTCTTTTCACACCATTCTTTGTAAACCCTAGAAATGTTTGTAAATCCCAGTAACTGAGCAGATTGTGAAATACTCAGAACGGCCTGTCTAGCACCAACAACCATGCCACGCTCAAAATTGCTTAAATCACCTTTCTTTCCCATTCTGACATTCAGTTTGGTGTTCAGGGAGATTGTCTTGACCAGGACCACACCCCTGAATGCATTGAAGCAACTGCCATGTGATTGGTTGATTAGATAATTGCCTTAAAGGAGTAGTTCACTTCTACAAAAACTTTTGCTGATAATTTGCTCACCCCCCAAGTCATCCAAGATATCCATGTCATTCTTTCTTCAGTCGAAAGAAATTAAGGTTTTTGATTAAAACATTCCAGGATTTTTCTCCATCTACTGCACTTTACTGGTCCAAAACACAGTTCAAAGGGCTTTAAACGATTCCAGATGATGAGTAAGGGTCTTATCAAGCGAAAAGATCGCTCATTTTTAAAAAAAAAAAGTTTAAGTTTTATAAGTTCAAATGGTCGCCTTGCTTCTTCTGTGATGCGTGTTTGTGACTCTCCTGTTCAAACTCATTTATCAAAATGAACAAATCTTTTTTCGTGTCATTTGGTCCTTCAATGAACGAACCAATTTGGGAAAAGATTTGTTCATTTTGATGACATGCTGCTGGACATGTAACATGAATTAACCCTGTAGCAGGTGGAGCCAATGTTTGAGCAGAAAGCTCATTGGCTGCTAATGCAACAGCAACCAATCAGCTGTGCTAGTATTGAGATAATTACATGATTTCTATCTAAAGACACAGTATCATCCACCACCATTCAGAGTTTCATGTCAGACCTATGTAATTCTTCATATTTGAAAGCCGATAACCAATATATTGGTCAATAAATTAAAATCCAAATTTTGGGGTAAACCAATCCAAATGTGGCAAATGTGTGCTACATAACAGTGCTACAATACCAATCTCCATCATTTCATCACTAATCGATGAATTACTGCTGCAAATCTACACTAACATTTTTAAATAACATAGTGAATAAGACTGAAAAAGCTAAAATAGTGATGCAAAAGTGACGCAATGAATTTGCCTCTCTGACTTTGAATGCTCCCAAACAGCAGATGAGATGGTTTACAGCGAGCTGCACGCAATGCCTGAACGAGACAGAGACAGACAAGCCCGCATCACAAACACAATCACAGCGTTGGGTCATGCAGGGTTTGATAGGGGAAATGAAAGGAGATCACTCCTCTAAATAGCTACGGTTACGTCGCTCTCCCCTTACTGGCAAATAACATTCTTCCATAAACATTAAATCACCATAATGTGTCGTAATAAGGTTAGAAGATTGGAAGAGGGTTGGGACCTCGAGTACAGTGTTTTATATGGGATATCACCCATAAAAGAAAAATTACAAATGAGATGTCTATAAAATCTCAGTATTCATAACAAAATTAAATAATTAAGCACACAGATCTGATCAGCATGACCCATTCTGTATTCTGAATTATTGTTGAACTGTGTGCTTCTTTCTCTTCCAGATATCATCTCCTACAGTGTCAGAGAGCTGACAGCTTGTTGTTCATTCCTGCCTCTTCCTTTCATTAGTTTCTATCTGCATCTCCATCTACCTCTCCCACTCTGCCACTCACCTCCACACCTCCTCTAACTCAACATGAACCTTAAACTGACTCCAAGCAGAATTTATTAGCACACAAAATGAGAGAGCTGTTCATAAAAAATAAATTCAACAATTGAGAGCTCTTTTAATATCTCAATCGTAGTAGATAGCAATGGGAATAAATGAAGAGCAGCAAATAGCTTAACAGCTTAGTTCACCCAAAAATGTGATTATTCTGTCATTACTCACCCTCATTCCATTCCAAGACATTTGTTCATCTTCAGAATACAAATGAAGATGTTTTTTAATTAAACTCGAGAGTTTCTGACCAGTCATTGTTGAATAAAGTCGATATGTTTTTTTTTGGGGGGGGTGGGTGTTATGTACAAAAACTATTGCGTATCGCTTCAAAATTAAGGTGGAACCACTAGTCACATGTACTATTACAACAATGTCTTTACCTTTCTGGGCCTTGAAAGTGGCAGTTAGTTGCAGTCTATTGGGGGTCAGAAAGCTCTCGGATTTCATCAAATATCTTAATTTGTGTTCCGAAGATGAACGAATGTCTTACAGGATTGGAACAACTTGACGCGAGTAATTTTTGGGTGAACTAACCCTTTAAATCCCCTGTTTTTTCTCCTGAGAAAAACACCCAGTAATCTCATGTGTCTCCTCTAGCTTTAGAAAATATCTTCTCAATATGCATAGATTTGCAAGTCTGCTGAAATTACCCCGCTAATGCTTTCACACTTTTTTTACCTCTACTGTTACTGTACAATCATTAGTCTATTTTTATTACTCCTTAAGAAGAAGGAGAAACATCAGAGACAAGAAATGTAAAACTGAGAACTCTAACCTATGGATGACCAACACAAGGTAAGCAGGTAAGAACATCTGAGCTATTTTAACACTTCCTAAAATTGTCAAATCATAGCTTTGTCAAACAATGATATATGGAACTTATTAAGGCTTGTTTAACATGGGAAGTTGACAAATAACACGCATGCATTTTTTAAAAATCAAATTAAGATTAATAGTGTCATTTGAGCCAATCATATGTAGCATTTCTTAAAATACAAATATTTCTTATGTCATATATTTAAAATAACAAAATATTTTAAACTTTTTGAAACTTGTTTAGTTACAGACAAAGTATGGTCTTCAAGATGTCACACAGCAAGACGCTGTTGTCACTGATTGACATAAAAGCCAACCCATAAAGAGCAACACAGCCTATTACACACTGATTATAGTTCATTCTGTGTTTCTGTGGCTATGACAGAAATAAATATAGCTGCAATCCATACTCTACTGGTGGATGACCTCTACATAACGTTACAGTTTAGCAAAACAATATAGGCTACGCGTCTCACGACAGCAAAATAACCACATTCACACAGCCAACTTGTAATTAGCAGCATCCAAATGACTGTAAACAGACTATTTTTACCTTGAGAACTGCTATCCAAAAAACGTCCACAGAAATGACGTGGAAATTTTTCAAAAACCAATCCAGTACGTGGATTCACTGTGACCCAATATGCAATCCAGAACGTGACTCTGTCCGATACAAGAGCATTACTGAGTCAGACAGCCTGGTAAAAAGTCTGTAGCTGCATCCGTAAAATCAAAAAGCTCCATGGGGCAACCGAGAACCGAAAACAGCAGAGCTGTCATAAACTTTTCCCCTCACTGCTCACACACCACCTGCAATGTCTCTTGGGGAAATCGACAGCCAGCCTCCCTTTGCTCTCAGTCAGGACGACCACGGGGGTTTGAGTTCAGCCCCTCAACGTACAGTCACATACATTACACGAGCATTGCCGATAGACAGGAGGACTGCGACCTCAGACTGAGAGAGCGTGAGCTTGTTTGAGGAAGTGTGAGAGGAGGAGATTCGAACACCTCGCACACAAACTCCCTGTTCGGTTCAATTGCATACAGAATCAGCTGTGACAGTCCCCATCACTGTCACCAAATGCGAGATTGTTGTCTTTCTTATTCTAGTATTGTGTTTTCAATTTGCTTTTGGTCTAAAAATGTCCGCACCTGCAGTACAGAGTCGTTCACAAGCGGCTCACGCAGGTAACTTATTTCTACATCGCTGGCAAACTATGGCATCTGCAAGTTTAATGGATATATAAATATCCACTCAGTCCAGATCTGAGTTAAGCTATTTTTACAGGCTCTCCGGACCCCCTCAAATGATTCAGTGCGTGAGTTTCCACATGATTCAAACTTAATTGTTTTATACGTTTCATTGAACCGTTTGACCAATTCAATCATAGAACCGACTCAAAAGAGCGATTCGTTCGCGAAGTTCTTATTCTGGGACACACGACATGTTTTTAATATCAACAGGGAACAGCTTCTCGTGTGAGCAGGCTATACCAAACTCCCTCATCCCACAAATAATTTTACTGGGGTTTATTACTTTAGGCTATTTGTGGGTTTTACACAAAATTCTAGTCCAAAAAAAAAAAAAAAATACAGTGTTTTAGAACAATGAATCCCTGGAGGAGTGTCATAATATTCCTCTGTTACATATAGCTGTCAATCACCTTACACAATGGCCTCACTTTAAAACTGCCATTTGACAAAACTGACAAAACAAGTAAAAAAATTTTCCCTCCAACTTAGCTATTGTCTTTATGTCTGTGATCTTATGAAAATCACCATTATAATAATTATTTTATTTTAAGAAATTTAGTTGAATCAAAGCAGTTCTTGGATTAAAAATCTGTAGGATCTTGGCTAAAGACATTTATTTTTACTAAATCTGGCCAAAACCTGACTCTAAATTGTTTTGGTTCCCATAAATCCATACAGTATTAATAACTAAATGAAACCCTTTCAGCTTAACTGTGGCTTGATCTTTGTGTCATAGTGACACTTCAAACAGGGGTCTAACATCAGACAGCCAACATTCCTGAGCTTTGCTTTTTCATGACTGTCTTATCAAACCATCAAACACAATGTGGCAACGGGGTGGGGCTCCACAACTATTAAAAAAAAATAATAAAAAAAAAATAATATATATGCAAGAAGAAGTGCCGCTGTAATACAATGTGGGAAACCAATGTTCCTGGAAATGAGAAAATGCCAAAGCAAGGTTAAATCAAGTGTCGTGTCATAAAGAGGATTATCTTAAAATTAAATGTGCTGGCCAGATATTGTGTGGACAGACTGTGCATGTAACATTGGAGGTATATCATGAGACGGAAAGTGAATGTTGGTTGATTCTCTGATTCTTTTGATCAATTTTATGTAGCCTACAATATAGTGAAAATTATTCGATTGTACAAACTATTTTTTCTCCAAAAACTATCAGGACAGGATGCTTTTCTATTGTTTGAGATGGTTCTTAAATTATAGTATTTTCTCAGTGGTCCTGTTGACAAGATTGCTGCACAGATTCAAGTGTATAGAGTCAGGCAGGAGGAGAGAAACGTGTGTGTGTGTGTGTGTGTGAGGTAGAGGGAGGACTGACTGCTGTTGCAGACTTTATTACTGCTGGTGTGAGTTATTGAGTTTTCTTGTACAGCTTTGAGACTAATGGCTGTCACTGTGAAAGGGTAAGACCATCATTGTTTAGGCTACTGTATGTAAGAAACATGAATATACATGAAGAAATGTGAATCTGACTCATGCTAGTCCTTTGAATATACTTGAATTGAATCTAAATTCCATTAACTGAATCTGGATCTAATGGGATGTGATATAGGATCTTAATTTGAACCTAGATCTCAACATAGTTTTGAATCTGGGTCTAGATTTAAATGTGGATTTGAATCTGAATGAAATCGGACTTAGACTAAGCATTAAAACTGTGATTTCATTAATTTAATCAAATGAATACTTTAAATCTGATTTGTTATAAATTGATTATGACCTAATGGGATCTTTATTGGGACCTGACTCTGGATCCCAATCTTGATCTGAATATAGTTTTGGATCTGGGTCTAGATTTAAATGTGGATTTGAATCTGAAACCAGATCTGAATCTGAACATAGTTTGGATCCAGTTATAAATTTAAATGTGGGTTTGAATATGAATTTGGATCCGAATACTGGATCTAAATATGGGTTTTGTTCAGAGTCTAGAATAAAATGTGGATCTGAATCTGAATATGTATATAGTTCTGGATACGGGTCTAAATTTAAATGTGGACTTGAATATGAATTTGGATCCGAATCTGGATCTAAATATGGGGTTTGATCTGAGTCTAGAATAAAATGTGGATTTGAATCTGAATATGAATATAGTTTTGGATCTGGGTCTAGATTTAAATGTGGATTTGAATCTGAATGAAAATAGGACTCATACTAAGCATTTAAAATGTGATTTAATTAATTTAATCAATTGAATACTTTGAATCTGATTTGTAATAAATTGATCTGGACCTAATGGGATCTCTATTGGGAACTGACTCTGGATCCCAATCTTGATCTGAATATAGTTTTGGATCTGGGTCTAGATTTAAATGTGGATTTGAATCTGAAATCAGATCTGGATATGAACGTAGTTTGGATAAATTTAAATGTGGGTTTGAATATGAATTTGGATCTGAATCTGGATCTAAATATGGGTTTTAATCTGAGTCTAGAATAAAATGTGGATCTGAATCTGAATATAGTTTTGGATCTGGGTCTAGATTTAAATGTGGATATGAATCTGAATGAAATTGGACTCATACTAAGCATTTAAAATGTGATTTAATTAATTTAATCAATTGAATACTTTGAATCTGATTTGTAATAAATTGATCTGGACCTAATGGGATCTCTATTGGGACCTGACTCTAGATCCAATCTTGATCTGAATATCGTTTTGGATCTGGGTCTAGATTTAAATGTGGATTTGAATCTGAAATCAGATCTGAATCTGGATCTGAACGTAGTTTGGATCCAGGTATAATTTGAAATGTTGATTTGAATATGAATTTGGATCTAAATATGGTTTTTGATCCAGAGTCTAGAATAAAATGCGGATTTGAATCTGGATATGAATATAGTTTTGGATCTGGGTCTAAATTTAAATGTGGATTCGAATCTGGTTTCGGATCTGAATGCGAGTCTGAACATAGTTTTGGATCGGGGTCTAGATTTAAATGTGGATTTGAACCTGAAGTTGGATCTCAATATGGACCTGAACATATTTTTGCATCTGATTTTGGGTATGGATCTGAGTGTATAGATTTGAATGTGGATTTGTCCCTGAATTTGGATCTTGATCTGAATGAAATCTGACTCATGCTAAGCATTTGATAATAAATAAAACCTGGTACAGTCTGGAATGATGCATTTTTTATATGTGTTGTTTACATAAGACAATAGATTTCTGCGTTGTTTTAACAATAGGAAAAAAACAGCATATTGAAGACTTGGGCATCTGGAAAATTTTATTTATTCAGTCAGTAAAGTAAGTAGCAAGTAAAAATAAAAACCTTAACTTGTGGTTGCAATTATCACTCTGACCTGCTTTTATGGCCCATTACGCATGAACATCTAAGCCTTTAAAATCTAACTTAAAAGTATTTTTGGAGCTGTTATTCTGGGCAGATGCCTCAGATTTTAATGCAATATGATACTGTGTAAACACACCACTAATCAGGTCGTTTTAAGCTACACTGGCTTTAACGTATAATAAAAAAAGCAGACATATCTTAATCATGATTAGAACAATTAAAAACATTAACCTTTTTCTGTATCCAGATGGAAATCGGCCTCGCTTCATTGGCTCAGTGTGCCATCCACTCAAGAGGTTCCAGATCTGTGTCATTATTAATCATGGTGGTTATGTTGGGCAGCCATGCTGGATGAAGTGCAGAAATCACCCACTGCGCAACAGCTGCTGATATTCTATTTCCTACAATGCACAAGGAGAGACAGAGGTCACAACGCTTACTGGGATCATCAAACTGTTGCCGTGGTGACGACCACTGGAAAGTCTGACTCATCATGGAAGGTTGGAATTAACTTTTGAGGCACAAAGATTCATTATTTATTGAACACCATTTGTACTCATTAGACCCATGGCTATTAACTTTGTCATGGAGCCTTTGGGATGCCCTCTAGAGTTATTATTAATATGCTTATATAATGTGCAAACAATAAGTTGAACTTACTTACTTTAAGTAATAAAACTGGAATGTTTGGTGTATGCAAAGTTTGCATACACCAAACAAAGACCGATTTCTGTCTCCTTGAAAGATACTGTTATTGAAATCTGCTGACCCAAATAGATTAAGTGTAACACAACACAGTGTTTTCTTTCCACTATTGTCTTCTTTCTATGTTAGCCAAAGAATCTGCCTCTTAACAGCAAATAAGTGGAAATTCATACAGGATCAATTGGCCCTATAAATGCAAGTGCATGGTTCAGCAGACCTGCAGAGGCTTCACCAGGCTCATTTCTTGTGTCCAGAACAGTTGGCCTGGTTCACAGTTTGTGGATGGATGGGGGAGAGCATGCAAACACATGGCATGTTTGTTCAGGGTATGCGTCTTTGTAATTGGACGCTAAACTAATAGATGCTTTCCTGCTACCAGTCAGGCATAAAAGACCAACAGCTGGGCTGGTGTAAGACCTTTAGCAGGGCTGTTTGCCATTCAGCAATAAACCAAGCATATTGAGTATATGTATATGTAGTATATATATATATATATATATATATATAAGGGATGCATGATATATCGGCCAGCATATCGGATTATCGGCCGATATATGTTCATTTTTAATGTTATCGTTACTCGGCCTAGTAAGAAAATGTGGCCGATATATTAAAGCCGATAAATAATGTATTATTCCCTTCATCTGAGACACTTGTTGAGCACTGTTTATGATTTATGTCTTGAAATATGATTGAAATCTCTTAAAAAATGAAAATACGGTTCGGGTACAACATGTGCAGCGCAAATCTGTCATATTGGCTATACAACACTATAATGAGAACATCATTATAATTGTGCGCTTGGGACATGGATTTAATTGTGATACTTTTGTTTTTGTAATCAGGCTCGTTATCAGCCGATATATCGGTTATCAGCTTACAAATATAAGAATTATTCGGTTATCGGTATCTGGCCAAAACTTCCATATGTTTATTTAAATCTGGTTCATTTACATACACGGCGATTTGGTGGCCTGGAGAACGCAAACTTTATTAAATAATTATTTATATAATTATTTACATATAAAAATTCACATTTCAGATTTTTATCTAAATTACTTTTCATATTTTGACTCACAACAATACTCTCTTAGAAGAAAAGGTTCTATATAAAACCTTAAAATGTTCTATCAGCGCTATTTGTAACCCTTTAGGGTTATTTGTAACCAGGAAAAGGTTCTATATGGAACTTTTTAGGTTCATCGAAGAATCGAAAGACCGCTCTTGTTTGTTTCTTGTTTGTTTTTAATTAGCAGGGAAATCACCTATGGAAATCACGCGCAGAACCATCACAACTCTGCCGTCATTGTTAAGCCCGCCCACCAACTCTATACACGATGTGATTGGCTGGACCAGAGTTTAGTTTTTCCACAACGAAAATCAACGGAGAGTTGCTAGACCACACTTTGCCTCAAAATAATTTTTGCTGCCGCTAGGGTGCATTTAGATTTCTGGGCTATTGTTTTGTCCTTTCCGGATTAAATGTTTCATAGTATTGATAAAAATCAAGACCCTAAAATGTATTTTTGAATGCATGTGAAATGGTCACAAAATTCAAGATATGGGGGTTAGAAAATGTATATATTTATATCATTTTATGTAGTTAATCAATATCACATGAAGAGTGCCATTTCAGTTTTTCTCCTCCAAAAATCAGCATGATTAAAATGTGATATTAAGTTACTACAACAGTTTAATAAACAATAATTTAATTACACTACAAAATGTTGCAGAATAATGTAGTATATGAATAATTAATAGCCTATAAAGAAACTTTGTGCCAAAAGGGTTCTTTCTTAGAATTGAGTAAAGAACCCATATGCTTCATATATAGAACCCCAATGAACCCTTTTTTCTAAGGTTGAAAATTTGTGGGGTGCAGAGATAAATTAAAATGTAGATTTTTTGATGTTTTGATTTATAAAATTTAAAGATTTTTAAAATGTTTATTATATTTTAGTTTAAAGTAGTTCAACACACCAGCAAATAAACAGATCATTACATGAAATAACGTTTTGTTGTAAAACTTAAAAAGAGAATTTTATGCAAATTTATGCTACATATAATAATTTATTAATATATTTCTTTAATTCTAAATTTCTGCTCACCCAGACACATACTTTTACAAAGAATAATCCCCAGGTCAGAGGTCATGATGTCGACCTCTGTGTGTGTGTGTGTGTGGGTGATGTTTCCCTGGACATATCTGGAAAAACAGTTTTTTCTTTAGAATGATAAACACGAGACCTTGTTGACCTTTTGATGTACAACCATACGCATCTGTTGCACCAGCTGTAAACATCACAAATCGTGTCGCTATTCCCATGTGCAAATGTTTTGCTGCGTGTGCGTGTCTGTCCGAAGATTCGTCCTCCATTTCTCACAAACTCTGAGCCCCAGGGCAGTAACCTTACTGTCTTTGCGATGGGACGTTCACAGTGTTGAAGTCAGGTCAGGTCAGAGGTCAAAGCAGACCCTTATAAATTGTGCAGAACAGTAGGGAAAATACTGCTGAGAACAGAAACTCGTGAGAGATGTTTGTCCCTGCGAGATGATCCATGTTTACCCAAGCTGGGAGTAGAGAGGAATCTGCTTGTGTGGTGATAGTTTATGTGTTGACACATTCCACAGTTTTTGAGCTCTCTCAAGTCCTTACACATGAAATTGATGGACTTCATTAATACTAATGTTTCATAAAAGACAAAATATAAATGTGTTATTCATTGAACATGAAATGAGATGTCATTTCAACGTTTAAAAAAAAAAAAGAAAGGAAAGAAAGAAGGTCCAAATATAGAACCTTGGGGGACTCCACCTCGACAACAGCAAAGGGTATCTAAGAACTCGGATATGAATCTGGTTCTGATTTAGATCTAGCTTTGGTTCTGGTTCTGGATCTGAATCTAAATTAAGCTCTGAATTAAATCCAGTAGAAGAACTTTTCTAAAAAATGGGCTAAAGACATTACTATGATGCTACGGGTGTTGTGCGTGGTTGCCAGTGTTGGGGAGCAGTTAACTACAAGTAGCGACGCTACTAACTTAACTACATTTTTCAGTAGCTTGGCAGTAGCTCAGTTGCTTTTTAAACATTGTAGCTTGCAGTAGCAAACTACTTTTTGCAGCAAGTAGTAGTGTAGCGCGAGCAAAAGTTACATTGCTACATTGTCGAGCCTGCGCGAATCAGCGCGATGCAAGGATATTCTTCTTCTTGTTTGATTACAAACTAATTTTTTGCCATTACCACCACCTGTTGTTTAATCGCGCATCTTGCAGCTAACGGTTCAGTGACGTACAGAAGTGGGTTGACGCACCCATATTATGATTATATAGCAAGACGTGACGGCAGATTTGGAGGATGGAGAAACAACTAACGTTAATTATTCATGGCCTTATTTATCCAATTTCAATCAGTATTTTTGAGAAAATGTTCTACATGCAATTTACGTTGGATGTATATTTCGTTCATGCAATGTTGTAGGCTATTTGTTGCACTTTTGACAAACAGTCAGAGATATTTTAGTGTTGTGTGTAATAAAACAATACTCTTTGAAATAGTAATTGCATTGCATTGTTTTAAACACTAAATATTTTACTTAAAACATTCATCAGACACTTATTCAGTTATTTATAATATACGTTGTTCAAAAAGCAAAAGTAGTTTCGATGTAGCTAGCTACTTTTTGATTGTAACTTGTAGTGTAGCTAACTACTTTTCTAAACGGGTTGCTTGACTGTAGTTAAACTACTTTAACTTACGAGTAGCTTGTAGCTTGTCAAACTACATTTTCAGAGTAGCTTCCCCAACACTGGTGGTTGCCTGGGAGTCTGCAGTTGCTAAAGGCCAATTTATACTTCTGCTTCGAGTGTACGACGTTGGCGTGCCGTTGTGAGCATTTATACTTCTGCGTTCAGGTCTTGGTTGCTCTGCAGTACTGCTCCGAAACGCTAGTTGGCGGCGGAGGGTTTTAATGTTCCACTGTGTTTAGATTCCTCGCGGCTAGGTTACTACAAGCAATAGCGACTGAAATAGAGAGGATCGTGTTGCTGTTGTTATTGAGGTGGGAAAACAGTTCATTTTAGTGAAATTACTAAAACTGAAAGGCAGAAATGAGAGAAGACGTCGGAGGAGATGGTACGTGCGGAAATGCGTGAGAAGGTGCGGAAGGCGCGGAAATGCTATGCTACCAAGCCGACCAATCACCGATCTTGCGGTCTGCGTCGTCGCGACGTGTAGTTACATTTTTGAGGAGGTGCGCGTCAGGCTACGGCGAAGGGTACGCGGTATGGGACGAGTCTGTGCGTATGCTACGCCGTACCTAGTGCGCGCACCCTACGGAGAAGTAAAAATTGGACTTAAGTTGTTCGGAGGAACATTTTTGCTTGCTTTTATGTAGTTGGAAAGGTATTATGGGTGTTTTGATTTCTACCTAAGTTAAAAAAAAAGTCTCTATTATATTCTTTAACTTAAAATCACCCTTTTATATCTCTGACAAACCGAAAGTCAGTCAGTTCCAATAGAGATGCATGGAGAATTTTTAAATCTGCTTTAAGCTTCAGATGCATATGAACTTTTGCAGCTAAGAATACATGCCACTGCCAGTTGGGACTAATTTAATTGAATTTAATATGAAAAATATGTCATCATTTACCCTCGAGTTGTTCCAAACCTGTATGAATTTGTTTCTTCAGCCTGTAGTCACTTTTTTCCAACTGATTACAAGTGTGAACATTGGTTTTGAGTTGGCATAAAAGGCTCGAACATCAAACAGAGTTCATTTTCAATGAATAACTCAACCGATGTAGCATTTCCAGGGGTTTTGGGGTGTCTTAAAGAAAGTGTCTGAGTTAGGTTGAAGCAATCTGCTGACAGATCAGGCATGCTAGGACAAGCATGGAACTTGAGTTTCAAAGCCGAAGGGTTTGCCCGCGCTAACAGGAGCTGTTAGGGGTCATCACCCTCAGCTGGTTTTATGACCGTCTTATTATGAGTATTTTAAAAAGTGTTTCAGAAAACAATCTAGTAGCTTAGTAGCTCAATTAGCTCATTTAGTTTTTCGACAACAATTTATTTATTTATTTATATGCAAAAGTCTGCATCTTCCATTTGCGAATTGTAATGAAACCGATGACAAGACAAATTCCAAAATTAAGAAAGATAAACAAATATGTAACATCCTAAATTGTCCAATGACTTGTATGCAATAAGCAAAAGCAGGGCTGCAATATGAATGTATGCTTAACCAAAAATATTGCATTCAGTTTATTATTTACAATTAATTATTATAAACAATATATTATGCAAGGTCATGTTGGGTGGCCTGCTATTTGTAAGAACTCTAGATAAGAGGGAAAAAGCTATAGTGAAGAATGAGATTATAAAAATATTTCTTGGACATTAGTGCCATCCAGTGGACAGAATGCATTAATGCATCAGTCTGCATTATTTAGCTACTGAACACTATACTTTTCAAAGTTTATTTTTTTATACCTTTCTATTAATCAAAGGACCATTGAAATTGTAGCAAGGTTCCCACAAAAATATTAAGCAGCACAAATAATATTATTTAAGCTGAAAATCAACACATTACAATGATTTGTGAAGGAACATGTGACACTGAAGACTGGAGTAATGATCAGTGCTTGAAGTGGGGGAAAAGGTGCCGGTACTTCTTGCATTGTCAAATCATGACATTTGAGATTTTTACAGGGAAAAACAAAACTTGGAAATATTGCTCTTACAACAACAATTTATTGTTATTTATTAACAACATGAATGTATTTAAACAAGTAGTGTGTGCATGCGCATTTCTTTAAAAGAAACATTCTCTTTTAGAAGTTGGTCATTAATAAACTTGATTCTTGCAGTTTGTTATGATGGGAAGTACAACAATTGCATGTAAATGGTAAACAACAGAAACAACCAAGAAAACCACTCTCAATATTGTCTTTTCAGTCATACTTTGACATGTTTACAAGACAGCAAAGACAGCTCTTTTAGGCCTTTTTTAGGCCTAAAAAAGTAGGCCTACACTAGGTTTGATTTGGGCATGTAGGCTACCTCTGTAGGCTATTACATAAACTAAAAGAAAAGCTTATTCTGACTAGCTTGCTCGTTTTATTTATTTATAAAATATAGTTTTACCCAAACTGAATAATTAAGACAAGTTTAAATGGTTAAATCTTGTATAAATATGTTTGAGTCTTTTTCTTTTCCTGACGTAGCCTACTCCAGTTCTTGTTAAAACACACTAGTAGAATGCAAATTCTCTGTATTTTGGTCACTTTTGTGTGAAATCATATTTATTTTCTCCATCAAAAGTGTGCTTTCACCTTAAATAAGTGTGACCACAACACAAATAGAGCCGCTGCAGCTCACGCGACGCTCCTCCTCGCAATGTGACTACACTCATTGATTAACATGCAAGCCGAAAAAGATACGCGGCTACTCACGCTTGCGGTGGCCGCGAATCCCGCGAATCAGCTCCAGTTGACATTTCGCAGACGTAACGCGCCGCAGGTCCACAAGTTTCCTACGCCCCATGAGGCCTTGCGTCAAAAGTGGGCGCGTCTTCCGGTTCGTAGTAAACAGACTTTCCCGCCGGAACAACCCCCCTCAGCCTGACCGAGTGGCAAACATGGTGGCAAAAGATCTACTGCGTGACTGGATTTAATAGGGGAAACTGCTGAAAATGCGACTAAAACGAACAATTTTATCAATTTAAATTAAATGTTGGACTCAATATAGTTAAAGAATGTGATCCATGGATTTGACATGCAGCCAGGAATCGTGTTGCCTGACATTTATGATTGCCTTCTGACATCGGGGAAATAAAAGCAGACCTTATAAAGCAAATTTGCCTGTGAACGTTTTATATAAATACAATATAGGTTTAAATCCAGGTGATTACTTATATCAGTGTTATATAGCCTACATATCATCCAGCCCTAAAACTTTATAGTTTTTTTTAGTCAATGTTTATTAAAAAAACATCCAATAATGCAGAATATGGAATGATACATATTTAATTGATGAGTTGTTAATATATATAACAATACAAAATATATGGGTATGGTTTTACAGCTAATTCAGCATATTGACACAAAATTAAACTGCAAATCCACCTTTCGCTGACTGGAGTCCAGTTGTTTCTGTGAATTACAGCGATCCATTTGCTCCTCTTTCTAGCAGTCTGTAAAAATATATCTTCGATTTTTTGTCAAATCTAGTTGTACAGTCAATCGCAAAGCTCTTTCCCACTTTATATGTGTTGTGTTTGTTTTCCGGCATTCACGCTGAACACATATACAGCCGCTCAGTATTTTTGCCACTCACTGGCTATAATAGAAGTTGATAATGTGTTATGTGTATGCCAGGTTAAAGAGATGTGTTTTTAATCTAGATTTAAACTGACAGAATTTGTCTGCTTCCGGACAATGTTTATTCTGCACTCTTCAGAATTGCCATTTTATGTTAATTTAATGTTGTTTGAAACAGAATTTCATTACATATGCATCATCTGTCTTTTGGTTATGTTTGATACATTTGCATGTAAGGTCTCCTTGGCCCTATTCAGAATGTAAAATGTGTGTACTGTATATAGTGTGTTTGAAAGATGCAAAGAGCAAGGCCTTTACTGGGTAATACCGTGCTTGCTTTTGGAATATTTTCAATTTGCTCCTCGGGAAAGTAGTTGCTAATAAGTTAAAAAATGTGTTAAAAACTACATGCTGTCTGTGTTTTCACTAAATGGGACATTGCTAGAGAAGGTAATCTCTTATTTTTCTTTTATAGCAATTTTACAAAAACAAAATTTACTTTGAAACAATGTTCACTTTGGAATTGCAAGTAAATTGCAAAATAATGACAAATATATTTATTTGTAACACATTGAATTAAAGGTAAAAAGTAAAAAGACTGAAATAGTGTTTTTTGTAAACATAATTTTGTACCTGTATTTTCATTTTAACTTTATTTTAACTTTATTTTTAACTTTTTTTTTACAAAGTAGCAACATGCATAGCAACGACATTTACTTTCGATTCCGCTGAAGATTTAAGTCACGTTACCTTCATCTTTTTCACACAGATATTAACTGAAATTGAGAAGTAGCCTACAGCGATGAACTGCTCTTCTGAGGATCCCACATGCAAGGTGTTGCCATCAACTAACCTTACAGAACATGAAAGCGAACCATTGGACTTTTTCAGGATTAGTTTGTTTAGCCTTAATCTTCTGTTTGGTCTTCCTACACACTCCTATGTTATATGGCTCATCATCACAGGATCAGGAAATGGAGTTGCATCAGAGTTCTTCAACCTCAATCTCTTTGTTTGTGAGGTCATCATCTCTCTGTATTCTTTGATCTCTCTGCTAAGAATTATCCCAATCCACCAAACTCAAGTGCTCTTGGTTCTAGCAAAGTTTCTATCAGGAAACCTAATCACCATCCGTCCGGTGTTTCAGTGTCTGATCTGTGTTGAGCGTTACCTGGCAGTGGTTCATCCTGTAACCTTTCTAAAGTACAAACCTTTCAGATATAGAGTGATCTGCTGCACTGTGGCCTGGATAACGGGTCTTGGATCCTCTGTGCTCTGCATATTCATTATTTTGTCACATCATTTCAGTTTTATGTGGTTTTCACTCCTGCAGTTCCTCCTCTTCCTCTCCATCCAGATGTTTTGTCTTGTGGCTGTTCTCAGAGCTCTGAAGCAGTCAGGACCAGGAGAGAGAGGGAGAGAACGAGAGGAGGAAAACCACATGAAGAGAAGAGCGTTTTATCTCATTCTAATACTGACCGTCCCTATGCTAATTATATTTGTGCCTTTTATTATGAGAGGATTCTTCTATATTCTGCTACAGCAAGATACTCCAGTGTTAAGCCTGTTTAGCTTGTATTGTTTTGTGTTGGGTGGTTTTGTACCTGCTCTTCTTTTTCTCCAGCGAGTTGGGAAACTGCCCTTCAAATATCCCTAACACCTCTCATTTGTGTGAGGTTGGACTTTTAATATTTTAAATATATACAATATTTTACATTTTTGATGAGTTAATTTAATTTTTAAGGTTATAAAAAAACAAATATCACCTCTGGAATTCACTTTTGCCAACTACTGTAGAAGTAACTTTTTTTTCTTCTTTTTTTAATTGTCTTGTGCTTCGCTTTGCTGTTGAAATTTTACATTAAGTGATAATAGTTGTATAATGGCAGGATCTAATGTGACAATACAATATGACATATATATTTGGTAACAAAAAGTGCACTGTAAAAAAAACATTTAACCTCCCAACTCACCCTGACCAGACACATTTTGAGTTGGGGAGGGTAGAGATTTTTTTGTGAGTGTGTTTAATCAACTGTCTCTTTTTTCCTGTTCAGTAATAATAACTAAGGCTTTAAGTATCTTCGCAGAAGTTTACCCTGATTTTTTTCTTTTGTATTTTAGTTTAAAATTCAAACACGAAATATGCAAATATTCTTAACTCAAGTCACTTCTGTTTATGTATTATCATCAATTTGTATGTTTTTCAAATAAAAGCAAATCATCTATGACACTCATGTTTCCAAACCAGGTGTTGCCATATATCACTGCATCGAGTTTCTGTTTGCTTTAGTTGGGCTCTTGATCCTTTACGTTTTAATGTTTAAATCTGGCTGTTGTAGTGACTGTAAAGCACATTTGCTATGGCAAGGAAAGTCAAAAATTATAGGTTGATCGGTTAATGATTTACTGATGTGACATCATCATGGACCATAATTCACAGGTTTCTTATTTCAAGATTTATCATTGGTCAAAGGTGTGCTAGGTCAGTGAAGACTTTTAATATAGTACCGATATTGGAAAGCATTTAGAAACGCACAAACGACAATAATCAGCATATGAATCTCAACAATGGTGACAGGCTTCATGCCGCAATGCACTGAAGCAAAGTTTTCTATTCTTCAAAGAAACTATTCTTTCAAGTTTCTGTTTGTGAGATTAAGATTATCATTTGTGTGAATTGTTATTGGCGTTAAGATTTAAAGCGATCAGTGAATCTGCGCATTCTCATCCCAAGGCGCCATATTTTGACACTTTTGCAAAAGCGTAAATATACAACGCACAGGGTACCCTTTAGCGCCAAATGAGACGGTTAAGTTTAGGTATGGGGTTGGGGTAGGGTTAGGCCACTAGGAGGCGCCTTCTGCCCGCTTTATTTTTACGTCTCATTTGGCGCTAAAGGGTACCCTGTGCGTTGTATATTTACGCTTTTGCAAAAGCGTTTGTATATGGCGCTTTTGGGATGAGAACGGGCTGCATGTACATTAGGAATTACCATCACTTGTCGTCCTCTGTTTCAGTGTCTGATGAGACGTTACCTGGCAGTGGTTCATGCTGTAACCTTTCTGAAGTACAAACCTCTCAGATATACAGTAGATTGTTTTGTTCTGCTGCTTTGTGGTTTATGACTCTCGGCTCCTGTTTGTTTAGCAAGTTTACTCTATTCACATAAGCTGCCTTTGTTGGAGCTAAAGCTTCCCAAATATAAATTAAATTATTATTTTTCTACAGTTTTATTGTTGTTGTTATTATTAATAATATTAATATTTTTCCCTTAACAAATGAACATTTATTCATTTATTTAAATCTTGTTAATTAATAAAACATTCAACACTATGTTATTCCACATTTAGGCCTCATATTCATTTTTAGCATTGATATTCAATGCTGTACTTAGCTCTAGTCATTATTTTACCTCTTATTTAATTATTTGACTTTTTAAATCTAATTTATGTAGCATAAGTCTTAGTCTTGTGTTGTTTTTATGCATCACTTCTGTTCTGGAGGATCATTGTTTTGTACAGTACAAGCTGTAAATTGTTGAAATCACAATAAAATCTCTCTGATCGACTCTCTTATCTCCAATGTTTTTTACTCAAAATCTCACCCTCCATTCCATACTAGTGATCCTTTCAGTTCTTAGATGGCACTGTGTCTTTTGGTCCTTTTCGATACATTTGCATGTCATGCCTTAATATTCAATACGAGCATATAAGCTATACAAAGGCAGAGCTAGTACTGTATTGGTAAACACTGTGCATACTCTTCGGATATTCTAAAATTGCTCCACAGGAAACTGAGTTTTCATGGTAAATTATTTATATCTTAGCAGTTGATTTAAAAAGTGTTTAAAATGCAGTATGCAGTTTATCATATGTTCATATGTATTAATGTTAATTTAATGTTTGTTTGAAACAGAAACAGCTTTTTATTAGATGTGCATCATCTGTCTTTTGGTTATGTTTGATACATTTGCAGCCTTCTTTGCACTATTCAGTGTAAAGTTTGTATATAGTGTGTTTGAAAGCAGAGCAAGTCATTTACTGATGAATGCCGTGCTTCCTTTTTTGAATATTTTCAATATTTTCAATAAGCCAAACAAAATAGTCATGAATATAACAAACCCCTAAAACTATTGACCTTTAGTGTGTGACTTGTCATTCATCACTTAGGTGTGCAATTAACTCAGTAAGTACTTTTCACTTTCACACAGGAATTGCTAGTAAATTGCTAATAAATTGCAAAAATAATTAAAAACATAATAATAATTTAAGTCATGTTGACTTTATCTTTTTCACACAGATATTAACCGGAATGTAGAAGTAGCCTACAGCGATGAACTGCTCTTCTGAGGATCCCACGTGCAAGGTGTTCCCATCAACAAACCTTACAGAACATGAAAGTGAACTATTGGACTTTTTCAGGATTAGTTTGTTTAGCCTTAATCTTCTGTTTGGTCTTCCTGACACACTCCTATGTTATATGGCTCATCATCACAGGATCATGAAATGGAGTTGCATCAGAGTTCTTCAACCTCAATCTCTCTCTTTGTGAAGTCAATATCTCTCTGTATTCTTATCTCTACTGATAATTATCCCAATCCACCAAACCCAAGTGCTCTTGATTCTAGCAAAGTTTCTATCAGGAAACCTAATCACCATCCGTCCGGTGTTTCAGTGTCTGATGTGTGTTGAGCGTTACCTGGCAGTGGTTCATCCTGTAACCTTTCTGAAGTACAAAACTCTCAGATATAGAGTGATCCGCTGCACTGTGGCCTGGATAATGGGTCTTGGATCCTCTGTGCTCTGCATATTCATTTTGTCACATCATTTCAGTTTTATGTGGTTTTCACTCCTGCAGTTCCTCCTCTTCCTCTCCATCCAGATGTTTTGTCTTGTGGCTGTTCTCAGAGCTCTGAAGCAGTCAGGACCAGGAGAGAGAGGGAGAGAGAGAGAGGAAGAAAACCACATGAAGAGAAGAGCGTTTTATCTCATTCTAATACTGACCGTCCCTATGCTAATTGTATCTGTGCCTTTTATAATAACAGCATTCTTCTATATTCTGCTACAGCGAGATACTCCAGTGTTAAGCCTGTTTAACTTGTATTTGATTGTGTTGGGTGGTTTTGTACCTGCTCTTTTTTTTCTCCGGCGAGTTGGGAAACTGCCCTTCTTTAAACATCCCTAAAATCTCTCATTTGTGAGGTTACATTTTTAATGTTTTATATATACAATATTTTACTCATATTTTGATGGTTAAATTGAACTTTTAGTGTTATAAAAAACACATATTCCCTCTGGAAATCACTTTTGCCCACTGCTGTAGAAGTAACTTTTTTCTTCTTAGTTAATTCTCTTGTGCTTCAAAATCATTTTGCTGTTGAAATTTTAAAGAAAGCTGACAATAGGCCGTTTTATGATCTAATGTGACAATACAATGTGATAACATATTTCGTTATGGGATAGCACAAAGTGTGTTCAATCAACTGCATTTTTTTCCTGATCAGTAATAATAACTAAGGCTTTTAGTGTCTATACAGACGTTTACCTATACCCTGAATTTTGTATTTTTTTGTATCTTAGTTTAAAATTCAAACATGAAATAGGCCTATTAAAATATTATTAACCCAAGTAATTTCTGTTTATGTATTATCAGCAATTTGTATGTTTTTCAAATAAAAGCAAATCATCAATGACACAAGCCAGGTGTTGATCACTGCAGTGAGTTTTTTTGTTTTGTTTTTCACAGTCAAATGAACAACAACAGTTGGCATTCAGGTTAATGTACCATGTTAAATGATATTTAACTAGGCTATATAGAAAGAGACAGAAATATATATACACTCACCTAAAGGATTATTAGGAACACCTGTTCAATTTCTCATTAATGCAGTTATCTAAGCAACCAATCACATGGCAGTTATATCAATGCATTTAGGGGGTGGTCCTGGTCACAACCATTTCTAGGGTTTACAAAGAATGGTGTGAAAAGGTAAAAAACATCCAGTACGCGGCAGTCCTGTGGGCGAAAACGCCTTGTAGATGCTAGAGGTCAGAGGAGAATGGGCCGACTGATTCAAGCTGATAGAAGAGCAACTTTGACTGAAATAACCACTCGTTACAAAATGGTCTTTTGTAGAATGGTTCACACATGCAACACAATTGGTTGATAACATGACTGCAATAGAGGAGCCAGTTTACAATCTCTTGTTTACAAATTGCCATGGGAAGCCAAACTATCTTTGCTTTAAATTTTCTTATACTGAACATGTTAATTCTGGTCATCTCTTTTTTCCTAATAATTATTTTGTGGTCATTAAAAAAAGAACAAAAAAAAGGCCATAAGTAAATGACAACACCAGGGTGAGTAAATTAATTTTCATTTTAGAGTGAACTTATCCTTTAAATGTATTGCTTCGTATTGCGGAACAGAGAAAATATCATCTGACATGCATTTGCATGCCAGGACTAAATTATGTGAGATGTGAATGAATTTCTCAGTACAAAAGAGCCACTTCACAATACTGTGCGCCTCGCTGGAATTTTTTAGCAGTTGATGTTTTTTTTAAGTATTTTAATTTAGTTATATCTCAAAAGTTAAATATGTTAAAAGTTACTGTTGTATTATATAAAATTGGACTTGATTTTTGAAGAATTACTGGAAATTGACTTGTCAAGGTAATAAACTACCATTAAACTCTTTTATATTACAATTCATTTTGAAATTCAATTTTAAATCATTAAAAAAGACATTTATTTACAGTTAAACAATTTTCATTCATATTACAAAGCTATTTTACTCAAACTAAGTAGGCAGTGAAACATGATTATATGTACAAACCTATGTGTGTGTGTGTTTGTGTTTTTAGAGTGAAGTATAAAGAGATGAACTACTCTGCTGTGGATCCCACATTTGAGGTTTTCCCATCAACTAACCTCACTGCAAATGAAAACCCACCGATGGACACAATGATGGTTTGTGTGATGATCTTCAGTCTTCTGTTTGGTCTTCCTACACACTCCTATGTTATTTGGCTCATCATCACAGGAACAGGAAACGGAGTTGCATCAGAGTATTTCAACCTCAATCTCTCCGTTTGTGAGATGATTTACTGTCTGTTTGCTTCGATTTATTTGCATAAGGAAATTAGACCAACTTACCAAGAATCAGGGTCCTTGATTATATTGAGGTTTTTAACAGGAAACATCATCACTATCCGTCCTCTGTTTCAGTGTCTGATCTGTGTTGAGTGTTACCTGGCAGTGGTTCATCCTGTAACCTTTCTGAAGTACAAACCTCTCAGATATAGAGTGATCTGCTGCACTGCGGCCTGGATAACAGGCTTTGGATCCTGCTTTTTGCTGATGTTAATTTTAGAGTCAGGCAACATTTTCATGTGGTTTTCACTCCTGCAGTTCCTCATCTTCTTCTCCATCCAGATGTTTTGTCTTGTGGCTGTTCTCAGAGCTCTGAAGCAGTCAGGACCAGGAGAGAGAGGGACAGAGAGAAAGGAAGAAAACCACATGAAGAGAAGAGCGTTTAAGATCATTGTAATATTGACTGTGACTATGCTAACTGTAATTGTTCCTTTTATGATCTCAAGATTCCTCAATATTCTTTTACAAAAAGATGTTAAGGAAGTGAGTGTGTTTAGCTTGTATTGTTTTGTGTTGGGTGGTTTTGTACCTGCATTTCTTTCTCTCGGCGAGTTGGGAAACTGCCCTTCTTCAAACGTCCTTAATTGCTTTCACTCCTTTAAAACATTTCAATAATGTCAATATGTTACAAATTATATTTTTGCTGTGTTATGGATTTGTCATGCGTCATAAAGGTTTTACTGATTAAAATCTACTGAAAAGCCCATACTAGGCTTTTAACTGGATGATTTGTGACAACTTACCCCATAAAGTATAATCAATTGTTTGAACAACATCAGATCAGATATCTTTTCAACCTGCATGCACTGAAGGTGAAGTTGTATCTGTGTCTATAAAAATAACACAGTCTCATCCCAATTCGTCATATAACTGACGTCTTGGGACGTCTTTTGACCATTCGTCAATATATGCCTTTTTAGGGCCCCCTTAAACGTCAGTAGATGACGATCCGGGGTCGTCATACAACTGATGCTTTACCTTTAACGTCAGTTAGGTGACGAGTTGGGTTTAGGGTTAGGTTTAGGTCAGGGGTAGAGTTAGGATCCGATAACGTCATCTACTGACGTTTATGGGGGCCTGAAAAGGCATATATTGACGAATGGTCAAAAGACGTCCCAAAACATCAGTTATATGACGAATTGGGATGAGACTGCACTGATAAAAAAGTGAAAAGTGTGATGATATACATATCCTTATGTATTATCAGTCATTTGCAGTGGTGTAAAGTAACGAATTACAAATACTCACGATACTGTAACTGTACGTTTTCAAAATAAAATAATTTATCATCTCTAACACAGTGTCACCTGTTTCACTTATGTCGGATGTTTTCATAGACAACTGTTGTGAATATAAGAGTTTCATAATATTTCATATTTCTTTCACAGCAGACCAACAACTTGATAAAGAACAGATTCTTTTTTTCCAAAGAACAATTTAAAATTGACATGATCCTTACCTGCATCACATTCTTCACAAAACATTGAGTCCTCAAACACTCAAGCCGAATCTCTAAATGGAGTTTGTATCTTTATCTTCAAGTCAAAATTTAGTGAATTAAATGTGTAATTAACAATTGTTAGCATGCATTTTAAATTTGGATTTTTTTACATGCATGTAAACGTCTAATGTCTTTAAATCAACTCAAATGAACATGCATTTTCTACACAAATAGAACATTTTCTATGCAAATGTTTCAAATGTTTACTCGGACAGCTATCTGACTCATGAAAATATATATTAGTGACAGCTCGTGAGCTTAGAATTATAAGGTTCTATCTCCACTTTTGGTCGAAATTGAGTTTTTGACATAATCTGATCCATTAGGTGTTTATTAATGCCTGTGTGGTGTTATTTTTGTAAAAAAAGATTAATAGATAAAGCTATAATAGAAATGTATACTACATAACAGTTTTGCCAGGTGGGATGTAAAAACTTTGATGCTCAATATCTCAGAACTACCCTAAACGGAGATAGAACCTTATAATTCTAAGCTCACGAGCTGTGAAATAAGCGCAGATTTGCATCCAGAAAGACTGGACATTCAATTTTCAGGTGACAAACTCATTTGAATTTGAAAGTTTTCCCCCAAGAACAATATACAGCAATACCATGGCCATCTGGACTAAGCTTTGTTGGCCTTTATTGTCCACAAGTGAAAATGTGTCTTTGGCTTCACTATACACCCCACAAGGACACCAACACAACATAACAATATACATAAATATAAAACAATTCAAATGATAACATTCCTATATGCACATATCCATGCATATATTTCCACACCAACTCATATTCATATATTCTTAACATTTAAAATTATATTGGCAGTTGGCTCAAATGACATCTGGTACACATTTTTTACTTACCTGGGGTCTAAAATGTCTCCTTGATGGTAACAACTGGAATTTAGAATGTAGGGGATAAGAAGAATCCTCCATAATAACCAATGCTTTTATTTAGACTTTTGATATATAATATATAAATATATTGTATATTTACATTTATTCATTTAGCTGACACTTTTATCCAAAGCGACTTACAATTGCTATATATGTCAGAGGTTGCACGCCTCTGGAGCAACTAGGGGTTAGGTGTCTTGCTCAGTGTGTCTTGCTCAGGTGTCTTGCTCAGGGTCTTACACATTGGTTAGCCCTGTAAAACCAGACTCTGTTACTTCACTTTGCTTCGTAGACAGAGTCTGGAATGGCGTAATAGAGAAGTGTTTTCTCTCTCGCTAGGGGCACTTCTCTAAAGTTTAGGCAATCAGGTACTGACTTTAACGAGGGGGTAAAAATTTGGCAGGAAGTCGAAATTCGGCAAAACACCAATTTGGAAATACCCACTGAACAACTGCATACCCAACACAGTCTCATGAAAATGCGTATCAATACCACGAATGTCATTTCTTGTGGCATTTTTTGTGCCAAACATGTTTTTTTCGTGCATATGCTACGCACTAAAAAACCTGGCGTAGGTTTAGGAGGGAGGGGAATAATTTATGTGAGGGGTATTTCCACATTAATGTACAGAGAAATGCAGACTAAGGATCAATGCAGCTGTGTGGCTCAGATCAAAAGCCACATATACTTAGCCAAAAACTGCTAACTCAGTAGAAAAGCAAGCTTTAGCGTTAAGTTCTGCCAGGAAGACTCAATTGCTACTTCACTTATTACCTTCTAATTCATCCAATCGTGTCTAATACTTGTATAAAAGATAGGTACTTACACATGTTTGAGTTCGCAGATGCTGACGCTTTCATTTACCTCCATCCTCCCCACCACCTCCAAGATGTTCCCCCCATGCAAGACACCAAACCCCAGCTGCTCCCGACGAGCTGGATGACGCCTTGTAAGGCTGACACCACTGTCGGTGTGTGAATGAGTGTATGAATGGGTAAATGTGAGGCAAAATGTTAAGCGCTTTGGTGGCCATTGGGTCTGTTAAAGTGCTATATAAATGCAGTCCATTTACCAGTTAAGTTGGTGTTATATGTTTATGCACTATATGAAAATTACATTTAATTTTAAAAGGGGAGGTAGTGTGGTGTATTTAATACTATTAATATGTGTATTAAGGTTGTCCCTGAAAACTTTAACTTGTGTTGTTAACTTGTGTGTTGTCTGCGCATGTCATATAAAAGAGAGAGCCTGTAATACCCTCATGTTGAGCTCTTGTGTTATGCCCAGTTCTCACTTATACAGCAGTAAAATGCGTGCCTTGCCCAGTCATTTAAGTACACCACAATATCAAAATCCCAAACATTTAAACAAGCATGTTCCAAATAGGCCTATACCATCTGTCCTTTTGGTTTATGAATTGATCTCTCTAAACATTTGCATGTTGTACATGACATGTACCAGATTAAGTCATACACATAAGCTATTCTTTTGACAGTTGTGTAGTTAGTCTACAAAACACAGCACATAGCCTATATACATACAGAGAGACTGGACATTCACTCTTCAGGTGATAAACTCATCTTTTAAATTAAGATTCATTTTTATATTGTATATGCTAAACCATTTGTCACTGTGGTTATAAGTCATATTAAAGGGGTTTATGGTCATGTTAGATGGCTTAGTTGCCAACTCAAAATAACATAATGAACATTAGTAATTATTATAAAACTTTGCTAATGTTTGCTCTGTAATAATTATGAGTCCATTAGGGTTTATATATACAATATTACACTTTTAGTAATATATGAAGAGTTCAGATGCAAAAGCCTCTAAATGCCATTTGAAATTTTCTTCTAAAATGACCATTTTTATCAAGCTTGTATATTTAAGCTCAGTAATTTCTTCACTTATCTTCACTGCCATTTAAGTGAAATTACTGAACTTAAATATACAAGCTTGATAAAAATTATCATTTTAGAAGAAAATTTCAAATGGCACTTAGATGCTTTTGCATTATATATATATACATATATATATATATATATATATATATATATATATATATATATATTACACTGTTAACCCTACTGTCTTGGGACTATCCTACTGTACTTCATAGATTCTGTGTCCTGCGCATTCTGCTGCTAATATACTTTTTTCATCAATGGTGTGGGAGTACCTTCTATCAAACTGCAAAAAAAAAACTGTTTTAAATGAGCTGAGAATGCACTAAGAAATGTGTAGACTACAATAGAGGTCTACATAACAAAGTTACATTTTCCTCATCTGACAATCATCAAGGATCAGAAGGAAACAGCAAATAAAAGATGATAAAATGGTCAAAATACTTGCAGTAACATTTTTGTATATTTCCACAAATAAGGTGGTGGGTCTATGTTGTCCAGAACCATGAATTACCCAAAAGTTAGGATTATTTTTAATATTATTTAATTAGTTACAGGATAAGGATTATAGCTTGTTTTCACGTGACGTCACGCCACTGTGTTGCCATGGCGCGAAACGCAGATGGAGGGCAGGAAGTGAATTTCTATATTAGAAAGCATAACACACTCAAATGCCTATGTTTTGTGTCCTTTATGGTTGCTTAAATCGATCAAACCACGAAGAGTTTTTATCGTGTGCCAAAAGTTGTTGTTCATAAGAAGGGAAAATGCAAGAAATTGACAGAAAAACACCGGTAAAAAATGACTTGTAAACCTAGCTTACGTCTGCGGTCGGGAGGAGCCGAATGGGAAAATGCCTGTGTGTTTGTAGTGTGCAGTGATCACTTTGTCAAATGTGAGTTAATACATTATTTATGTGGCTTATAATTACATTATTCAGGTGTTTAAATACACTTATGTGGCTGTTTGTGTAACGTACCAGTTTCCGAACTTTGTAAAGTCAAAGCATGTCTGTAAGACGAGTTAGTTGCTGATATCTACAGCCTCGATGGCAGGCAAATCTCTCAATTCAGTTGAAAATCGGTCCTGTTCATAACGTAAGGATCACGTCCTGCATATGTTTCGATTTTCTGTTTATATATTTCTCTTGTAATAGCGTCTAAAGTAGTACAGTACGGTCTTTCCTCCATCTCGTCCATTGCGCTCTTCACTCCTTGCCCTCCACCTGCAGTCTGCGCGTCAACACAATCACGTGACTGCAAACCACCTATTTGTAAAGCAACTGTATGATTTGAAATGATTTGTTGTTCTGAACTTAGAAACACATATTGCATATATTTAATGTCATTTCTTACCATGCTCATGTTGAATTGCAGTCTAAATAAAGTGATACATTTATAATTCTCTCCTCTATCACCACTATCAGTTATGTTTTGTAAGCTCCTGCTCTGACAAACAAGAAGGAAATGAACTTCACCACAACAGGAGCTTCCAACAACTCTACAATGGGATCTGGAACAGATGGAATCTGGGAAGCGGACAACATAGAAATTTGGATTTTCTCCATCAGTCTCTTGTTTGGTCCTCCTACACACTCCTATGTTATATGGCTCATCGTCAAAGGATCAAGACGTGGAGTTGCATCAGAGTTCTTCCAGCTCAATCTCTTTTGTTGTGAGATTTGTATCTGTGTGGATTTTCTTTTCTATATATTGTCAAAACATATTTCAAGTCTCTTGCCATTAGCAGTTTTAATACAAGGATTTGGGATGACTGGTCATCCTCTGTTTCAGTGTCTGATGTGTGTTGAGCGTTACCTGGCAGTGGTTCATCCTGTAACCTTTCTGAAGTACAAACCTCTCAGATACAGTATAGAGTGATCTGCTGCACTGCGGCCTGGATAACCACTCTTGGATCCTGTTTGTGCTGCTTGATCATATATTTGTTATTTACAGTGACTCTACATGCATGGTTCTTATTGATGCAGTTCCTCCTCTTCTTCCCCATCCAGTTGTTTTGTCTTGTGGCTGTTCTCAGAGCTCTGAAGCAGTCAGGACCAGGAGAGAAAGGGAGAGAGAGAGGAAGAAAACCACATGAAGAGAAGAGCATTTAATATTATTCTAATAACTACTGTGAAGATAGTTTTCGCATTTATGCCACTTATTATCGCAGAAGTATTTGTAATTCTGATGAATGGGTATCACTGGACATATTGGGCTCCTGGTTTGTTTTGTTTTGTTTTGTTCTAGCTAGTTTTGTTCAGCCTGTTCTTTATCTGCACCGTACTGGAAAACTCTCCGGCTTCTGTTCCTCAAACTGACAAAAATGACAACACATTCTAACATTTTTTCTTATTAGAGAAAGGGCCATTTTGTTTTGTATTATCAACTTAAATGTCTCTTTCCTCTTGGTGTTTGCTCAGTTTTTTTTAATTAAGTTATATTTAAAATGATACATACAAATCTTTAATTTCCCTGTTTATTTACACATAGATCTATCTTGAGTGTGTTAAATAAATATGGTGTGTTTGTTTATCCAATAAAACATTCAATCAGTGACCGATCATGTTTTGCACTTTAAATATTTGCATGTTTTTTGCGGCATGAAGTCATGCGTTGACATCCTTGTGACGACTGTGAAATCAGTCTAAACACAGCACAGAAACTTACATCCGTTACGGGACATTCACTTTTCAGGTGACAAACAATTTTTTTAATCCTTAGTGTTAGAAAATGTCACAGTATTTACGTATTTAAGTCCAAGTAAGTTTTGAGGAAAGTTTACAATTGAATAAAATGATGGACAGTATTTAAGTGCAAAGTAAGTTTTGAGGAAAGTTTACAATTCAATAAAATGATGGACAGTATTTAAGTCCAAAGTAAGTTTTGAGGATAGTTTACAATTGAATAAAATGATGGACAGTATTTAAGTCCAAAGTAAGTTTTGAGGAAAGTTTACAATTGAATAAAATGATGGACAGTATTTAAGTCCAAAGTAAGTTTTGAGGAAAGTTTACAATTGAATAAAATGATGGACAGTATTTAAGTCCAAAGTAAGTCTTGAGGAAAGTTTACAATTGAATAAAATGATGGACAGTATTTAAGTCCAAAGTAAGTTTTGAGGAAAGTTTACAATTGAATAAAATGATGGACATTTAAGTCCAAAGTAAGTTTTGAGGAAAGTTTACAATTGAATTAAATGATATTGAGCTCTGACAAACAAAAGATATTGACAAACATTTTTTTTAATCCTTAGTGTTAGAAAATGTCACAGTATTTAAGTATTTAAGTCCAAAGTAAGTTTTGAGGAAAGTTTACAATTGAATAAAATGATATTGAGCTCTTTTTGTTTAATTGAACAGAAGTAACAACTTTATAAATGTTATTTTGGAAATGAATGAATTATTGAATGCATTTTATTAGGAATATAATTAAATCCAACACAAGTATTTGAAGAGTTCAGATGCAAAAGCCTCTAAGTGCCTTTTGATATTTTCTTCTAAAATGATCATTTTTATCAAGCTTGTATATTAAAGTTCAGTAATTTCACTTAAATGGCAATGAAGATTACCTATTAATTGTCATTTAAGTGAAATTACTGAACTTAAATATACAAGCTTGATAAAAAATTGTCATTTTCAGAAGAAAATTTCAAATGGCATTTAGAGGCTTTTGCATCTGAACTCTTCATTTTTTAATGATATTTTTAAATCCTTTTTACTTTTAATATTTGGGTAACACTTTACAATAAGGTTCATTAGTTAACATTAGTTAACTACATTAGTTAGCATGAACTAATAATGAACAGCACTTATACAGCATTTATTAATCTTTGTAAATGTTAATTTCAATATTTACTGATACTTAATTCAAATCTTGTTAACATTAGTTAATGCGCTGTGAACTAACGTGAACAAACAATGAAAAGCTTTATTTTTATTAACAAACATCAACAAAGATTAACAAATATTACAGTAAGAAATGTATTGCTCATGGTTAGTTCATGTTAGTTAATACATTAACTAATGGACCTTATTGTAAAGTGTTACCAATATCTGATGTTATATGTGATATATAACAGATGAAATCATGCACATATTCTTGTAACAGCTGAAGTCAGTCTATAAAACACAGAGATTTATGCACATCCAGAGAGACTGGACATTCAGTCTTCAGGAAATTAACTTCTCTTTTAAATTTACTTATTTTTCTTTTTACTGCTGAGTGACAATGTTGCTGTGGTTATCAGTCATAGTAAAAGGGTAATGAGCATATTGGATCAATTGAGTAAAACAGAACAGATCTTTATTTGTTTCATCAAACTGCATTAACAATATACTTGACATTAGGGTTCACTCTTAAAAATAAAGATTATTAGCGTCTGTGATTTCATGAAGAACCTTTAACTTAGAAAATTTCAAGTGAAAAAAAGCTTCTTTAGATTTTTAAAATGTTATTTAAAAATTTTTATTTTACGAACTTTTCATAAAGAGTTATTTGGAGAAGTAAAATGGTTCTTCTATTGAATCGCTGTTTATTTTTTAAGAGAGCATTATGCAGATGTACTGCAATGTATTCAATTATCAGTATAAAAATTACCTGTATACTGTGTTGAATTGCTAGGGTAGACTGGAAATGTTTTTAAGTATATTTGATCTAGCTTACATTGAACTGTCGTCTGAGTCACCCCAAGTTTATAATTCTCTATTCTTATAGCAATACTATTTATGTTTTGAGAGACAAACGAGGAGGAAATGAACTCCACCACACCAGGAGCTTCCACCAACTCCACAACACCTGTATTTCTAGTGGGGTATCTGGAAATATGTGTGTTCAGCATCAATTTCCTGTTTGGTCTTCCTACACACTCCTATATTGTATGGCTCATCATCACAGGAACAGGAAGTGGAGTTGCATCAGAGATCTTCATCCTAAATCTGTCTGTTTGTGAGATTGGTAACTGTCTGGATTTGTTGTGTTTTGTACTGCTTAATTGGATTTCAGTTCTTGGGCCATTAGCTCTGTTTTTTCAAGGACTTTCCATCGCTGGTCGTCCTCTGTTTCAGTGTCTGATGTGTGTTGAGACGTTACCTGGCAGTGGTTCATCCTGTAACCTTTCTGAAGTACAAACCTCTCAGATATAGAGTGATCTGCTGCACTGTGGTCTGGATATTTATTCTTTGCTTCTGTTTGGTCTGCATGATCACATTAATGTTAAATAATATTAATGCACATACATGGTTCTTCTTAATGCAGTTCCTCTTCTTCCTCTCCATCCAGTTGTTTTGTCTTGTGGCTGTTCTCAGAGCTCTGAAGCAGTCAGGACCTGGAGAGAAAGAGGAGAGAGAGAGAGGTGGAAAACCACATGAAGAGAAGAGCATTTTATATTATTCTAATAACTACTGTGAACATAGTTTTCGCATATATCCCAATTATCATCTCAGGAGTATTTATAATTCTCATGAATGGGTATCACTGGACATATTGGGCTCCTGGTTTGGTTTGTTTTGTTCTAGCTAGTTATGTTCAGCCTGTTCTTTATCTGCACCGCACTGGAAAACTCTCCGGGTTCTGTTCCTCATAAACGGACAAAAAATTACAACATTTTTAACATTTTTATTAGTAGTGTATGGGCCATTTTGTATTATCAGCTGAAGTGTCTCTTTACAATTGGTGTTTGCTCTGGTCTTTAAATGAAGTTATATTTAAAATATTTTTTTAGTTTGATTCAGTTCATGTGACAATACAAATCTTTAATTTCCCTGTTTATTTACACATAGATCTAGCTTATTCTGAGTGTGTTAATTAAATAGGGTTGTTTGATATCAGTGTGTTTGTTTATCCAATAAAACATTTAATCAGTCACCTTTTGCACTCTCTCTCTCTCTCTCTCTCTGTACTCTAATACTCAGTCTAAAAATGAGTTGCACCTGTTTGTATGTTTGAAGATTGAATATTTAGTCTGCAAAAATAGTATTCACATGATTTATTTGAATTTGCTACTTTCTTGTATAGAACCAACAAACATATAACGATATTATGCGGCACACTGGAATACTTTATTCTCATTGGTCAATCGATTTATTTGAATTTGCTACTTTCTTGTATAGAACCAACAAACATATAACAATATTATGCGGCACACTGGAATACTTTATTCTGATTGGCCAATCACAAGCTTCCAGATTAACATTTTTCATATAAAAGTGAACTTCCGTTATTAAGTTTAGTTAATATTTTTTTTTTACTTTAAATATTTGCATGAAACAGATGAAGTCATGCATTGACATCCTTGTGACGACTGTGAAGTCAGTTTACAAACACAGCACAGACATTTACATCCAAGAGAGGACATTCAATTTTCAGGTGACAAACAAATTTTGTTTTTGGTTTATATCCTTAATATTAAAAAATGTCACAGTATTTATCTGAAAAAGTCAGATAGTTTACTAAAGTGAAAGTTTACTATTGAATATAATGAGATTGAGCTCTTTTTGTTTAATTGTACAGAAGTAACAATTTAATAAGCACAATATAATAGAATTGTTATTTTGTGTATGAATAAGTGAATTAAGTTTTTTTTTTTTACCAGGATGAAAAACATTAAAACTCATTAATGTTCAATGTTTTGGTTTGTTGAGATAACAGTTTACATAACAGTTTCTAGAAGCATTCATGCTGCTATAAGTAAAAATAAAAAATAAAATAATAATTCAGATTGTTTAATCCTAAGAGTTTTTGTTCTGAAAATCCCAACATAATTTCCAAAGTGCAACATTTTATACCACGAACACATAATATAAAATGATAAAATACATTGCAACAAATTACAAATGTTTTCATGAAAGTGTAATGTATTCATTGTAATATAGCTACCACTAAATATAGAGCAAATGCATTGTAAAGCCAGGGTTCTTTATTAGTCTATACTTGTTTTATGTGTGCTAGAAAATTACTAGATCTTCCTCCATCTCCATTATTCACATATATGTCGTTAATAAAACTGACCCGAGATCAGTTAAATAATAAGACACTGGTTTATGGAATCACTTTATCAGTGGCGATTCGAACCATTGCCATTTTGAAATAGAATGACAAAAAAACGCTTGATGAAATCAATTACACTGGATGCAATATAAATGTAGGCTATACTACACTTCTCTCTTTCCACAGATAAGTGTTACATTGTTATGTTTTGTGTGCTATAGAGAAGAAAAACACAGAGATGAACTTCACCACACCTGAAATATCTGCAAACTCCACAACACAATCCTTTAGGCCACTGCAAATTTTAGAAATGTGTCTGCACAGCATCAGTTTTCTTGTTGGTCTTCCTACACACTCCTATGTTATATGGCTCATCATCACAGGAACAGGAAGTGGAGTTGCATCAGAATTCTTCTTCCTCAATCTCTCAGTTTGTGAGATTGGCAACTGTCTGAATGGTTTGATCAGTCTTCTGGCATTTTGGTAATCAGACCTTTCAACATTAAAACAGTGTTTAACAGGACTAACCGTCACTGGTCATCATTTGTTTCAGTGTCTGATGTGTGTTGAGCGTTACCTGGCAGTGGTTCATCCTGTAACCTTTCTGAAGTACAAACCTCTCAGATATAGAGTGATCTGCTGCACTGAGGCCTGGATAGTTATTCTTGGATCCTGCTTGTGTTGTATGTTTACTACAGATTCACACAACACTGTATATATGTGGTTCTTCATGTTGCAGTTTCTACTCTTCCTCTCCATCCAGTTGTTTTGTCTTGTGGCTGTTCTCAGAGCTCTGAAGCAGTCAGGACCAGGAGAGAGAGGGAGAGAGAGAAAGGAGGAAAATGATGCAAAGAGAAGAGCATTTTATCTCATTCTAATAACTACTGCGAGCATGGTTATCAAATATGTCCCATATAGTATGGCAGCATTTTTTTCATTGCCACAGAACAGCTTAATCCTGTAGTACTGGCTCCCTGGTTCGGTTTGTTATGTGCTGTCTGGTTTTGTTCAGCCTGTTCTTTATCTGCACTGGACTGGAAAACTCTCCTGCCTCTTTCTCTCCATAAAACCTGTTTATGATATTGTTTTACTCTTCAAGTCTATATTAGTTTGTAGGCTACTAAAATGTACTTATATCAACTTGATTGCTTTCAAACACAACTTCACTTCTCTGAGGAATGAAAAACATGTGCACTTTGACGTCTAGAAAATAGCAGAAGTTCTGTGATATTTGAATTTATTTAAGGTCGGTCAGATAGCCCCAACATGAGTGGATGAAACCTCATATCCTATTAATAAAATGAGTGGTTGCTATTAGTTTGTTTTTCCAATAAATCACTTCATCAATAGCCAAGCCTCAGTTTTCCATCTCATTATTTATAAAGATTGTTTGGGAAAACTGAAAACTCACCATTGTATTTTGAATCATATGAAAATGATATTTTGAAGTTTAGGGTCACTCCGAATAAATGTGTAAAAATTGCTTGAATTTTGTTGTCATATATCCGCGTATGTTTAATGTGACGTGTAGCAGATGAAATCATGCACATATATTCTTGTGGCAGCTGGTGGGCTTAAAACACAGCAGAGATTTATACACATCCAGACAGACTGGACATTCACTCAGGTGATAAACTTCTCTTTTTGATTTCGCTTCAGACCCTTAAGAATAAGCAACACTGTCACTGTGTTTATCTGATAATGTCCAAATATTTGTGATGGAGTTAATACTTTGTCCACTGAGTAAAATGCTCGTAGTTTGTTTCATTGAAGATACTGTAACTGTCCTGGGTGCGTTTCTCTGTAAGCATTTCGCCAGCCAACTATGGTAGCAAGTTCCGTCGTTATCAGCATAGTTCAACGATTTTCCGGTGTTTCCCGAAACCATCGCTCCACGACCATTGGCAAACAGCATTGCAAAGTTTTGTGGTTTGAACAACAGCTCTCGATCTGTGGTTAGAGGCATCGTTTCTATATTGCAATCACATTTGGACGTAATAAATCCTTATCTTGAGCAAAATAAGCAAGCTGACATTCAGTACAACCTGGTGCCTTTTATTTAGAATACATACAAATGGAATTTACGTCTTTTAGTTTGTCAAAAGATTTGAAGTAACGTGTTTGAAGAGTGCGCATGTGCGAACGTGCTCTACTATGTAAGAACGAGCCAAATATTGAGTCTGGTAATAAAGCAAAACAACTGAGAACAATTAGAAATAGTCCTCAGATGACATGTTTGTAATTTATATAAAACAAATCTAGCGTTAATTGGATCTCAAACAGTTTCATTAAAAGTAGTTATTATTCCACCACGTGCGAAACCAACGTGGTTGAACGACACTTTGCGACAGTGGGTTTTGGGAAACAGTCGTGACTAGCTAGTTGATTTTTCCAACGATGCATCATACTATGGTAGTGAATCAGCGAACTACGTCGTTGTTATCGGGAAATGCACCCCTGGTTGTGTATGCAACCCACCATTCCCTCCTTCAGGGAACGGTGGGTCGCATCTGCAACCAAGACATTGCTATTGGAGCGAGAACCAGGGTGCAGTTCGACGTCGACTTAATGGGGCTTGATCCCCATTCAGTCGACGTCGACTACGTCTGGCATTTCTCGACTGTAAAGGGAACTAACAGTTTATATTCATTCATTCATGATTCAATTCGTTCAATTCATTAAATTCATATTATAAAAAATTTGATTTTAGCCAGCAAATATTACTTTGTTAAACAATCTATCATAATGTATTGATGTGGCTCTATTCAGATTTAAACTGGGAGCATTTACAGACTGAAATGTATTGAATTTTTTTTCTTCTTTTTTTTTACAGACCTTATTCAATAACACTTATCTCTTTGTGTAGATCACAAAATAAGTTTTTTTATGAACCATTAAAATTAAAAGACAAACCTAGAGATGAATGACTCAGTAAACATTACCGCACCCAAAACATCTACAAACTCCACAACTCAATCCATTGAGCCCTTGAAAAGTCTGGAAATCTGTGTGTACAGCATCAATTTCCTGTTTGAACTTCCTACACACTCCTATGTCATATGGCTCATCATCACAGGAGCAGGAAGTGGAGTTGCATCAGAGTTCTTCATCCTCAATCTCTCCATTTGTGAGATTGGAAACTGTTTGAATGGTTTGTTACTTGTACTTTTAATTTGGTTTTCAGGTCCTTTGACACTAAAAGTGTTAATAACAGGACTAGCTGTCACTGGTCGTCCTCTGTTTCAATGTCTCGGTCTGTGTTGAAGCGTTACCTGGCAGTGGTTCATCCTGTAACCTTTCTGAAGTTCAAACCTCTCAGATATAGAGTGATCTGCTGCACTATGGCCTGGATTATCACTTTAGGTTCTTGTTTGTGCTCTATGTTCATTTTAACTTCATTCAACATTTATGCACATACATGGTTCATCTCGCAGCAGTTCCTCCTCTTCTTCTTCATCCAGTTGTTCTGCTGTGTGGCTGTTCTCAGAGACTCTGAAGCAGTCAGGACCAGGAGAGAGAGGAAGAGAAAGAAAGGAGGAAAACAACATGAAGAGAAGAGCATTTTATCTCATTCTAATAACAACAGTGAACATGGTCATCATATATGTGCCGAATTACTATTTCGGCATTATTTACCAATGTGACAAAATGCTATATTCAGGAAGTTTGGGCTCCTTCAGTGATTTGTTTTTGGCTGACTGGTTTTGTTCACCCTGTTCTTTATTTGCAACGTATGGGAAAACTCTCCTGCCTCTGTTTGCCATAATATTTGCAACTGTGACATTTTAGATTAGATTAAGATGGTGACCTTTACTTATCTGTAATGTTTATTGCTTTGGGAAATTTATTTGACACCTAAATCATCATTACTCTGGCAAATTAAAGCAGCTTAATATCACTTCCAAATTCTAGTTGTGACCCATTGAGGTATCTGTCAGGAGCTATTACATAATGCACACGAGATAGCGGTAGCGAACTTCAACTATCTTCACTTCTGTTTCTAACATCTTATGTAATTACACAATAGTTCAGGCTAAATTTTAGTTACAAAATAGTATATTAATAATATACTATTAATATTATTAATAGTATATTAATAATATATACTGTATGTGTGTGTGTATACATGCTGGTAATGGTAGGTTGTTTACAGCTGTGATACCTTATAGTTATTACCTGTCATTACACTATCATTGTCAACAAGCAATAGCAACATCCACCTAGCCCTGTCTGGCTTTGCTAATTTGAAACAATATTATATTTGAGTAGATATCAATGAGGCTAATGTGATATTACATCAACTACAGATAACATGTTAATGAGATAATATCAAAATGTTATTTTCAGTCAGACAGGGAAAGGTACATTGTTGATATGAACTCATAATTAACATTTAGCAAGCTAATTTTACTGTGGCACTGCTCTGCAAACTGAGCAGTTTGTCCACTTAGCTCCTGTGTGTTGTAAGGTGCCTCATTTTTCGAAGATGGTGCTCGATGCAGAGCCAAATGGGATGCGCTATAGCTTCCCTTTTCTGGAGCTCCAGCTCCACCTATATAGATTAAGTGGGTGGGGCTTTGCTGCAGCGTCCAATGGGAGGAGTTAGAGCTCTAGTTTACCCTCGCTGGATCTGAGTTAGGCAGTGGGCCAAGTTCGTCTATCTTCGTTTTTAGTTTTTGGTTTGATAGTTACCCAGCACCTGTGTGGCTGAATGAATAATTTTTGTAATTTTTTTCTTTATTGTCTGTATGAATAATTCACAAAAAGATTACAGACTGTTTCCAACGTAAATTGTTGCACAATAAAGTATAAAAATAGATTTAATTTTGCAAACGTTGGCCGAAGATGAAATCCATTCAATGCTTGTGTTGTTACCTTGTTGAATTGATTTGGCCAATCACAGGGTAACAAGACTTAATAATACATAAAATTAAATGTATTGTATTTAATTAAAATTCACTTTGCCATGGCAGAGACGGAACACACTTGAAACCTTCACCACGAATCAAATTCCGCCATTGGATCGATTTCGTGCCCGACTTTACAGTGGTGACCACGACGTGATCGCAAAAGATGGATTTCGCGAGCAACGTCCTTTCCAGCAAAATATGGGAATCTTAAAATCAACAAGAGGTTTGAACTTCTCTTCCTTCTGCCGTTGTGGTAAGTCAACTTATTCTACCCTTTTTGAAAAGTGTTGAGAAAATGTTGTTTGCCGTGTTTGCGGGTCAGAAAGCCCGTTGTTTAGTCCAAAACTAAAACGTGAGGACATGATAACGGCCGTGACTCGCAGATAAAGAGTGGAAACCCCTGTTTAATAGATTTTAAAGATATCCTTGTTTGATTAAGCAAAAAGAAAAGAAACCTAAATTTGAAATAACATCTTTCAAATGATTTCGGGTAGCCTTAACGTTACTCGAGGAGCGATGAAACAAACTTGCATGTCTATCTTCATTGTTGTATTGGTTTTGTTGAAACAAACCAGCAAACGTGAAGAGAATGGACAAACAACATAAATAAAAATCTAAGTTTATAAACGATCGGAAAACACGTGATTTTATAAAAAAGGCAGATTGAATGCATTGTTTAAGATAAAGCAAACTTTGAAAAAAATACAATGATATGATTTACGGACTAAGAAGCAGTTAGCATGCAGTTAGCCTATTTTCCATGCTGTTTAGAAAAAAAAACGAGGCTAAGATAAATGCTAGTATTTTTCCATGCTGTTTAGAAAAACGAGGCTAAGATAAAATGTCTAGTATTGCCCATGCTGCTTCCAAAACGAGGCTAATGATGAATTATAAGACCATGCTGCTTAAACATTGATGCTAATGCTAATTCTAAGAGCCATGCTGCTTAAACAATGATGTTAATGCTAATGCTAAAGCCATGCTGCTTCCAAAATGAGACTAATGCTAATGCCAGCGCGACTTCTAAAATGAGGCTAATGCTAATGACATGCTGCATTCAAAAAACACTTAAACCTTTGTGTGACCAGCCCCACCATACAGATGGGCCACATTGAATAATATACTATAATAAACCTTTTCATTTTATGGAGTCAGATGAAATTAGTTCCTACATGAGAGATTAAATGTATTGCATTTAATTAAAATTCATTTGCCATGGAAGAGGCGGAACACGTTTGAAACCTTCTCCACGAATCAGAATTCCGCCCATTGGGTCGATTTCATGCCGACTTTACAGGCTCATATTAACTGTCGATTAAAAACATGTTTGTTGACTGTGTACTATGTTAGATTTCATTTAACAAATCTAACATAGTACACAGTCGAACAACTCCATATCACAGCCAAGCCAGGACGCCGCCGGAAAAACCAGCCATGCAAGTTTGAGAGCACCCTGACACATCACGAAATGGTTTACGGCAACGACGTCACACACATCAACAACAAAATACTGTTTGAAGCTACTTGCGCGCATCCAAGAAAACTCGGTCAGAAATGTCCAGAAAAAGGGAAAGAGAATCGGACCGTGCTAGAAACCGGACAGGAGTCCACTCGGTCAGGCTTTCACTCGTTGGCGCGAGCTTAAAAGCAGCACTGGATTGTAACAGCGATGCTGACCTGCCGATCTTGTGATGGACTTGTAAGTAAATCTCTTATTTGTAAACTTGTTTGCGCTCTATGTTGTATGTTGCTGCACTAGCTTGTAGTTTGTAATTTTTACGGTGCTGTTCATTCATCCGTTGTTGATAATTAGACCAGTTCAATAATTCCCACACGTCTTAGCTTTCGTTTACCAAAGCTGTAAGCAGACTTCCTAACAAACAGTCGTTTCTCTTAGTTTTGTTGTTTTTTCGTTATGTTTTATTGCCGAGGTTGCCACAAGAGCTAGTTTGCCAGCTGAACTCAGGTGTTGTGATGTGTATACACGTTAGTCCTGTGTCTGGTTCTGGATTTCTTATGTCGTGCGCAAGTTACTTAAAACTTTATCTGACTAACAGTGCACTTCCTGACTGTAATTTTTCTTCAAATTGTGTTGATTATGAATCAATTAAATCTTGACGCTGTTGATGTTGATTCCTGCGATTATCATGAGGACATAGTCAATATCTCAGATAATTATTAGGACATATATAAGCCTAGAGGTTGTAAATAGTGTAATTGAACACAATTTGCTAACTATTATGATAAATTGTAATAATAATGTCTAATGAAATCATAACGGCCAATGTTATGAAATAATGCGACGTACATTTAATTGATATGTCATCTGACAGTAATGTTTACATTACAATCAAAAACACAAATGAAATTATACATTAGTCCTACACTATAGGCTATTTACTTGTGATTTAGCAAAAATCATGTAAAAACGTTATAAGCCAGCAAACGCGATAGGCAACTTTATTATTATAAAGTATTGACAGTAGTTCAGTAGGTATGCAGTAACAGGGGAATAACTGTTATTTACGACAGTGCAAGTACACCACAGTGGCTCTAGAGGTCACTGTTTTACAAAAAAAATCAGAAGAGTGCATAGTGTGCCTTTAATGTGCATGTGAACACCATCAGCATTTATCATTGGTTCACGTTTAAAGTCTGTTTAGAGAGTTACGGTGCCGTCTTAGCGGCACCTAATTTAATAACAAATGAAAATTTTGACGGAAGTGAATCAATCAAAACTAACTTTAGCTGGAAAATAACATTATTCAAGAACCACTATAAAAGCAAACCAATCTCTGTTACCTTAAATTATATGTTGATCTCTGTAAAGCTGCTTTGAAACAACATTGTTAAAAGCGCTATATAAATGAGGATGACTTAACTTTAACACTGTCCCATTTTATGTTTACAGGTAAGAGTTATTGTAGTTGTTGTTTTATTTAATGATTATAATGTTTTGCATAGCTGATGTGACTTGCAGCAGAAGTCATGCACACAGTCTGCAAAACACAGCACAGAGATGTATACACATCCAGAGAGACTGCATGGGCATTCATTCTTAGGTGACAAACTCCAATATTTTTACAGATTAATAAGCAGAGACATTTGCCACTGTGTTGATTTCGGTTTTGTTGGTTTACTAGAACAGAAAAGAAATAACAATTTAATTCAAGTTCATTTAAGAAAGATACATAAAAAAGAAAGTGTTTTTTTGTTGTTTTGTTTTTTTAGGCTATAGCTTCTGACTTTGTATATTTTGCAGATTAATTAATGATGCAATTTGGATGAGTTTAAATTGAAAAATGTGTAGACTTACAAATTGGATGTAAACTTATTTTGCATTTCTCTTTTCCTATAAATCAGAGGTATGTTATTTTGTTTACTGGCTGCTGAACTGAGGACAACAAACACAGAAAAGATGAAAAACACTACAGTGAACTTCACCACAACTGAAGGAACAACAAACTCCTCAACTCAGTCTTTTGAGTTAATGGACGGTCTGGAAATGTGTGGGCATGTCATCTGTTTGTTATTCGGTCTTCCAATACACTCCTATATTCTATGGTCCATCGTAACAGGAAGTGGAGTTGCATCAGAGTTCTTCATTTTCAATCTCTCTGTTTGTGAGCTTGGTATCTGTCTGAATAATTTGATCTTGGTACTGTCAGTGTGTTTTACAAGTCTCTCAGGAGTTGAAATGTTCTTGACTGGAATCTTCTCCACTGGTCGTCCTTTGTTTCAGTGTCTGATGTGTGTTGAGCGTTACCTGGCAGTGGTTCATCCTGTAACCTTTCTGAAGTACAAACCTCTCAGATATAGAGTCATCTGCTGCACTGCTGTCTGGTTTCTTGTTCTTGGCTGCTGTTTTCTGTCCCTGTTAGTTTCAGATGAAATGGAGCTTATATTGTTCTTGGTGCAGTTCCTCCTCTTCTTCTTCATCCAGTTGTTTTGTCTTGTGGCTGTTCTCAGAGCTCTGAAGCAGTCAGGACCAGGAGATAGAGCGAGAGAGAGAAGGAGGAAAACCACATGAAGAGAAGAGTATTTTATCTCATTCTAATCACTACTGTGAGCATGGCTATCATATATGTCCCATATATAATCATAGGATTTATTACCATTCTAAAATATCAGGTTATTAATGCAGTTTGGTCCTTTGGTTTGATTTGTTATGTGCTGGCTGGTTTTGTTCAACCTGTTCTATATCTGCACAGGGCTGGAAAATTCTTTCTTTCTTCAAAATGATAGGGTGTTTCTTACGAGAATGAACATTACACTGGCGAGGTAAAGTAAATACACTCTAGTTTCAGTTGTTTTAAAATATAGAGTAGGCTTACATTTTTATATGAATATATCATGTATGCAATATTTTCAACATTTCATTCAAGTTTGCTTTTTTTTAGTTACTGCTTAAACAGCAGTGGTGTTGAAGTAGAGATTAATTTGGGATGTTATCCAAAAATTAAAAATTAAAAATATTGTTTGTGATGACATTCATTATATCGTATGAGTTCAAAACGAGGTTGGACAATAAAAACAAATATTACAAATAAATTAAGAAATCAGACACTGTAAGATTATGATATTATGATTTTTTTTTAAATTCCAGTGTTCTTTTTTTAATTTAAAAATGCGGTCTTTTAAACATCTACTTTATTTGCATAACTTGTGTTTTATGTGACGTGTGTAGCAGATGAAGTCATGCACATATGTTCTGTCAGTCTACAAAACACAGCACAGAGAAGTATACACATGTACAGAGACTAAACGTTCTCTTTTCAGGTCATGTAAACCTCTTTTTAATTTAATATCTTGTTTTTAACCTCAACACTCAAGCAGTTTTGCATATACTTAAAATTAAATCTTGCCTTATTAAGGTTAATACTACTTAATACCCAAGTTCAGACTGCATGATTTTCAAAGCAGTTGGGTCGCTGTTCCTTTCACACTGCATGACTATCTTGGCCAGCAATCAGTCGACTTCTGTGTTCACACTGCACGATGGATCGGCGACAGGTTTCTCAATGCACGACTTTACAATAGGAATAATGAGCCCGATCTCATGAAAGTTCGTATTTATAGCACGAATGTCATTTCTCGTGCCATTTATATGCCAAAAACAGTTTTTGCGTGTATATGGTACGCGTTTTTCACGTGCATATGATAAGCACTTTTTGGCATGTAATACGCACAAACTCCTACTAAAACCTACACAATACTCCCCCTAAACCTACCCCAGGGTTATTTAGTGCGTAGCATATACAAGCAAAAAACATTTTTGCCGTATAAATGCCACGAGAAATGACATTCGTGGTATAGATATGCAATTTCAGTGAGACTGCATTGAAAATACATAGATGAAGCAACATGGACCATGAACTGAATGAGACGGGGAGCAGCTAGTAGACTAACTACGATGCAATTAAGACTAAAATGACCTGAAGCACAAGAAACAAACACACAGGAATGAAACAAACACCAATCACAACATAATTCCGACAAGTGGTTTGATTTTTTATTTCCTGGCTGGTTTTCTTTATGTGCAGCACACTTTATTTACAGTGTTCTTGTTATATCTAATATGTACTTACCATAGTAATAACAGTAACTTATGCCTAATACATGCATCTAACCCTCAACCAAATCCTATCCTACCCTAAACCTATAGTAAGTATATGTAGTTGTTTAATATATTACTCAGTACTTAAATATAGCCTACTGTATATAACACTGTAACAATAGCCATGTTTCCATCCACTTTTCAATTCGAATTATCGGAAGTTCGGTAAAGAAACTCATGCGGAATAAAGCTGGTGAAATTGTGTTTCCATCCAACGGCTTTAAAACGAATAAAAACCTGTACTTTAATGACATCACATGCTGTTTTGCGATCAAATTGGTATATCGAATTTATTTGAGACATTTTAAGGTGTTTCCATTAATTTTCAGAATAAATTCAAGCAAACATTTGCAAACAAAGTTTTGCTAGACTAAATGGAACATGCCATCTACCAACAAATGCTAAATATTTAACAAGTTGTAGCATAATAGTGCTTATGTGCCAGCTGATTTCGGACATATGTAAGGGATAATGTGGTTGTTAGTACTGAGGGGTTGTATTCGCTATTACAACCACCTCGCTATAGGGCCCAATCTCTTCACAGTCGGAAATAAAAGATGGATATTTGATGTTGTCATCTTAACTGCAGATAAGGAATAAGTATTTCAATGTGGTGAATAAATTGTGCCTTGATGAACAATTGGGTGAACAAACCCAATAAGTTATATATTTGAACCTTTGATTTGTTTACTTTAAACATTTGCATATATTGTATTTAATGTGATGTCTAAAAGATGAAGCCTTGCATGTTATTACAGCTGTGAAGTCAGTCTATAAAACAGCAGAGATGAATGTACTAAAGATCAGAAGTCCCAGAGAAACCAGAAATTCACTCATCAGGTGACTTCTCTTTTTGATTTCATTTCTTGCTTTTATGGTAAAACAGATTATAAGAAGAAGCATAGTCACTGTGTTGATATGTTTTTTAGGAAAAAGGAAGAAAATAGGCTCTCTTTATTTTATTGAAAAGAAAAAAAATCACCTCAGTAGAAATCCAATAGAAGGAGAGATTCTGCCAGTTAACATAGGCTGATGAATATATCAAATAACCATACCACTGAATTAATAGAACAATTTTTAAGCCATTTAATATTGGTTTGCTCTGGTTATTATAATATTTAATTACCTACATGTACAATTCTCTTTTCCGATTGATCACAGCTACATAATCTTTTGTGAGCTGAGAGAAGAAACACAGAGGCGATGAATAACTCTACAGTGAACTTCACCACACCGGAAATATCTGCAAACATCCACAACTCAGTCCTGTAGGCCATGTAGCAAACTTTAGAACATGTGTGTGCACAGCATCAGTTTCCTGGTTGGTCTTCCTACACACTCCTATATTATATGGCTCATCATCACAGGAGCAGGAAGTGGAGTTGCATCAGAGTTCTTCATCCTCAATCTCTCTAGTTTGTGAGATTGGCAACTGTCTGAATTGTTTGATCAGTCTGTACTGGCATTTTGGTAATCAGACCTTTCAACATTAAAACAGTTTTTAATCAGGACTAACCATCACTGGTCGTCCTCTGTTTCAGTGTCTGATGTGTGTTGAGCGTTACCTGGCAGTGGTTCATCCTGTAACCTTTCTGAAGTACAAACCTCTCAGATATAGAGTGATCTGCTGCACTGTGGCCTGGATAGTTATTCTTGGATCCTGCTTGTGTTGCTATGTTTACTACAGATCTCACACAACACTGTATATATGTGGTTCTTCATCGTTGCAGTTCCTACTCTTCCTCTCCATCCAGTTGTTTTGTCTTGTGGCTGTTCTCAGAGCTCTAAAGCAGTCAGGACCAGGAGAGAGAGGGAGAGAGAGAAAGGAGGAAAATGATGCAAAGAGAAGAGCATTTTATCTCATTCTAATAACTACTGCGAGCATGGTTATCAAATATGTCCCATATAGTATGGCAGCATTTTTTTCATTGCCACAGAACAGCTTAATCCTGTATACTGGCTCCCTGGTTCGGTTTGTTATGTGCTGTCTGGTTTTGTTCAGCCTGTTCTTTATCTTCACCGCAATGGAAAACTCTCCTGCCCCTTTCTCTTATAAAATTGCTACTTTAAAGGGATACTCCACTTTTTTGGAAATAGGCTCATTTTACAACTCCCCCAGAGTTAAATAGTTGAGTTTTACCGTTTTCAAATCCATTCAGCCGATTTTCTGATATTTAGAAGAATATCAGTAACCAGACAGTTTCTGGTCTCATTGACTTCCATAGTATATTTGTTTTCCTACTATGGAAGTCAATGAGACCAGAAACTGTCTGGTTACTGATATTCTTATATCCCTTTAATATGTTACAAAATTAAGTTACTCAGATATGACTTAAAACTTGTATTATAGCTTGGGAAAATTGTAAATCACTTTGTGTCCTTGTTGAGTCTTCCCCATCTGAATTAAGCAGGGTTTTTTTGTACGTAATTTTATTTATGTAGTTATAGTTTTGGGACTCTCTGTCATTCACTGAAACATGAATTAAACATGCAGCAATTCAGTGATTTATAGCTGTATTTTTGGTTGTTCTAGTCTGATTTATTGTGTTTAACAGACTTTTGAGTGGTTACTATTAGCTCATGGTTTAATAATAATAATTAAAGCTGCAAGCAGCATTTATCGAGTGTTCAAGCAGTTCAGACCTTTAAGGCCTTTAAGCACAAAACGATCAAAATACATTAAGTTGTATGTATATACTACAAACGGTCTAGGAGTTATGAGCAATTTAGTACTTTTGGTTGCTGTAGAGCCACCTATGGGCCAATCGGGCTCATACTCTGATAGGTTCTCCTCAATTTGAGGCCCTACCATCTGACAAAGTTTCAGAGCTCCAGCCCTTACGGTTTGGGCTGCACGATGCGTTTTAGGGAATTTTTTCTTTCTTTCTAGCAAATACAATAGGTTTTCAGCACTTCGTGCTCTGAACACCTAATAATAATAGCCAGTGTCACCTTTGATAATGAGGATTACATCAAACTTAACATCCTGCCATGACACCGATTTTATTGTTTTGTTTTTTCTACTTTATCTGTGCACAGCATCTTTGAATATCGTTACTGAAGTTATACAATTTTCTGCAAGGATGTAAATACTGTTTTGCACAAGTTAATATTCTATGTAGAAGCGCACTGCATTCTTTAAAGGGTAACTGTAAGAATTGGGCTTTTTTTAATGCTGATCATTGATTCAGCTACCATGCCCTAGGCAGTTTAAAAATCATCTTGTTTCGACAAAACCACTGCGAGTCAAGAGTTGGAATTACCAGTATTGAAAATGATCAGGGTAGAGTATTGTAGCATCTACAGTAGTTACCATAGCATTTATATAGTTATTTAGATCATTTTGTGTAGCCTATTTAGTTAGTAGCATAGTACAGTTAGGATAGCTTCAAGTTTGCATAGATTTATCTGTGTACAGTGATCAGGATGGTAACGGACATATAGCACACAGCACCGCAGCAGCGTCTTAATGTGAGTGATCATGTATATTTTAATCACAATTTATGGTTAGGATAAGGTTAATCCTCTGGGGTCAATTACTTATTCAAAATAATTTCATACACAGCCTCTGTTTTCTTAACAGGCTTGTTCACAATAAACAAATGTGTGGAAACAGATTGCCTTATATTCCTTAAGCATGTTTTACTTTAAGTTGTAATTTGTTAAAGGGATATTTTACTTTGAAATTAGCTTTGAAATTTTTTAGCTTACCTCAAGGGCATCCAAGATGTAGGTTTCTCTGTTTCCACGGTATTTTCAATTTTGATATTTTTCGGTCAAACCGTTGTTGTCTATCAGTCATACACTGGAGGTTTCGGGGTCCTCCCTTGGTTCACCTCAAAGAGCATGCACAGAGAAGTCAAAATTAAACATGAATGAATAACTCGTAAAGGTAAAGGTAAGTACACATTGATGGCCTAAGACACGAAACGAGCGGTTTGTGTGAGAAAACAAACAGTTTTTATTTAATTTTTACCTCGTATAACCACAGCCATGTCCAACTAATCTGACGGCACGGGTGCTTCGGTCTTCGCGTGTACCAGAAGTGATCGCTCCGCGTCTACATCACTAATTGTTTACACAGAAATTTCTGAAGTTTTACCTTTCACTAAACATATACATAATAGCAAACATAAATGGACAACTTTAAAGGCGATTTTGTCAATGTTTAATTTTTTTTTTTTGCACCGTCAGATTACACATTTTCAAATAGTAGTATCTTGGACAATTATTGTTATATCCTAACAAACCCTACATCAATGGAAAGTTTATTTATTTAACTTTCATGTGATGTATACTTCTCATTTTCATAAAATTAACCCATATGACTGCTTTTGTGGTCCAGTGTCATGTACCTATATGCTTGTGAGTTGTGACAGCTGTGAAGTCAGCCTATAAAACACAGCACAGAGATGTATACACATCCAGAGGGACTGGACATTCACTCTTCAGGTAATTAACTCCTCTTTTTTATTTAAATTCCTGTTTTTCAGTTAATAAGAAGAAGCATTGTCACTGTGTTGATTTTGTTTTAGGGAAATTAGATTTAACTAAAACAGATATTTTTATTTCAAATACAATATAAACAAACATTTTGCCTTTTAATGTAGGCTGATGAACATGTGAAATCACCTTAAATCCTTAAAACCATATTTTGAAGTCATTTAATATTGTTTTTTTATGGATATTTATTTTTGTTTAGTTCATTTTAATTTAGTATAAATTATTAACCTCATGCACTTCTCTTTTTCCATGGATTATATATATATATATATATATATATATATATATATATATATATATATATATATATATATATATATATATATATATATATATATATATATATATATTATTTTTTTTAGGAGAAGACAAACACAGAGGAGATTAATAACTATACAATGAACTTCACCACACCTGAAATATCTACAAACACCACAACTCGTTCCGCCGAGTTTGTGGAAATTCTGGAATTCTGTATTTACGGCACCAGTTTCCTGGTTGGTCTTCCAACACACTCCTATATTATATGGCTCATCATCACAGGAGCTGGAAGTGGAGTTGCATCAGAGTTCTTCTTCCTCAATCTCTCTTTTTCTGAGACTGGTTTCTGTGTGGATTGTTTGACCTTTGTTCTGTCAGAGTGGTTTTCATTTATTATGAAGTTTAAACTATTTTTAGTTGGACTAATCACTACTGGTCGTCCTCTGTTTCAGTGTCTGATGTGTGTTGAGTATTACCTGGCAGTGGTTCATCCTGTAACCTTTCTGAAGTTCAAATCTCTCAGATATAGAGTGATCTGCTGCACTGTGGCCTGGATAATTATTCTTGGCTCCTGTTTGCGCTGCATGTTTACAAGTAGAGACCCACACAACACTGTACATATGTGGTTCTTGTCGGTGCAGTACCTCCTCTTCTTCTCCATCCAGTTGTTTTGTCTTGTGGCTGTCCTCAGAGCTCTGAAGCAGTCAGGACCAGGAGAGAAAGGGAGAGAGACAGAGGAGAAAAACCACATGAAGAGAAGAGCATTTTATCTCATTCTAATAACTACTGTGACCATGACTATTACATATGTCCCTAATAGCATTGCAGGTTTTTTTGCCATTGTCAGAAAAAAGCTTAATCCTGCATATTGGCTCCCTGGTTTAGTTTGTTACGTGCTGTCTGGTTTTGTTCAGCCTGTTCTTTATCTTCACCGCATTGGAAAACTCTCCTGGCCCCTCTTTTAAGACCTGTAATGTAATGCATTATGGAATTAAGTTACTCAACTATATTTTACATAGAACTTTTATTATTGATATATTATATTATATTTTTTATATTATTTTTTTAATCACTTTTGTGTCCTTGCAGCTGATTTTCTTGTCTAAATAGAGGATTAATTATGTTTTTTATTATGTAACAGAGGTTATAATAAAATGCCACATCCGAACTTCCATGATCTTTGTCATTGTTATTATTATTTTAAATGCATTACATTATTTCACTGTGGATATGCACCTTTTTAATGGCATAGTACTTCAGATTTGCAGTTTTGGGACTTTCCGTCATTCACTGTTCATCCCATGACTTATAGCTTTTTTTAATGTCCTAGTCATGCTTATTCTGCATTTGTTTAAGAGATGTATGAGTGGTTACAGGATTGTCACAGAGATTACATTAAACTTGACATCAGGCCATAACATAAATTTATATTTGTTTTTCTTTGTCATAGTTTGTGTAACCTGCAGTTGCCCATTTTATGCATAATAACTTGGGTACATGTTATCTGTTTATAAATGCCATGCAACCATATGTTCACTTTTAGTACACTGAAACATGCACACAGCTAGCAAAGCTAGCTACACATGTAATATTTCTTCATCAATAAAATAACTACTGCAACAAATACACAATTATGATCCATTAAACATTATTTACACAGTTATCATGAAAATATAGATTAAATTACCTTTTTAGATGCATGTCTATCGCATTAACGTTACATTTCAAATGGTAACTTGCCATATTTCAAAACCACTTAATCTACATATATTATAGAAAAATTGGTACTCGCCAAGGAACTGAAAGAGAAAAATAAAAGAAAGTTTTCTTTTGGTTTAGCCTCAATCTAGATTGATTCAGTCGTCGTCTTTATGTGCGGTTCTAACTTTTCACGTTCGCCTCAATCTCTTCTTCTCTCAGCTTCTTTTACATTTAAAGTGTGACTTATAGGATATTTTTCACTAAATAATCAAAAAATATTTAAATTATCTTAAGAGTTATGAACAAAATGCACTGTGTAGTGTCAATGTGTGTTTTTTATTTACTTATTTTTTCCTTCGTCACACTCTACTGATTTTGTTTTCTTCGCGCTGTAATCTCAACTCACTTCCCGGAGGCGGGACTAACCTCCGACCTCATCCAATCGAAACTTTCTTTGGCCATTTTTTTTCTCTAGATTTACTTCAATTAAATTTAAACTTAAATTAACTTATCTGCATTATTTTTTATTATTAATACGAATTAGATTATAATAAAAAATAAATGATTATAATTAATATTGATCTAGTCAGTGACCTGGGTTACATTTGTGTTCACTATAATATCAGCTGTTGAATGAGTGGCACCTGCTGGCCAGTGCCAGATTGTGAAAAAACACTGACCATTTAAGGGAGTAGAGGCATCTCGTTGACGGTGCTCTAGCTTCAGCAAGGGGGTACTCCATCAGCCGGATGTTGAAGCCTCGCGGGAGCTTCCATTTTAGCAGAACTTCACCTGCTGTTAGCATCCCATTGACTCCCATTCATTTTGGCGTCACTTTGACAGCGAATAACTTTACATTTGAGGCGTCCAAAGACTCCATTTGTCCATTATTTATTTCTAAAGAAACACAGCAATGTATAAAAGGCTCCGAAATAAATAAATCAGCCATTTATTTATTTATTTTTATTTTTTTGCCTCATAAAGGTGAAAAAAACCCCCGTGAATTTCACAATGTTGTTCTTTAACTTGTAAGAATACACATTTAAGTGCTGTCAAGTAAACATAACTCTATAAGCCCAGTAATGTGCCACCACATTTTAGCTAAAGTTCTATGCAATGGCGGACTTCGTTGAAATGTAAAAATCCTAATGAATAACTCAATTCTCATTGGCTACCTGCCAATGTGGCAGGTAGATTGACAGTGTTACCAGCCAATCGCAAATTTCACCCGCATTTGGCAGGTGGTCGGGTGTTAATTTCAGGCCCTGGTTGCCACAGAGATTTGTTTAAAGTGTTTAAAGTACCTTTTTTGAACAATCAACAATTAAAAAAAGAAAAAAAAAGTCTCTATCTATACTCTCTGCATCCGCATGCAATTTGTCGGACTGACCTCTGAAAGGTCCAATGAGCAAGCTACATATATACATGCTGTTCTTTGAACTTTCTATTCATCAAAGAATCCTGAAATAAAAATGTAAAAAACTGTTTTCAACATGGATAATAATCATACATGTTTTTGGAGCATAAAATCATCATATTAGAGTGATTTGTGAAGGATCATGTGACACTGAAGACTGGAGTAATGATGCTGAAAATTCAGCTTTTTTCAGAGGAATAAATTACATTTTAATATATATTAACATAAAAAAGTCATTTTAAATTGTCAGAATATTTCACAATATTACTGTGTTTTTTTGTGTATTTTTTATCAAAAAATTGCAGCCTTGGTGAGCAAAAGAGACTTCTTTTAAAAACATAAAAAATTGTATCGATCTTAAACTTCTGACCAGTAGTGTATATATATAGATTATGTTTTAGGCTGTCAAAATAAAATATTATAACAACACTTTTTTTCAGCCTCAAAATTAAAGTTGATAGTTAGATGATAAATCTCATGGTCGCCTATGATGTTGACATGCCAGAAAGGCATTATTATCTGAGATATTACACTTTTTCAAATGCCTTCATTTAAATCTTTGAACTTTGAAAAAATAAAAAAAAATAAAAAATAAAAAAATAGATATTTGGGCCATGAATGTTGCTGTGTCTTAAAAATAAACCAGCTGTCCAAACCAAAAATTGTTGTATACTTGACAACACACTTTTATTTTTGTTTTTCATTACTGAAAAATGTTCCGTCTAAAAATTTGCATATCTTGTGTTTAATGTGCCGTGAAGCAGATGGAATTCCTCTTGTCTCCAAAACAGCACAGACGTCTAAACATCCAGAGAGACTGGACATTCACTCTTCAGGTGATTGAAATCTTGTGATTTCTTGTTTTAACCTCAGAGCTGTTTATAAAATAATGTTTTTTGTGATGTGTTTAATGTTTTAGCTAGAATTGGTAAAATTGGACTAAGCTATTTTCTTAACAGAAGTAAATCATTTTAAATGTAGTCTACATATTAAAGAAAATGACATGTTTAATTATTTAGGCTATACGAGTGAATACCATATGTTGAAGTCATATACTAATGATGTGCTTGTTATTTGAATTTAAATGATGAACTTTGCATTACAAAATCATAATATGTTAAACTGCATGTTTTTTATTTTTATTTTTTTTATTTTTTACCTTATTGACTTAACTGGTTCATTATATTTCTTCTTAAAAATATAACAGTTGTAATAGCCTACAGCTTGGTTTGTGAGCTGCTGAACTGAGAAGACAAATACAGAGGAGATGAATAATTCTACAGTGAACTTCACCACACCTGAAACATCTACAAACTCCACAATTCACTCTATTGGGCCAATGGACTTTGTGGAAATCTGCATACTCAGCATGAATTTCATGTTTGGTCTTCCCACAAACATCTATGTTATTTGGCTCATCATCACAGGAACAGGAAGTGGAGTTGCATCAGCATTCTTTAACCTCAATCTCTCCACTTGTGAGATTGGTACCTGTCTGAATGGTTTGCTCTCTATACTGTCAAAGTGCTTTTCAAGTCTCTCATTGATACCGTTGTTTCTACAAGGACTAATTCTCACTGGTCGCCCTCTGTTTCAGTGTCTGGTCTGTGTTGAGCGTTACCTGGCAGTGGTTCATCCTGTAACCTTTCTGAAGTTCAAACCTCTCAGATATAGAGTGATCTGCTGCACTGTTGTCTGGATCATTATTTTTGGCTCCTGTTTCTATAGTTTATTTATTATAATCTCACAAAACATTCATGTACACTTATGGTTCTTCTCAACACAGTTCCTCCTCTTCTTCTCCATTCAGTTGTTTTGTCTTGTGGCTGTTCTCAGAGCTCTGAAGCAGTCAGGACCAGGAGAGAGAGAAGAGAGAGAAAGGAGAAAAACCACATGAAGAGAAGAGCGTTTTATCTTATTCTAATCACTACTGTGAGCATGTCTTTTACATATGTCCCATTTACTGTCACAGGATTCTATATTATCCTTACACAACAGAATAATGATGGATTTTGGCTCCCTGGTTTGGTTATGTTATATGCTGGCTGGTTTTGTTCAGCCTGTTCTTTATCTTCAGCGGACTGGAAAACTGCCTCTGTTCCTCATAAGACCTGCAATTGTGATATTTCACTGAATACAGCTTACTTTACTTTCTACGTGTTATATTAGATAACTGTAGTTTAATACTTAAATCATGATGATTCATTTAATTTAATACTAAATTTCATTTCATTTTTATTTAAAGCGGGGAAAAAAAATCTTTGTGGAACAAACATTTGTACCTCACTTATACATTTGTCATATAATCTAACCCATCTTAGTATAACATTTTTCCATCCTTGCAGAAAAATATTATTTATTGAAATGAATACATTTATTCTTTCTATTCTATTCATTGTATATTAACCTGTTTCAGTCTCTGTGAAACTATTAAACCAAGCCTAGAGGATCTTTTTATCATATTTTAAAGGAGCATAACGCAAGTCTCTGAGTTTTTGCAGAACTACGCCCCCTCTGGCGACAAACGAAACTGCGTGCACACTCATGGAATATCATATACACGGAATACACGCATACACGCACGTTTGCACGAGCTGTTCATAACCAAAGAAGATCACACATCTTTTGTTACAGTCATAATGAGGTAATACAGTTATAAATCTGCAAGTCATTTAAAATATATGAAAGGAAAGGCGTTTGAGTAAATTACACACTTATGTAGGATGTGTGTGTGAGGGGAAAACAGGGGTAGTAGAAAACTTCGGCTTTTGTTTCCATCGATCTCCATGTTGAACTGTTTTATGTGCTTACTGTATCCACTTATGATTGTATTATTATGGAAACACGTTCATGAACACGTTTGATCCCTAGAGCAGACCGCCGAGATCTCTCCGTTTGTTGAAAGCCTTTCCGATGTTGACTCGTCTTATTCCGACGCCTGGCACTGGACAGACAGAAGTTGTATTTTCTTTGTCTTACGTGGAGTTTGCGTTAGGGTTTGTAATGAACTACATTTGGGGCTGTTTTTACACCTGGCCACAATGCGTTTTCTCAGATCTATTTAATTTATCAAAACGATTCCATTACACCTGGTCACATAAATGTGTTTTTGCAAAACAGACATTAATCTGATATTCAATTCCCGCGTTATATACAGATTTCATGAAGTGCACATCACCGAAAGCAACAGATGAGCTGCATTTTATAAATCATCGGCTTCGGCTATTTCAAAATCAGCAACGACAGCAATAAGAGAGAGCGGCAAAAGCCCTGGTATGAGAACAGTTCATTTCATTTCTTAGGGCTACTTTTAATGAAGATAGTGGAGGTAGAAGGTAACTTAGTGTTAATCGTATGCGTCTTACTTTCACTTTCATTTGCGATAGATTGTGGCGCGCTGGCTTATAAATACACTCGCCTGCTCATCTGAGGTGATCCACGTCGTCATATATGACTAAAACAACTTGACATAGCCTGTTTTCAACAACCAGATGCATTTACACTTGTCCAGTTTCGTCTGGAATACGGTCCAGACCACGTCCTCAAGTGGTTTGAGCTATCGGATTCAATCCGTCTGGATTCAACCTGGTCTTTTCACGATCGAATAAGTTATCTGATCACAGAAAACGCATGAAGTGACCAGATGTAGGCTAAACAGCCCCTTTGAATCCATCTTCTACTTTTGGGAAAGTTGACTAAAGTTGCGTCGCTCGAGTTTTCTTCTCTGATACGGAGAACGACGGCGAATACACTATCCTGCAGGCACATAGCCAGGCGAGCGTGAACGCGCATGACGTCACGCCCAGTCTCAGATTCGAGCCCGAATCCCTCTTATTTATTTCACTGTACAGGATTATAGAGGCGATCGCAGTGATCAGAGAAGGGCTCATTCAGCCCATCAGGCGATTGTTTCAGCATGTATGGGTTGGAAAACGGCTATTTTCAACATGAAATGTTGCGGAATGCACCTTTAAACATCAGGAACATAACCGTACACTGTAAAAAAAATCTGTAGAAATTACAGTATATTACAGTATTACTGGCAGCTGCTGGTTCCTAGAATGCTTTGCATTAGAATGTTATTTTTTAGTTTTATTCTGTAAAGACAAAGACTTGTTAATGTTTAATTTTCATTTAACTTTGAACAAATATTGCCAGTAAATACACATCAATTTAAATCTACAGTAATGGCAAACAGCTGCATAACTACAGCATTTTTTTTACAGTGATGCAAATCTCTTTTTGTAACTGGCCAAATATGGATCTAGCAGCAAATAGTATCCTCCTCATGCAGGGGAACCAGTCCTTAGAGAGGGGTGAACTGGCATTTTTGGATCTCTACCATGTCGTCCACTGCAATGATGTTTGTTTGTGTGCTTTTCAGGACAAGCTTGAATTTTGTTGTGTTTTTATATTACTGTAATCATTAAATCATTCAACAACATTCCCATTACAGTCATAGATTGACCTAACCTGGAGGTTAAAGATGGGTCACAATTTGTTCTTGTCTTGGTCATGTTATGTTTCTGTGTCTTGTCGTGTGATTCCATGTTTGTTATGTGATCATATTGGTGTAGGCACCCCCAAATGTTTCTACCCTCAGAAATTAGATTGTTGTTGTCATCCTGTACTGTGTTAGTTAAATGTTGAATAATTTGGAATTCAGTTTAGTCAAATAGTGTCTTTTTGAACCTTATATTTGTTTACTTTATATATTTGCGTATGTATATATTTATCCTTCTGTGACAGCTGTGAAGTCAGTCTACAAAACACAGCACTGAGATTTATACACATCCAGAGAGACTGGACATTCACTCTTCAGGTGATAAGCATTTAACTCAGATTTTCTATATAAATGCGAATGTTGTTGTTTTTATAGAATCTCAATATTTGTTTGTGTTGTTTTTACTTGGACAGACATGTATTGAAAACCTGCTTTCAAAATGTACTTTTGTTGACGTGTGTTTATTCCAATTCACTTCTAGTCTAAATTACTTTGTTTTTTTAGTTCTAAAATGTATAAAATTGCATTGTTTTTTTTATTTGTCGTAAGCAGTTGCTTGGAAGAGCATTTTAATGCTTTGTGATCTTTGTGAATTTTATACAAGCCATTAAGAATTTCCATTGTGACATTACTTTTTACACATTAATGCAGGGGAGCCGTGACAAGGGACACACAGGTCCAGCAAAGTCCATGACATTTTCCCAGATAATTTTGTCATTTAAATGGTAAGTTCGCTCAGGTATGTAGAAAATAATAACTGCTCTTAGTCTAGATGACAAGCAGTCATCAGGGACGGATTATGACGCAGTCGTGCCCTGGGCATGGGGGAGGGCTGGGAGGGGGTTGGGATAGTAGAGAAAAAGAAAAGAATACTTTTCGAGTTCTGAACCCCTAATTATTATTCATTGGTCGAACTCAATAAATGCTTACATTTTCACACGCTACCACCAGCTTTAATGAGAGTTGGATACACCATGTTTAGTGTGGAGCTGAGTTAAACTTTTTTTAGACAATATAGACACTGGCCGGAACACATTTTGAAAATTTGACTTAAAATGATAATTAAAAGAAGGAAAACTTCATGTTTGTGGGCTTTTTTTGGACCAAACAGGTGAAATTTAAGCCTATTAAGTTGCATTTGATCAGAAATAACAATACTAATTTGTGAAACAAATTTAGAAATGGCATCATGGAGATAGAGGCATAAGGCCTGGAGTTATTGTGTGTGTGTAACATAAAATAAAAAGCATCTTTAAACTTCTTTTGGTTACTATTTGGTTGAGACAAATTCTCAATGGAAGATCACAAAGTCCATTAGGTCTAATTTTCTAAACTGTCTCCCCAACCCGGTCTCACGAGAATTCGTACGAATTTTACGAGGTGACTAATTCGTAACAATTCGTACGACCTCACTCTAAATTGTACATATTTTACGAATTGGCCAATTCATATGAATTCGTACGAATGACCCCTGAACCTACCCATCACATGGGTTTGGACAAATGTACGAATTCGTACGAGTGAGGTCATATGAATTAGTACGAATTAGCCACTTTTTAATCACTTGTATACGAATTCGTACAAATTGGTCGTGAGATAGCGTAGGTCTCCTAGATCACGGCCCCACATCCCCATATAACAAACAACACATATTCTCCTCAACTGGCTGGCCCTAAACCAAATTGTTAATTTTACATAACACCCCCCTCTTTTTGTCCCTATAGATCTTGATCTAGAAATTAAGTATTTGTTTGGTGATCTTCTGCGCAGAGAAGACATAGAGAAAATGAATAACTTCACAGTGAACTTCACATCTGCTGTTTCTACAAACTCCATCCTCCAATCCAGTGGGCTACTGGCCAATGTGAGGCATGTTGTACACAGCATCAATTTCCTGTTTGGTCTTCCTACTCACACATATGTTATATGGCTCATCATCACAGGAAAAGGAAGTGAAGTCGCATCAGGATTCTTCAACCTCAATCTCTCTTTTTGTGAGATTGTTTACTGTCTGAACTCTTTGTTCTCTGCACTTACTTATTTCCCTTGGTTTTCAAGTCTAACAAACGTAACACATTTTTTAACAGGATCTGCCATAACTGGTCGTCCTCTGTTTCAGTGTCTGATGTGTGTTGAGCGTTACCTGGCAGTGGTTCATCCTGTAACCTTTCTGAAGTACAAACCTCTCAGATATAGAGTGATCTGCTGCACCGTGGCCTGGATAATCACTCTTGGATCCTGTTTGTGCTGCTTGTTTACTTTAGTCTTACTTCACGTTTATATTTATGGATGTATTAACTCGTTTGAGTTCCTCCTCTCTCTCTCCATCCAGTTGTTTTGTCTTGTGGCTGTTCTCAGAGCTCTGAAGCAGTCAGGACCAGGAGAGAGAGGGAGAGACCGAGAGGAGGAAAACCCCATGAAGAAAAGAGCATTACATGTCATTATAATAACTACTGTAAGCATGGCTATTATATATTTGCCATTTACTCTCTCAGGATTCGTGTACGTGCTGACACTAAATGCTGATGAACCTATATCTGTTAGTATTATTTTTTTTATTCTGGGTGGATTTATTCAGCCTGTTCTTTATCTGCACCGGACAGGAAAACTCTTCTGTCTCTGTTCCCCATAAAACCTGCAAATTGTGATACAATACAAATAACTTATCCTTATTTCTTATTTCTTTATAATGTTTATGTCAGAATATACAACATAATGCAATGCTCTATGTATTTTGAGAGATTCTCAATGACAAAGATAGTTTTCAATTTTTTTTACAGTCAGAATAAATTGGAAGAGTTTAAAAACATTTTCTTTGAATACAGAACATTAAAGGAAATATACATACAGCATAATATATAGTCTGCAGATTTTTGATATCTCGAACTGTTTAGCTGTGGCTAAATTATGGTGGGTAAAGAGAAACAGGAAGTGTTATAACTTCTGCATACATTAACTGAATGATTAACTTGATGTGTGTTCGTGTTAAGAGCAAACTTTTAATTTACACTCATTAGCCCCGACCAACAGGAAGTCAGATATTTTGGTTTGAATGCAGATTTTTAAAAATATTTTAGACTCCTCATGAGTGGTTTATTTTATTCTCACCAAACTGTTTAAAAAAATACATTAAAGATGCAAAATTGTGAATGTCTATTAAATATCTTAACATTGTGACACAGCTACAGTAGTAGTGCTATCATGGTGTAATAATCTGTTTGGTTGTAAAATGTATTACCTGAATAAAATAAAATCGAATGTATCGTCCTGTGGAATCATTCATTCAAAGACAGCATTTGGAGATATTCAACTAATAAATATCTTCATTGCTGGCAAACAATATGATGCATTTGCAGATTTGTTTTCACTTGACTGTAGGTCCACAACTCAGAGTAAGAAACTGCTTCAGACAATTGGCTTTATGCACAGCTGCACTACTTCCTGAACTTAAGCCAGCTCCTTGTTTCCATTTTTTGGTTATTCTGTAATCATTGCATGCATCACTAATAAATATTCAAAAAACACAAATATTTTCTGTTTGTGATGATTATATATATCAATTTGTGACAGAATAATATTGTTTGTTTTGGGGCAATTTTGAAAGCTGTTTGGGGGATTATTTCATGAGGCCAAACTCTTTCTACTTTGCTGTAGGCCTATACTGAAAGGCTGAATATGTCTTAAACCTAATCCCTGCACCCTTCTGATCAGTTTAATCCAGATTTTTTTTTAAATAAAAGTGATCCAAATCCTACAAAAAAGTTCTGAAAAACCCAAACTAAAGGTTTGATCCGGATCAAAACCAAGATTGGATTACGTATGTTTCCCATACTGAAGCTTTCCACTGAGATTGTAGCATTCAATTTCACATATTTACTGCACATATTTATTACATGCACATATTCTGGTCCCTTATCCACATATTTGATACTATAAATTAAATGATTAAAAAAATTAGCTATTCTAATGCTAGTGTAATATATATATATATATATATATATATATATATATATATATATATATATGTATATATATGTATATATATATGAAATCAGTTACTGACTATCAGTTCATATATTTCCCCTTTTTAACATTTTGTTTATATTTGCATACCTGATGTTGCATGCAACGTGTAGCAGATGATGCTATGCACATATATTCTAGTAACAGCTGTGAAGTCAGTACATAAAAAAAACACATCACAGAGATTTATACACATTCAGAGAGACTGGACATTCACTCTTCAGGTGATAAACTCTTGTTAAACTTTACATTTTCTGTATTAACTTAGGTTATAAGAGTAAACACTTGATTTTAATTTATAGAAGATCATTTTAAAATGGTAAAACAACCAATATATTGACACCTTTTTCTTAGACTGACTCTTTGCTCAAATTCAGCAGCACATAAACTTAATTCAACTCATTTTGATCGTTCTGTGTGAACCTGAGACTCTGTGTGCCTGAGAGAGAGATGAGTATCATCCTGAGAACTGCAGTCTTGAAAGGTGTATTTGAAAGAACGTATACATTTATAAATTAATTTATTTTGTTTTCATATTATAACAAATATGTTCATGATTGAAAATATTTAATAAAATATAGAATTATTAGGTCCTGAGCGACAATGGTTTGAGGACCCTATTGGAAATGCTCCATTTACTAATGAAACTTGGGAATGTAAGAAAAATGTACCATAAATTGACACTTTCCCCTTCAATATCACAGTTGCAATATTATTAAAGTATAAATTTAAATTACGGGATACCCAGAATAATACAAAGATCTTAATTAGATCACAAACTAACCTCATGATCAGCTGCTTAATTAAGAACGTTGTCAAAGAGTCACTAAAATGTGAAGATTAAATTTTCAGAGTCAAACTAAAAGTTACTGAGTTACTTGGAAAAAAATCAAATATTTTTTTATGCTTAAATTGTTTGAGTTAATAAACTTAAATGATATAAGGCAATCGGTTTCCTCAAATGGTTTGAGTTGAACTAACTCATCAGGTTTTACAGTGTAGTAGAAGAGTGAGCGCGTCTCCAGAGCACAAACGTATCTGCTCATGCATGATGTTAAAGAGTGAAGACTTACTTAGAACTAAGATGTATTTTTTCCCTTTGTTTACTCATAAGGCTATCCATCTTCTGGTTCATGTTTACTTTGAAATATTTCCATATCTGGTAATATTTTCATATCTAGTTAATACACACGACAGCTGTCATTTTGAAGTCAGTCTACAAAACAGCACAGATAGATCCAGAGAGACTGAACATTCACCCCTTCAGGTGATTGTTGAGATCTACTTGTTACATTTTTTTAAGGGAAAACATTTAAGGGGACTTTAATCGTATTAGAAACCTAGAGTAAAACATGACTTTTTAAAATTAAAAATAATAATTGCATGTTCTTAAGTCATTTAATATTGGATTGCAATTTGGTTATTTGTGTGTTGTGTACAGAATTACTCACAGTGGTAATATGAAAGTGAATTGCGTTAAAATGACCTGTGAATGTTAGACATTTAATATTGAAATGTCCCTATTATTTATAATGAAATAGAATTACAAACCTTTTGAAGACCTTAAAACTTTTTTTCATTCTGAATTACAGTTCTACTTCCCTCTTCCTGTTGATCACACAAGTGTTACTGAACTGAGAAGACAAATACAGAGGAGATGATGTATAATTCTACAGGGAACTTCACCACACCTGAAGCATCTACAAACTCCACAACTCAGTCCGGTTGGATAGTGAACAGAGTGGACATTTTTCTGTACAGCATCGATTTGCTGTTTGGTCTTCCTACACACTCCTATGTTATTTGGCTCATCATCACAGGAACAGGAAGTGGAGTTGCATCAGAGTTTTTCAACCTCAATCTCTCTGTTTGTGAAATTGGCAGCTGTCTAAATTGTTTGTTCTATATACTTGTTAGTTGTACTTGGTTTTCACATCTTAAGTCATTCACATATTTGTTATTAGGGCTAGGCATCACTGGCCGTCCTCTGTTTCAGTGTCTGATGTGTGTTGAGCGTTACCTGGCAGTGGTTCATCCTGTAACCTTTCTGAAGTACAAACCTCTCAGATATAGAGTGATCTGCTGCACTGCTGTCTGGATCATTATTCTTGGATCCTGTTTCTTTAGTTTATTTATTGATAATCTCACAAAACATTCATGTACACTTATGGTTCTTCTCAACTACAGTTCCTCCTCTTCTTCTCCATCCAGTTGTTTTGTCTTGTGGCTGTTCTCAGAGCTCTGAAGCAGTCAGGACCTGGAGAGAGAGGGAGAGAGAGACAGGAGGAAAACCACATGAAGAGAAGAGCGTTTAATCTTATTTTAATTACTACTGCGACCATGATTATTATCTATATTCCATTTATTATCTCAGGAATCTGTTTCATTCTGATGCAACAATTTATTAAGGAACTTTATTCTTTTGGTTTTATTTGTTATTTACTGGCTGGTTTTGTTCAGCCTGTTCTTTACCTGCGCCGGACTGGAAAACTCTCCTGTCTTTGCTCCCCACCAAATGTTCAATAACAATTCAATTACTGAACTTTTTTATTTTATTTAGTTTTTTATATGTTTGGCAGGAAAATTAGGACATTAGGAAATTGTTTTTCCATGACAATAAAACTTGTTAATGTGAGCCTATGTCATAGAGAGATTCACATTAACTCTGTTTTATAAAGTTGTTATTTGTTGTTCCAATACACTTCTTCAATGATAAAGCAGTGTTGTTTTTTCCCCATTAAACAGAAGCGATTGTTTCTTTAAACTTGAAATCCCATCACACACACATTTATCACTCTAAAAATTTGCATCACAGGAGTTAAATGTATTGCACCTGTGAGGCCAGTTTTAGATTTTTGAATATTGCTTGAGATTATTTTTACATAAATAATATTTTAAAGGCCTAAGCTGTCAGTTTATAAATGTTATTTAAATATTACTTGGTAAATTACTTCAATCTTGATTTAACATAAGCCAGTCATGTTTAATAAAATGTCAAAACATAAAATATCGTTGTAGAGAAAAGATTGGTCCCACTTTATATTAAGTACTGTACTTACATCGAAAAATAAGTACAATGTATTATTGTGGTCCTGTTGTATTGTACTTTTGCTGCTATTGAGGTGTGATACGGGTAAGGTTAGGGACAGGTGTGGTGGTATGGGTAGGTTTAAGGGTAGGTTAAGGTGTGAGGGATGGGTCAACTGTGTAATTACAAATGTAATTACATAAATCAATTACGGCTGTAATTACATGCTGGTATTTAAAAAATATAAGTACAATGTAAAAACATGTATGTATAAGTCCATTGTATCAACTTATTAATTTCAATGTAAGTACAAAGTACTTAACGCCACTTAATATAAAGTGGGACCAAATAAGAGATAATACTATTTGCTTCAGTCAAATTTAAACAATTAATAAATAAATACTAAAATAAACACTGACAACATTCAAATGTATTATGCCAGACAAGACCTTTTTAAAGATTCTTAGCAAGAAACTAGCCTATCAACATTTTGAGGCTTTAGTTCAGAGACACTGTTGCCCCCTGTGCTTAAAACCCTTTCAGAAGGGCAACTGATGGTTGCAGGAATGTAAAGGTATTTCCTGGCCAGTGCAAATACATTTAGCATTCCACCTGACTAAGGCATCATGTTCACTGCCAGTATTGCTTGAGAACAGGTAAGACTTGTAAGGCTCCAGGTTGACAGCTTGTTCGTGATGTGAGATGGGATCTGGTGGCCCTTCATTTCTTTGTGCTGCTTTGAAGAAGCTTCCTGAGGTCTTTTGGGTCAACTTTGCAGGGAGACTTTCCTGTGGAGGAAAATCAGGTTTGCTCAACCACAATTTACTGTTAAAGATTCAAATTGGTAACAATTAAAAATGATGTACCTTGTAATACACACTAGATGTGTAGATAAATTTACTTTAACTGTTGTTAGCCTTGACATCTCATCTTTTAGTCTGTTCTTGACAGCAGTTATGTTATGCTCAAGTCATCTTAAACCTGATATTGAGGGTTGTGGCTTTGTCAGGATGCCTTGTATTTTTTGGTCATGGTCAGTGTTCGAACTATACCGTGTCCTTTGGGGGAGCACAATCTTTTGGGGGGTGGGGGGTGGTGTTCGTGCACTTGCGTGTGCAGAGGATTGAAGCGCCTTTCAGACAGAACGCGCAATGCGCGGCACTATGAAACCCATTCATTTCAAGGACTTCCAAAGATACATAACAGCTACAAATGTATGCAAGCACTATATACAGGATTCATCGTATTGAATTATTCACCGTATTGAAACAAATTGATAAGTCAAACAGCAAACAGCCATCCACAAATAGTCTATATATAGGCTGTGTTTGAGTTCACCTGAACAAGGGTTAAATTACTTGTCGGCTACAGAAGAATACCACAATTCCTTAATACATATAATTTCAATCAATATACTTTTCAGTAAGTTTGAATTGTTTACTTTCTTACTTTAAATTTTGGCTTTTCTATTCAAATGTTTGAGCTATTTGAATAGAATACCACATGTAATTTTGAACCTCATGCTTACTTATATTACTTTGCATATCCATTTTATGTGAATTGTTTATGTGCAGCTACTTGTGTGTGGCAGCTTTAAAGTAAGACTATGAAAACAGTCCAGAAGGATTGAACATTCAGTCTTCAGGTGACAAACTCTTCTTTTTTAATTTAATTTTATATTCAATAATATGCTGAACATATTAATATAATCATTATAAAGATAAGTTGATTAATAAATAATTGAAAATTGGAATACAACTGTAATTTAAGTATTGTGTTAAATAACTGACTCAAGTTACCTGAATGATCATACCTACACATGAAAGTTATTTGATATTGGTTGGCTTTGGTTATTTGGATTTTAATTTTAGAACTGCAGAATTCAAGATTGGAATCTGTTGGAATAAAAGTAAGGAAGAAATGAACTCTACACTGAACTTCACCACAGAATCAACAACTAATTCAACTGGACTAATGAGCAGTCTAGCACTGTGTGTGTGCAGCATCAATTTCCTTTTTGGTCTTCCTATGCATTTTTATGTTATAAGGCTCATTGTCACCGAAACTGGATTTGCAACAGACTTCTTCAACCTAAATATTTCTGTTTGTGAGATTGGCAACTGTCTGAAATGTTTAATTGATATACTGTCAGTTTGGTTTTCAAATTTCAAGACATCGTCACAGTCTTTGCAAGGACTATGCATCACCGGTCTTCCTCTGTTTCAGTGTCTGATCTGTGTTGAGCGTTACCTGGCAGTGGTTCATCCTGTAACTTTTCTGAAGTTCAAACCTCTCAGATATAGAGTGATCTGCTGCACTGTTGCTTGGATAATCACTCTTGCCTCCTGTTTGTCTTGCATGTTTATTGTAATCTCGCTTAACACTAGTCCACATGTACGGCTGTTCACTGTGCAGTTTCTACTTTTCCCCTTTGTTCAGTTATTTTTCCTTGTAGCTGTTCTCATAGGACTGAAACAATCAGGACCAGGAGATAATGACAAAGAAACGGCAAACCAAATGAAAAGTGAGAGCATTCAATCACATTCTAATAACTACTGTGGCTTTGGTTGTCATATTTGTACCATATAAAATTTTAGCATTCATTTTAACACAGAAGCATATTTTGGCTCTGCAGTTTATTGCTTCAATTGGTTATTTGCTAGATGGATTTTTACAGCCTGTTATTTTTCTGCGACGAACTGGAAAAATCACCTGTTCCTCATAATAATGTCACTAATTCATTTTTTTTCTAAATTAAAAAAATCCTCTAAATAAGGATTCATGATGCCAAAACATGTTAGTGTTGGTAACATGGTCACTTATTTATTCAGAGAGGTCAAACTGACAAGTGATTTAAATTGTTATTTGCATACACATTTCAAATTGTATTTGAGTGTTAATCAGATATGGTTGAAACACTTGTTTGTGGTTTGTTTGTTTTGAATAAATACTTACTGCATCACCCAGTTTCACCTCTTTCTAGATTGAGTGTCGGACTTGGATCACCCTGTCTGTTTTTTTTTTTTGCGACCGATTCAATGTACATTTTCCCTAATTTATCATGCATTTTGTTGTAATGCTTGAAAAACCCAATACATTCATTAAATGTCTTACCTTTTTATGACAAGTTGGAGTTTTTTGTGTGGATTTTTAAAAACAATCCTTTGAAGAATTTTTGTTATAATTGTTTTGTCGTCTGAGTGAAAAGTCTAAGGACTTATCAAACGGTAAGCTATGTTGCTCTTAAAAACATGAGACGCACATACTAGTATCAAACGGAGCTTCCATTTACTGGTATTTTTGAAAAGGTCCTGTTCACACATGATCTCTTACAGGTATTTTACCACACTGTAAAAAACAATAAGTTAAATTTACTTAATTTTTTCAGAGCAAGTTTTTGCACTGATATTTTTTGAGTAAATTTCACACGTATAATTAAGTAAACTATACTTAACTAAGTTAAGTAAAGGTAACATAAGAAATTAAGTATTTTTAGCTAATTAAAGATTAAGTAATATCTATTCTATTTAATTGACTTTATCTTAGTACAACATTTCACTCAAACAATAAAACATTGAGTTAAACCACACTGTTTAAGTACTCTATATTTGCAGTGTGTCTGATCACATCTTCACTTTTGATATAACATGTGTGAATGCAGACCTCAATACTTGGTATACTATACACAATGACGGTAACATTTGATAGATCGTTTTTGTGTTTGAATGTGTCATTTTAAGTAGAAAATGAACTCCAAATGTCACAAAATGGCAAATTACTAATCCTAACAACTAAAGTAATGATAAAATAGTGCAAATACAGATGGAAAACAGTGAAAAATCAACCCCATTATTTATTCATGGCCCAGTGCATGATGGGAACACCAGTATCAGAAAAGTTGAGTAATTTTACTTAATTGTATAATGTTGATATTTACGCTTTCATTTCTACACAATTGAATTGAGTTCTACTATAGAATTTACTTATTTTTTTAATTCTTGCCTGAACTAACTTTTTTCATGTAAATTACATAGTTTTTTTCGGTAGTATTTACTTCAGAAATCATTTATCAGTGCAGTAAAGGCTGTATGTGTGAAAGAGGCTAATGACTCAGAGTAATATGCATATGATGTCACCGTTTTCATAAATTTGTGTTTTTGTAGTTTACACAGAGACAAGAACGGTATATTTAAAAAAAAGAAAAAGAAAAACTTGCACTTAAAAAAAAACTACTTTTCAAAAGCTTGCATTTACAGGACCCCAAGACGTTGTTATTGTGTATTTGAACAGCCAAAATACATTAAACGGTAACACTTTACAATAAGGTTCATTAGTTAACATTAGTTAATGTATTTACTAACATGAACTAACCATGAGCAATACATTTGTTACTGCATTTGTTCATATTTGTTAATGTTAGTTCATGAAAATACAGCTGTTCATTGTTTGTTCATGTTAGTTCACGGTGCATTAACTAATGTTAACAAGATTTTAATCAAGTATTAGTAAATGTTGAAAATAACATTAACAAAGATTAACAAATGCTGTATATGTGCTATTCATTATTAGTTCATATTACCTAATGTAGTTAACTAATGTTAACTAACGAACCTTATTGTAAAGTGTTACCCATTAAACGTTTAATGTAATTCAACTTGACATTTCTTTGATTTTATTTGTGAAATGTACCAGAAGTTTCAGAGTGAAATTTGTTTCCAAATAAATTCTACACTGATTTTTTTTTCAGTGTGTGTTTATCAGATGTGGTTTTGTGTTATTCTTTTTAATTTGTTATTTAAAAAATACAATACTGTACTATGTATTTACTTTTATTTAGATAGTCTTCTTAAGACATGTTACTTCTAACTATGAGTAAGTTTGCTACTTCATGTCAACTAACTAACTTATGTTACGTTGAAGTCTTCCTAAGCATTAAATTCTTAAACGCTCAAAAATGTTTTCCAAGAATTGCCAGATTTAATTTGTTTATTGATAAGACATTGAGTATCACCCGTGTATCTTATTGAATGTAAAACCAGCTTTGTTTCTTGGTGAGAACTGCTTTCTGCCTAGGTACTTTGTCATGAACACAGACCATAGCTAAAACGAGAGGTCTTTGAATGTTATGTGCTGCTTATGTAGTGTACATTTCTATAACTGTCTGCAGAAAACAAATGCACACAATTTATACTTCTATTTAAATGTTTTAAGCCATTTGAATAAAAGAAATTCAATCATTTTGAATCTTATGCATGTGTTGCATATGTTTGCATATGCTTTGTTTTATGTGACATGCTACATATTCACATATATTCTTGTGACTGTAAAGTGAGACAGTGTCATTTACACCCAGAAGACTGGACATTCACTCTTCAGGTGACAAACTCTCCTTTTTGATTAATTAATTTGTTTGTTTTTAATAATATGCAAAAGCATAAGTGTGATGATTAGATGTAGTTTAAATGTTATGAGTGAATTAGATAAATTAGCTGAATGAGTAAAATGATGCTGAGGTATATGTTTCACCAGGAAGATATTATAGAAAATGTTTTGTTTACAACTTTAGGCTAAGAACTGCATATCATTTGTTTTATAATTAATTGTTGTAATAGAATCATATATTTTTTAAGTAATATTTTGGGCAATTTAAATAATTAGTTTACTATTATGTAGAATTGTGACTTGTGATGTATTGATTCGCTAATTATGTCACTTCAAATTCCCTGGACATGAAAGTAATTTAAAGGAGTATAGTTCACTTATACTTAAAAAAACTTTTGCTGATAATTTACTCACCCCATGTCATCCAAGATGTCCATGTCTTTCTTGTTTCAGTTGAAAAGAAATTAAGGTTTTTGATGAAAACATCCTAGAATTTTTCTCTTCACTGGACTTCACTGGGCACCAAACGGCACCAAAATGCTCGCCTTGCTCTGTTCTATGATGTGCGTTCGTGACTCTCCTGCAGGACCGGTACTACGGGGTGCTTGAGGGTGCTCAATCCATATATACTAACTTTCATGAGATCGGGCTGCCATGAAACCGACAGCAGTGGCAAAGCGCTCAGCTTGATTTCAAAAACATCAAATTTAACCGCTAGCTAGATCTCTTAATTAAGAGCAAACTAAATGAATGCTCTGCTAGTTAACAGGAGATGTTTTATTTGTAGTAGGTAAATCCGTGCCTCAATGTTTCCAAAAGTGGTGGGTACAAAATTACTAATACCCATTCAAACACCGCGATAAATCCCAGCAAGTGCCGACGCCGTCGCGTGACCAGCATTTAATCTTTAATCAGCTGTTTTTAACGGACTCGATTCATTGTCGTCAGAAACTCAATGTCTAAAATGTACGTTACTTACTTAGTATTTATTCAACTGCAGAATAAAATCAGTTTCAATACTTCACACATTTGCAATACTGCTGTTATTTGGGGAAAAAGCACTCAAAAAAAGTGTGTGTAACATTTCTTAACTAGGCTATATAAAAAATGATATAGGCTCATGGTTATCGCATATTGTTTAACATTTGAGCACCCTCACTATTTTCAAAAGCACCCTCAGTGATTTGGTTCTAGAACCGGGCCTGCTCTCCTGTTTGAACTCGTTCATCAAAATGAACAAATCTTTTTGAGTCCACGCAACAGAGCAAGGCGAGCATTTGTGCTTATAAAACTTAAAGTTTTTTATTTATTTTTGAAATGACCGATCGTTTCGCTAGATAAGACCCTTATTCATCGTTGGGTATCATTTAAAGCCCTTTGAAGCTGCACTGAAACTGGCATTTGGACCTTGAACCGTTTGGTGCCCATTGAAGTCCATTATATGGAGAAAATCCTGGAATGTTTTTATCAAAAACCTTAATTTCTTTTTGACTGAAGAAAGAAAGACGTGGACATCTTAGATGACATGGGGTGAGTAAATTATCCGCATAAGTTTTTTTTTAAAGTGAATTACTCCTTTAATATAGGAAATATGAGTGTGTTGGAGACTGGGATATTGAAGAATTTATTCTTGAGTCAATGTGTTTTGGCTTTTTTCTTAGTACATTTGCTCTTCTCTATCCAATAGATCACTGTTGCAACTATTTTTTTAATGAGATTTTGAAAACTCAAGGAGGAAATGAACAACTCTACAGTGAACTTCACCACTGAATCATCCACAACTAATTCATTTGGGCCTTGGGACATTTTTGAAATGTATGCATGCAGTTTTAGTTTCCTGTTTGGTCTTCCTACTCATTCCTATATTATATGGCTCATCATCACCACAGGAAGCGGAGTTGCATCACTGTTCTTTAAACTCAATCTGTCCGTTTGTGAGATTGCCATTTGTGTGACTAGTTTGATTTTTGTACTGTGTTTTTGGTTTTCAAGTCTCACAACATTAATGAGTTTTTTAATAGGAATAGGCATCACTGGTCGTCCTCTGTTTCAGTGTCTGATGTGTGTTGAGCGTTACCTGGCAGTGGTTCATCCTGTAACCTTTCTGAAGTTCAAACCTCTCAGATATAGAGTGATCTGCAGCACTGCGGTCTGGATAATCACTCTTGGATCCTGTATTTTCTCTATGTTCCTCTCGCTGAATACTATAGAACAAACATGGTTCTTCTCAACACAGTTCCTCCTCTTCCTCTCCATCCAGATGTTTTGTCTTGTGGCTGTTCTCAGAGCTCTGAAGCAGTCAGGACCAGGAGAGAGAGAGAGAGAGAGAAAGGAGGAAAACCACATAAAGAGAAGGGCTTTTAATGTCATTCTAATATCTACTGTCAATACGGTCTTCATATATGCCCCATATGCTATAACAGGACTTCTTAACATTGTGACAAAACAGAATTTACGTGTACTTTGGTCTATTTGTACATTTTGTTTTTTGATGGCTGGTTTTGTTCAGCCTGTTCTTTATCTGTACCATGCTGAAAAACTATCATGCCTCTGTTACTCAAAAGTTATGTAATTAATTCTTATTTTTACATAAGATATTGTTTATGAAATCATTTATACAATCGTGTTTAGACTGGAAGTTAAATTATATTTTCCAAGTATGTAGCAAATAATATCCGTGTACTAGTACTATACTTGTATGTGTACTACTTTTATACTTCTTGGGAGTAAGATGGATAACATGAGCATGACCATTTAACACTGAGCATTTCAGCAAGAAAAAGTAACTAACAATGTGTAGTGTATGTATGGCCGCTGTTCCAAAATGTTATTTATTAATTTTTTATTTTATTTATTTATGTTTTCTTTTAATTTGAAAACATGGTTGGCACATTTTGTTATGATTTACAATGATATAACCATTGTGGCATTTAAATAAACACAGTTTGAGTTGTTGATACCATGTGTCTCTATCTGTGATTTATTTAAGTTATTTATTGTAATGGCCTTGAAAACAAGTACATTCAGCATTGTGTCAAAAAAGTTCCCCAAGAAATTCAGCCTTCACTATTCAGGTAGCACATTTAAAATACTGTATTGTGCAAGACAATGTAATGTTTAAAGTATATTGTACAAAGTATAGCTAAGAATATATATATATATATATATACATATATATATATATATATATATATATATATATATTTTTATGTGCTTTTGTTATTGAAGACAATTTTGTTATAGTTATCCTGATGCTTTTGATATTGGGACACTTCAGGTACATACTTAAATGTATGTAGCCTATACAGTTCAGGACAGTATGCATTTTCATATCATTATTAAGTAATACAATTTGTTGACTAGATGCTGCATTAGTGGAGAACATCATCATGTTTGCCATCGAGGCTGAGAGGACGCTAACGTTATGATGTTTCAAGCCCTTGGCCCTTATAACTCCGTTTTAAGGGCCAAGGGTACACTGAAAATAAGGGGTAGGGACAAGGAGTGAATTGGGATTGAGCCTTTGTGTTCAAGCTGATCACTCATCTTACATCAGGTACACAGAATGTAGAAGTGCTCCGTTTGAGAGAATTCCAATAGATGCAGTCCAGTACACTTGGTTCCCAAGGAAAATAGAGGAAGTTGATCATTTAAATTTGATAAGAAGTTGCAACATTATTTATGGGCAAGATGGGCTAGAACAGTTTTTCAGTGGGATTGCAAATTATAATAGCACATATTCATTAGCAAACATGTCACTAAAATTGTTCATATCGCAATAAAAGTTCTTTCCATTCGATAAATTTTATGCATAAATAACGATCGACATGCTTGTTTGTTTGGCGGCCCCTTTAAATACAGTTTAAAAAAGACCACATTCAATCTACGTCAGAGCATTCAGAGGGTCCACAAATCTTTCCACGGCGTCGCTGGCAGAGCGTATGTGAACGTACAGTAATGGTATGAGATTTTCACAATATGATAACGTTTCAGAAAAAAAATCATGGTTTACAGTATGAATCAATAATTAAATAAATAAACAATTATTACACGATGGTCATTATTATTATCATTAGTTAAAAAGTTAAAATGACAGTTAAATTTAATGAAAACAGTTTCCCTTTTATCTGGGAACTCCTACGTCTCGTGAGGAGTTTGCAACGAATTGGGATACGCTTAGGAAGAGATTGCCTTCGAGTGAATAAAAGAAAACGAGCCAATGAATATTGGTATGGGGGATTTGCAATACGCGTGCCGCCTACCAATGCGGGTATAAAGTGCAAGCAAATGCACATACCATTGCTATTAGCTTTTGGAGCCGAACGTCAGTGTCCTCTGAGTAATGAGCTAAAAAGATTGGTTTGATATCTTCATGCTCAACAAGTCTGCTGTTCCAGGAAGAACCTCTCTGTGTTGGTGTGGCGGCACCTCCAGGACGAATGGTCACGAGATACGCTGCGTCATGTGCTTTGGCCTCGCGCACACTGAAGCAAGCGTTCGTGGATGAGTCAGTGTTCTCATTGCGAGGAAGCATGACCGTCACGGTGTGGATACTAAAGGCCCGTTCACACCAAGCACGACAACTATAAAGATAACTATAAAGTAGGGGTGTAACAGTTCACAAAATTCACGGTTCAGTTCGAATACGAAATACACTTGTGTCACGGTTCGGTACAGTTCGGATGCGTTTCAAATGCCGCAGAAAGAAAGAAATGCCAGAAAAATGTCGGAATGATGGAACTTTACTTCTTAAGGCCAATTTATAGTTCTGCGTAGGGTGCGCGCAGTAGGTATGGCGTAGCATACGCACAGACGCGTCCCATACCGCGTACCCTTCGCCGTAGCCTGATGCGCACCTCCTCAAAAATGTAACTACACGTCGCGGTGACAGCGGACCGCAAGATCGGTGATTGGTCGGCTTGGTAGCATCGCATTTCCTCAGTACGCATTTTACCGCACGTACCATCTCCTCCGACGTCTTCTCTCATTTCTGCCTTTCAGTTTTAGTAATTTCACTAAAATGAACTGTTTTTTCCACCTCAATAAGCTCCAACTCCAACATGATCCACTCTCTTTCAGGCTTGTAGTATAACCTAGCCGCAACTTTCGAGGAATCTAAACAGTGGAACATTAAAACCCTCAGCCGCCAACTAGCGTTTCGGAGCAGTACTGCAGAGCAACCAGAGCCTGAACGCAGAAGTATAAATGCTCACAACGGCGTCGGCCTACGTGCGTAGCCAACGTCGTACACTACGGCGTACCCTTGACGCAGAAGTATAAATTGGCCTTTAGGAGCTTATAAAACAAAACAGCTCCTTGGACAAAATGAAATGTAATATTGTAGTAGTTATAAACAAAGGTTTATTTTAGTTCATATTAACATTTGAGGGCAGCAATTGTATTCATAATGTCAAAATACAACAGACGTGATGTTACTTGAAAGCATTATAGCCTACTATTCCTGTCAAACTTACAGATAGTAACATTAGTGTATATGTTATACAGTAAATCCTTGGTGATGTTGCTGATCTGTGGACACTGATTAGTTCATTCATGGCACAATGTTTCTTCCTGGTTTCCACTTCAGCGCTGTTTAATCCGTTAATAATGGAGAAATGTGAATGTTTATTACTGGATCTCGCAGCGATGTTATTACTTCAGTGGCGAATTCAAATGTTTTCTTCACTGGATTTGGCTGTGTAGTAACAGCTGATGATGAAGATCGGCTCGCGCTGCATTGGTCCAAACTGATAAACGGTCCGTCATCCAAACAACCACACAATAGCTCAGTTTCGTTCCGTTTACATTACATTCTGCCATTTGATGTTGGGCAATGTTGTGGTCACGGCAACATCTCTTACATTATGAACGCGCTTGCCACGCACGATGCACCTACATTTGAATAACGAAATGTTAGTTCGACACGAATCGTTCGATTCAAAAATGCGTACCGAAAACCGAACCAAAAGCCGCGTACCGAACGGTTCGAATATGAAATGCGTGTATCAGTTACACCCCTACTATAAAGATATAATTCAAAAAATTGTTCTCCATATTGAAGAATAACAGAGTTCACACCACAGCTATAACGATAAAGATATGAGGAACGATATCATTGGGATCACTTTCAGAACTATTTTTTCCAGCTGTCCAACGATAAAACACTGACAACCAATCAGACTCATGCATTTAAAATAGCAGATAATATTGCAGAGAAGTTAATCGTCAAAGATCCTCAACTGTTTGACAAGTCAAACCCACTTTTCAATGATGCGTTAAAAACGAGGGCTTGGAGCCAGAGGGGCGTAAGTGGCATTTTGGGCGAATATGAGTTCTTTATATCAAAATAAAGGTCTCAGTGAGCTCTATCCAATGGTGTCAAAAATACCTATCTGAGATAAACTGTATTGAATAAAGCAACAAAAAGGCGCATCTGACTTATTTGACTTTTTTTTTAATTATTTTTAGAACATTGTCATTGTGTTAATATATGCCATACATTTTTTACCTAAATACTCATTCATGTAGGTATGCCTGTGGTTGCAATGTTTGTGGTTTAAGGTTATTAATGCAGGTGATTGAAATGTGGTCAAAATTTTGTTTTCGTCTCTCCTGTAAAGTTTGTTAAAAGCCACTTACGCCCCTCTGGCTCCAAGCCCTCGAAATATGGAAATGGAAAGCATCCTGGGAATAAACGGTGAGAAATATTCACAATGAGATTATGCAGTTTAGCATAGTGTTACAAAATTACCTTAGGTAACGTTAGGCTATCCAGCGCTAGTTGACAACATTGCTGAAGTACTAGGTGATGTTTTTATCCCATCATTGAATTCGTCAGCTATATCCAGATATTACACTAGACATGGCCAAGAAAACCCTGAGAGTAGCAGGTCATGTCAGGCACAATAATTAATACTTTCTCCTGCAGGAAGTCCAGATCTGAAGCAATCTGGCTGCTAACTGGATCAGCATTACCCCAAAGACACCCTATTGCCATAAATTTCAGTGGAGGGAGCCCTAGCACTGAGAATAGTCTCAATAGCTTCAGGTGAAAGCCCATTGTCTTTTATTTGGTACTGCTGACAAAATGATACCTTGAGAAGAACACACAAAACACTCAAAGTTTGGTCTGAAGACAAAAAGAGCTGTCAATGTACCTTTGGTACATCTAATTATATCCTTTCACGAGTAAACATTACGATTATGTTATTGTCCGAGACTATAAAAGTTCCAATTCCTTTGACATGTCACACACACAGCTGGTCACACAGAAAGCGTTCCTAGTGCACTGAACCAAGCATCATTGAGAGTAGCTTTTGAAAAGGAACCAATCATGAGTGCCAAACTCTCTACACATGACACGCGATAGGTGTTTTAAAAAATGCAAACCATTATTGTATTATATTTCAGCATAAACATACATCACTAGACAGCTAATTAACATAATCTAGCTAACATTTATAATTTAATTACGGCTGAAATGTTGCACATGTGTAACATTAGCCTATATTGAATATGTGCATTCGATTCTGTTTTAAGACATTTGAATGGAAGACCATTGATCATTTTGAATCTTGTGCATGTCTTGTATAGGCTATGTTTGCATATGTTTTGTTTTAAGTGACACGTTACATATGAAGCTATGTACATATTCTTGTGACAGCTGTAAAGTGAGCTACAGCACAGAGTGTCATTTACACACAGAGAGACTACACATTTCTGTTTGACAAACTCTTTTTTTGATTGATTAGTTTGTTTTTCTAATTAGATAAATTAGCTGAATGAGTAAAATGGTTCTAAAGTAAAAAGTGTATTGTTTCATTTTAGAAATATAATATATCATATAATATATTGTATAATATATAAAATATTGTTTTTATTTACAAGAAATACTCTACATTTATAATAATTAATAGAATCTACCACACCAAGTCATTGTTTTGGGTAATTAAAAAAATAGCTTAAACAACTGTAGAATTACAGCTTGTGATGCATTTGTTTAATAATGATGACACTTAAAATTCACTGGACATGAAATTAATTTAAAATTCGAAAGATCTGGTAAAATTAATGTTTGGATTTAAATTATGAGTGTGTACGACTGGGGTATATTGAAGATTTTAAGAACACAAGGAGGAATTTGACAACTCTACAGTGAACTTCATCCCTGAATCATCCACAACTAATTCATTTGAGCTATTGGACATTTTTTAAATGTATGCAGTTTAAGTTTCCTGTTTGGTCTTCTACTCACTCTTATGGTATATGGCTCATCATCATCACCACAGTTGAGTTACATCAGTGTTATTTAAAGTCAATCTGTCCATTTGTGAAATTGGTGTCTGTGAGTTTAATAGTTTTTGGTTTTCAAGTCTCACAACATTAATTTGTTTTTAATTGGACTAAGCATCACTGGTCATCCTGTGTTTCAGTGTCTGATGTGTGTTGAGCGTTACCTGGCAGTGGTTCATCCTGTAACCTTTCTGAAGTACAAACCTCTCAGATATAGAGTGATCTGCTGCACTGTAGCCTGGATATTTATATTTGGCACTTGTTTGTTCTGCATGTTTATTTTTCATAACTCTCGGCTCCTGTATTTTCTCTATGTTCTCGCTGAATATTATAAAACAATCATGATTCTTCTCAAAAAAGTTCCTCATCTTCTTCTCCATCTAGTTGTTTTTTTATTGTGGCTGTTCTTAGAGCTCTGAAGCAGTCAGGACCAGGGAGAGCAAGAAAAGGAGGAAAACTATCCTGCCTTTGTTCCTCAAAAGTTATGTAACTAATCCATATTTATTTATTTTTTTCTAATCAATACCTTCTATAACAATATAGAATGCATTTGTTGCAATGTTTACTAAATGCTTTTTGTTTCAAAAATACATTTATTTAAATGTATTATTATTTATGAATAATTATTAATATTAATATTGAATATGTATCCTTTATTTTCTAGTGGAGTGCACAGAAGAAGAAAAAAAATCACACATTTTCTCAGATATATTCAAATGTTTTAAAATATTTTGCATGAACATCAATCATTTTCAACCATGCATTTGCATATGCTTTGTTTTATGTGACATCCTTGATATATCATTGCAACAACTTTGAAGTAAGACTACAAAAACAGGACAGTATTTTTTTTACACCCGGAGAGACTGGACATTCAGTCTTTAGGTGACAAACTCTCCCTTTATTTCATTGAGTGACAAGCAAAAAAAAAGAAAAAAAAAGATGAATGACTCTACAGTGAGGTTCACCATTAAAGCATCCACAAAAACTCCACTGCTCATACCATTGAGCTTATAGAAAGTGTAATTGTGTCTAAAGCAAAACTAAACATTAAAGCAAAACTTACAGGTTGCACGTCAAGGACCTCTGTGCCTGTGTGGTGGGTCTGAAGCCCTTTCCTCCTCTCATGTAACGTTAGATGTGGATGGGGGAAGCAAAGTTTGCAGGGACCTTCAAAGCTGTCTTCCCTTTAGCAGCTAAACAATATGAACATAATACATAAAGTTGCATTGAAATTTAAAGAGTATGTTAACAATTCATATTTCCTGAAGTAGCATTTCTAACTTTTCTGCCCTGGTGTTTAATATGGCGCTGTTGTGAATATAGAAAAAACGAATATTTGGCCTCAAACATCGTGCACACTTGCTCCATGACCACTGCCTTAATACTAAATTATTCTTAGTAGGCCTAACGTTACCCGAGGTCTTAACAACTTGTAATAGGCTTTCAGAGTGAGAACATGCTTAAAGGAGGAGTTCACTTTAAAAAAAAAAAAAAAACTTTTGCAGATAATTTACTCACCCCAAGTCATCCAAGATGTCCACGTCTTTCTTTCTTCAGTTGAAAAGAAATGAAGGTTTTTGATGAAAACATTCCAGGATTTTCTCCATATAATGGACTTCATTGGGACCAAACGTTTCAAGGTCCAAATGAGTTTCAGCGTGGCTTCAAAGGGCTTTAAACGATACCAGACGATGAATAAGGGTCTTGTCTCAGGACCCTTCGAGTGCATGACTCGAAAAAAGATTTGTTCATTTTGATGAATGAGTTTGAACAGGAGAGTCACGAACGCTCATCACAGAACAGAGCAAGGCGTAATAACCTTGGTTCTCTCAAGATAAGCGACGAGTATTGCGAAAGTTAGCTTACACTACGGGAAAGATAATAATTTCTGAGATAATGAAGCCAAAAAATTGTCCTTAATTTTTGTATACATTGTCAAAAATCAACCTCTCCTAAGGGAACTTAAACTTTTTTATTCATTTTTGAAATGACCAATCATTTCGCTAGATCCTTATTCATTGTATCATTTAAAGCCCTTTGAAGCTGCATTATTGCACCACCACACCTTGACGCTCGTGACAAGAATAGCATCTTTATTGAAGTAAATTAGGTTTAAATCGCAGTCATGCATGAATGAATGATATGTTTGCTATTTTATACATAATAATCCACTATAATCAACACAAAACTGAAATTGCACGTCAAAATAACACATTGTCAAAAAAATATTGAGACCCCCCAATATTTCGCATATCACGTTTTCAGGGGAGCTGAGCACCCCTGGCTCCACAGTAGTTTGCACCCTGCAAATTTGCGGGCCTAGAGTGTGTCGATCGGTCTTCAAGAGGGGAGACCTTGAGAACCGCCCCCTTCAAGGCTTGGTACATTTTTAGTTTATATACATGTATCCCCAATAGAATGAATGATGATCTGTCATAAGCTGTTTCCTGTAGTATATGTTGATTCTAAGTATGTATAACAGCCTTTGTCTTTCATTAATGGACTGATTAAAACATTGGTAACGTGCATACATTTATAATTATTGGTTGATGTGAATATGGGTGTGTCAACTGGTGTGGGTGTATAAGATTATTGTTATCTTATTGCACACTGAAGAAGGCACGCACTGAAACGCATTTGTGAAAAAATAAACAGTTTATGCGGTATTTTTGCTGCTTATATATTCTAATCATCAGGCCAGCATTCTTAAAAATTTAAGTGCAATCATTAAGTGAAGCCTGCTCTCCATTTAAATGTATATGAACAATTTTGAATAGTATAATGTTGTATTTATCATACTGTATGTGGCAAACAAAGAACATTTGGTAATACTAATAACAGTTTATTGTGTGTCAGAAGGTAAATATATATATATATATATATATATATATATATATAGACATTTACACAAGATTGTCTGTCTTTTTTAACCTCCTGATTTTCACTTGAAATATTTGCATAGATGGTGTTTGTGATGTTTAGAAAATGAAATTGGATACACATATACACAGGGAACATCTGTCAAGTGACTATATAACAGCAGTAAGCTTTATGTCAATCCAGAGACGGAACATTAATCTCCAGGTGACAAACTCTGTTCATACTTTGATTCATTGTCTTTGTCTCAGCTTCATAATATATAACAGTCACTGTGACACACAGGGTACAGGTTATGTTGAGCATGCTAGATGAATTAGTTGAGTAAAAGAGTTTTGATCTTTGGAAAAATGTAACAGAAATTTTGACTTTCTATTTGAACTTAAGCCATGAAAGTTAACAACATGTTTCAAATTATTATATAGCATTGTATTTAAAACTAGAATGCATTTATTTTCTTTCAATTTAGGTATTACGTAGGATTATTACAATTGCTTACAATAATGTTGTGTAATTTTGCCTTTAGATTGTCTTGGAACATTTGCTCTTCTTTTTTCCCCATAGATCACAAATGCAATTGTTCTTCTGGTTCTGACTGAAGAAAGTAGACATGACAAACTTCAGCACACCTCATTCACCTGTCAACATCACACTAACATCACTTTGGAAAATAGACATATTAGAAACTTGTGATGTTGACCTTCAACTTCGTATTTGGTCTTCCAACAAATGTCTATGTTATATGGCTCATCTTGACGGAACAGGAAGCGGAGTTGCATCAGAGTTCTTCAACCTCAATCTCTCTGTTTGTTGGATCTTTGTCTCTGTGAACGCTTTGCTCATTCTAGTCTCAAAATGGTTTCCATTTCGAAGTCTCATAGCATTAACACAGTTTTTCTATGGATTTACTATCACTGGTCATCCTCTGTTTCATTGTCTGATGTGTGTTGAGCGTTACCTGGCAGTGGTTCATCCTGTAACCTTTCTGAAGTACAAACCTCTCAGATATAGAGTGATCTGCTGCACTGTAGCCTGGATATTTATATTTGGCACTTGTTTGTTCTGCATGTTTATTTTTATCTCATTTACCATACATATGTACATATGGTTCTACTCACTGCAGTTCCTCCTCTTCCTCTCCATTCAGTTGTTTTGTCTTGTGGCTGTTCTCAGAGCTCTGAAGCAGTCAGGACCAGGGGAGAATAGGGGAGAGAGAGAGGAAGAAAACCAAATGAAGAGAAGAGCGTTTTACATCATTCGAGTAACTACTGCTAGCTTGGTTATCACATATGTTCCATATATTGCTACTGGTTTGCATTCAATGTTGACACTGCAGTTCATTCAGATTCTTTGGTCAATTAGTTACATCTGTTTTATGCTGGCTGGTTTTGTTCACCTTGTACTTTATCTGCAGCGGACTGGAAAACTCTTCTGCTTCTGTTTAAAAAATAATTAATCATGTTATCGCCTCCTTATCACCCTGTTGTGTTTTAATAACACAGTTTTAATTGATGTTATTGAATATTGATTCTAAGCTGATTACTAGGCTACATGGCTACATAACAAAGAGGGAATGCGCGTGACGTAACCGTCCGGTCACGTGCCTGCAGTTCCTCACAGTGAGTGGCAAAAAGACTGAGCGGCTGTATATGTGTTCAGTGTGAATGCCGCGAAAAACAAACACAACACATATAAAGTGGGAAATAGCTTTGCAATTGACTGTACAACTAGATTTGACAAAAAATCGTAGGTATAGTTTTACAGACTGCTATAGAAAGAGGAGCAAATGGATCGCTGCAATACAGAAACAACTGGACTCCAGTCAGCGAAAGATGGATTTGCAGTTATCATTTTGTGTCAATATGCTGAAAACCATACCCATATATGTTGTATTGTTATAAATATATATTAACAACTCATCAAATAAATATTTATCATTGCACATTCTGCATTATTGGATGTTTCTTAATAAACACTGACCAAAAAAAAAAAAAAACTATAAAGTTTTAGGGCTGGACGATATGATGATATATATAGGCTATATATAACACTGATATAAGTAATCACCTGGATTTAGACCTACTTATATTGTATTTATATAAAGCGTTCACAGGCAAATTTGCTTTATGTTTACCTTCTATATTGCTTTTATTTCCCCGGTCTCGAAATCATGCAAACATAAATGTCAGGCAACACGATTCCTGGCTGCATGTCAATATCGAGCCCGTTCTCATCCTTTAGCGTCACATAAAGCGCTTTATGACAAAACGACGCTATACTACGCACATGGTACCCTTTATCGTTTATATAACACGCGAACTCAAGGCGTCATAAATCCTTTAGCGTAATATGAGACTACCCTACCCCACACCTAAACCTAACCATCACAGCGCGTGTTATATAAACGATAAAGGGTACCATCTGCGTCGTATAACGCTGTTTTGTCATATAACGTTCTATATGACGCTAAAGGATGAGAACACGTTGCATTATCCATGGATCACTGGATCTTTAGTAAGTTGTAGCGAACACTATATTGAGTCCAACATTTAGTTTAAATTGATACAATTTTACGTTTTAGTCGCATTTTCGCAGTTTCCCCTATTAAATCCAGTCACGCCGCAGATCTTTTGCCACTCAGTCAGGCTGAGGGGGGGGGGGGGGGGTTTGGGGGGGGGGTTGTGGGGGTGTTCCGGCGGGAAAGTGACGTCAATGTATTTCCATACCCAAATCGGGCAGTTAGTAATTAAGCTTCATCTTGGCTGTCATTACTTTGAAATATTTACCTGTTGAATGCTGCAATTGACAAATCGGAGTCATGTTCTGTAGACTAGAGAGACGTATAATACTGTAAAACTAATGCTGGATTTCATTTAGAATAGATATTTTATGTTATATGAAATGACCTAAATATGAATAATTTTAGCTGATACCTGAGATTTTGGGTTAAAACTTTACAATAAGGTTAATTAGTTAACATTAGGTAATACATTAACTAACATGAACTTACAATGATCAATCTATTTGTTACTGTATTAGTTAATAAAATTACAGCTGCTCATGTTAGTTCACAGTGCATTAAGTAATGTTAACAAATACAACCTTTGATTTTAATAATGCATAGTAAATGTTGGAATTAATATTAACTAAGATTAATAAATGTTGTAGAAGTATTGTTCATTCGGTAACACTTTACAATAAAGGTGCACAAATATGCATTAATTTATCCTTAAATAATGCACAGATAATCATGAGTTAATGTATAACTCATGAAGAACTAAATCATTAATTAATGATTACTGCATCAGCAACTAATAAAGATTCTATATGATTAATAGATTAAGTAATACATGAATTGCTATTAATTCAATGTATCATTGTGTATTAATTCCTTAATGACATATTTTATTAACTAATAGTGTAAATTAATGTGTTAATTACCACAATTAGTCAAGCACTTCAACTTCCAGTTGTCTGCTTTAATTAATCATTAGCTAATGATTTGCAAAGGTATCATTATGTTGTGACTTTACTTGTTGGGGCACATCATTATTAACTAGTCATTTAGTAATTGTAGTAATTTGCACATGAATTTGCACTAACAATGAAGTAATTAATGATGTATTAATGCATATTAGTGTGCCTGTCATATTATCTGGAAGTTGAAACAAGGCTTTGGCTCATTCTGGTAATAACATATTAATTAACACTGTTAGTTAAAAAAATGAGTTATTATGGAATTAATCCACAATTACATATTTAATTAATAACAATTCATGTTTGAACAAATACATTAAACTTACAGACTCTTAATTAGTTCCTAATGTGGTAATCATTAATGAATAGCTTAGATAATCATTAGTTACATTAATTCAGTATTATCTGTGCATTAGTTAAGCATGAATTAATGCTTATTAGTGCACACGTATTGTAAAGTGTTACCGTTCATTCTTAGTTCATAAGGTAGTTAACTAATGAACCTTATTGTAAAGTGTTACCAATTTTGGAATGTTTGCTATAATTTTGGGGTTCTTCTGCATTATGAATCATATATTCTGTTGTTTATTGATAACAAGTTTAAGAGTAATATAACAGTCCCAGCATCTTTGCACTGGTCAAGCTACATTTCCAAAGGGGGTCACCTTGTTTGCAATGCTCAGTTAGTCTCAGTTGAAAAAGATATAAAATAAACTCTTATACCAATGAGTGGAGGGCTTCTTTCTTCATATATTCAAAGTTTTACTCATTCATTATCCAAAAACCCATAGATCACAGCACTTACACATGTATTGGGAGACAGAATTCATTCATGAGCCAGTCTATCGGGATAATCCCTCCTGTGGCCACAAGAATAAACAAATACAATTTAAAGTATCTTTAATTTCTAAGCTTGCAGCTAAGATCTTTAGGTTACACTTTATTTTGATAGTCACTTTAGACGTTCTACTAATTTTAAGTAACTTTTCAACTACATGTCAAGTAACTCTCATTAGAGTATTAGTATATTATAGTAGACTGTCAGGTTGTGGTTAGGTGTTAGGCTTTGGGTTAGGAGAATAAGTTTACTTGTAGTCGCCAAGTTACTTGTAGTCAGTTGAATGTCTGTTGGGAAACCAACAAAATAAAGTGTTAGCAGATATTAAGCTGACAGTCTTCTAATACTCTAATGACAGTTAGTTGACATGTAGTTGAAAAGTTACTTATAGTTAGTAGAGTGTCTAAAATGGACTATCGAAATAAAGTGTTACAGATCTTTAAAATTTAAGTGAGCAAAAGACAGTAATCAATCAAATTAATATAAATAAATTTAATAAAGACAGAACTATATACAGTTGCTAACGTTACAGGAATACAGGTATTTACAGACATTAACACAAACGACAACAAACACAGAGAGGAGGTTGAAAATGCAAGAATGAGGGAGAGAGAGAGAGGTCTTTTTTTAGTTTTCAACACACTTTATTCATATCATTACAATGTCAGCAAATCACTCAGTCACATTATCCAAAAAATAAAAATAAAAAAGGAGGTACAATAGACAAGACTTATCGTAATATCATAGCAAAAATCAACATTTCTTCAACTGTACAAATAGCTCTATTAAAACACCATTTGAGCAAGAAACTTTCTGAGGTGACAAAAAAAGGTGACTGTGGCGAGGAACTAAAACTCCATCAGGTGACAGAATAGGGAAAAAAAACTTGGGAGAACCCAACTCAGCTAGTTCTCCTTTGGCCAATGAATGAACAGTGTATGATTATGATTGACACACACTGTAAAAAATGGCTGTGAAATCTACAGTTATTTATGGTAGATTTCACAGTAACATTACTGTGTAAGATTCTTACAGTAGAATACTGTAAACTTTACAGTAAGACCTTAAAAATCACAGTAGTCCAAGCATTACAGTTACTGTAAATACATCTAAAATCACAGTAATTGTTTTTGATTCCACAGTGTACACAAAAAATGGAATTACAGTACCCTTACTGTAAAAATGATTCACAGTAACTCACTGGCTAATTGTTGCCAGTAAGTTACTGTAAATTTTACAGTAATTTTTTACACTTCAGGGATGCGTTTTGGTCGTGTCTAGGTGCAAGTCCTCCATCTGGTCTGGACACGGCCCTGATCCGGCTAACTGAATCATGCGTTGTGATCATGTCTAGTCACAGGTCCTCAATCTGATCTGAACACAGCCTGGATACAGCTCATTACAGTAAACCTCAGAATAAACAAAAAGACTAAAATTAGAGATGCCATTCTTTTTATAATGTAGTGAGTAAATCAAGTGGGTTTTGTGTGCATGTTACATGATGCTTCATTTGTGTGCGTGTGTGTAAATGGAAATGGAAAAGGAAATGGCCTGTACATTGAGCATTATGCATGATAATTGATATATTTTTCCATCTGTGGTGTGAATGTGTTCCTTTTGGCTTCTGAAGTTAAGTACCATAGCCTTAAAAATGCATTATTTCCACTTTTTTGCATAGCTGATGTACCGTGTGATGGTTAGAAGATAAAATCATGCACAAGTATTTGTGTACAGTACTACATCTAATCTCTGAGCTTCCAGACTGAGCATTCAATCTTCAGGTGACATACTCCTCTTTTCAATTCTAAATCATAATTGAGCATAATGTAAAACAATATACAATATAATATTGTTGTAATCAATAAAAAAATAAAAAGGGTTATAGGGAGGTTAGATTAATTTTGCTATGGAGCTCTGTTTTTGTCATGAAGTGTGTTTTAGGTGAAGTAAATTACTTGAAACCCAATATATTGTATTAATGACCAGAATTGCAGCATAATTTAGAGGGATTTTACACTGAAGTCAAATTCCAATTCCAACCCTCATAATTAACTTTCAAAGCAGGTTGTGATTAAATTGATTTACATGTAGTCTGACTACTAACCTCAAACTTTGCACTTATCTCTGTAGATCAAAATTGCAATTATTTCATTATTTATTTTTGGTGTGAGAAGATTGAAGAGGAAGACATGAGTTACTCTGCAGTGAACTTCACCATACATGAAGCATCTACCAACCTTACAACAACTGTATTTGAAATTGACATCCTAGGATCGTGTCTTTTTGGCTTCAGTTTCTTGTTTGGTCTTCCTACACACTTCTATGTTATATGGCTCATCTTGACGGGAACAGGAAGCGGAGTTGCATCAGAGTTCTTTATCCTCAATCTCGCTGTTTGTGGGATCTTTGTCTCTGTAAACGCTTTGATCATTCTAGTCTCAAAATGGTTTCCATTTCAAAGTCTCACAGCATTAACACAGTTTTTCTTCGGACTTACTGTCACTGGTCATCCTCTGTTTCAGTGTCTGATGTGTGTTGAGCGTTACCTGGCAGTGGTTCATCCTGTAACCTTTCTGAAGTTCAAACCTCTCAGATATAGAGTGATCTGCTGCACTGCGGTCTGGATAACCACTCTTGGATCATGTTTGTGGTGCATGCTTGGTCTTCTTATGTTTACCGTTTAGTACGTTTATGTGGTTCCTCTCAATTCAATTCATAGTCTACCTCTCCATCCAGTTGTTCTGCTGTGTGGCTGTTCTCAGAGCTCTGAAGCAGTCAGGACCAGGAGAGAGAGGGAGAGAGAGAGAGGAGGAAAACCACACGAAGAGAAGAGCATTTCAACTCATTGTAGTAACTACAGTGAACACAGTTATCACATATGTTCCTTTTACAATAACTGGATTGATATATGCTGTGTCAGAGCAGCGTTTTCATATTTTCTGGGTTCTTAGTAATATTTGTTTTTTGTTGGCTTGTTTAGTTCCGCCAATTCTTTATCTGCAACGAAATAGAAAACTCCACTGTCTCAGCTTCTGTAACATGTAGAGTTAAATAGACCTTGTATCATTATCCATGTCACATGTCCTGATTACCCTGTCCACATTTGATAAAGGTGTGATACAAATGTGACTATTGGTGTCTTCACAATAGAATATACAATAGTCTTCACATATAACACTCTGGTGTGATTGCTCTCTGTTAGTGTGGACCATTTGAATAAGTGAACCGTCCCAGGATGTACTGTATATCGTTGTAAATTTTCTGAATATGTGTGTGTGATCATTGTGTTTCCCTGCTGCCCAACAGCATGCTGGGACGTGTAGTTTTTGTCTGTTTTTCTCTGGTCCTCCCTGTCCTTCTGTGGTCCTCCCTTGGGATGAGAACGGGCTGTTGTACCATATTTTGGTTTGGTATTGAGGAATATATTTCAACATAGGGTGACCATATTTTAGCCGCGTTTCCACCGCAATTACCAGGAACTATTTGTCCCAGGAACTTTTTCACAGGAACCTTTTTTCCCCAGACCGCTTGCTTACTGAGTTTACGCCGCGTACTAAAGTACCGGTCCGAGCGCGGGTTGATTATAGTGAAGTTAAACTCATGGTTAAACTGCGTGCGACTGCTCTTCCTAGCCTGCAACGTTTGTTTTAAGTTTTGTATGGAGGAGATTCAAGCTTTGCTGCTTTTTTGTGTGCGATTTGGTTTACTATCGAGGTAATTAACAAAATGGCAGAAAAGAGAAGTCGAGCACCCAAAGCGTATTCAGAAAGCTCGTAATGCTAGACATAAAAGTAGACGTTTTTTTATCAGCAGACATTGACCGTGAGATGGATGGGACGAACGCGCGCCATCGGGCAGAAAGAATAGCGTGGTAAGAACCAATCAGCATGTTCAGCGCACAAGTCCCACCCAGAAAGTTCCTGAACTCTGAAAAAGTACTACCTCGCCAGCAGGGACTTTCTGGGGGGGGAATTTTTACACGGAACTTCATTTAGACCCTGGTTCCTGCGTGTAAACACATCGAGTACCACCCCAAAGTTCCTAGTTCCTGGAGAAAGTTCCTGCGGTGGAAACGCGGCTTTAGATTACCAAAAACCAGGACACTCGGCCCAGCAAACAGATGGGCCTACTCAAATGATACTCGAAGTTTACTCAAAGATACCTTATTAATTTCAATACATTTAAAGTAGGTTATGCCTCCTCTGTATGGATAGAAAATGGCTATATTGTTATATGAAAACAGGACAGTTGGTGACCCTATTTCAACCTGACCTGTGTCAGTGGCTATCACTGTACTGCTGGTGTAAATTGAGTTATTGTCTCATCTTCAGATTTACTGTAATCTGAATCCAAAAGATCTCAATAAGTTAAACTTAATTTTTTTTCCTCTCAATTAGACTATGTGTCTAATTTTGCTCCCATCGACCGCTGTCATTCCTGTTCCTGTTCTATTCTCCTGTATACATGGAATTGCAATATCCCGATGTAAATGGCGAGACACGGTTAGCGTCTCTGACTACGGACAACCTTAAGACGCAAAATGCGTCATTTACGATTCTTCTTCCTGTATCCAAAGACAACAACAACAGCATGCGGATAATGAATAGTTTGGGGCAGATAGCGATCGCCTTTGTTTGCACTTAGATGCTATTACTGAGCATCTAACGTTACGTTTACGCAACTGAGTTAACGTACCGTTAGATGCTCAGTAATGTTACTGAGCTCGCTCCAAAATATGCTGCGTTGTGTCTCACCATGTTTACTTCCGATATACAGCACGCAGATTTTTGTATGCGCCGAAAGTTTCTCTTCTCAAAAGACCAAGATTCCTTGCGAATAGAACCTACGCAGAACACAAATCACTATGGGGATATGCGATACGCATTTACATGACCAAAAATTCGGGTTAGAAAGGGGTACCCCAGGTATAATATCCCGGTTTTTAAAATCCGGGATATGAGCATTTTTCGAGTTTTTGCCGGTGTTTACATGGACGTTCGCGAACCGGGTTATTGCTAATATCCCGGTTTTAAACGGGTTACTGGCTGCATGTAAACGCAGTCACTAATCTGCAACAGCAGTCAGAATAAAACCCCAATTAAAAAAGCATAGTTTGTTTCCGGTGTGTATTTCTTCCATTTCACTCGGTCAGACATACACAAAGAACTTTATGGGACACATAAGTTATGATAAAAAATAAATAAAAACATAGGGATTAAACAAGGATTTTATTAATTGTTTTAATAACATTTATTATTATTATTATTCTGCAGAATTATAATTATAAGGTTTTACACAAAAAAGTACATTTGTACACAATCAATCATGATTGATTGTGTACAAATGTACTTTTTGTGTAAAACCTTATAATACATGTATACAATATGATACAATGTTACTGAAACAGTTCAGAAGTGAGGTGATACTCCACATTTATAATATTTAAAAGAAAATTAAATACAAAAAAACATTTAGAACACAACATAAAGCACACTTTAATAATGTATAAACCTAAACCCCAAATGAACGGCTACTTCACAATGGCACCATAAAAGTCGGTGTTCTAGAATCATTCCACTGAAATCAAACAATCTTTTCAGAAAGGTTCATTTAATTTCACACAACCTAAAATATATTTATTGCAATATTTTAGATCAGTGATTGTTGTCTAGAACAGCATCATTGACTGCTCAACTTGTGTTCTGTCCCACTGAATTCTATAGAATAGTCAGCTGATCATTAAAACAAAATGATTTGCAAATCATTTTTTAGTGTTCTTGGTCACGGAAGCAAAATAGTTTTCCAGTCCGATGCAAATATTGAACAGGCTGAACGAAATCAGCCAGCATGAAACAAATATAACTAATTGACCAGAGGATTGGAAAATTCATAGCTGTCAAAATAGTGATTAATCCAGTCATAGTGAAAGGAACATATGTGATAGCCAGGCTAACAGTAGTTATTAGAATGAGATAAAACGCTCTTCTCTTCATGTGGTTTTCCTCCTCTCTCTCTCTCCCTCTCTCTCCTGGTCCTGACTGCTTCAGAGCTCTGAGAACAGCCACAAGACAAAGCAACTGAATGGAGAAGAAGAGGAAGTACAGTGTGGAGAAAGCACAATATATAAATATAAGTGGGAAACCATAAAAAAAGAATCATGTAGAAAAAACAAGAGCCAAAAGTGATTATCCAGGCCACAGTGCAGCAGATCACTCTATATCTGAGAGGTTTGTACTTCAGAAAGGTTACAGGATGAACCACTGCCAGGTAACGCTCAACACACATCAGACACTGAAACAGAGGACGACCAGTGATGTTTTGTCCAACCAAAAACTGTATGAATGCTATGAGAACTGGAAACCGAATCCAGATTGTGATCAATATAAGCAAAGAATTCAGAGAGAAAATAATCCCACAAAGACAGAGACTGAAGTTGAAGAAATCTGATAAAACTCCACGTGCTGTTCCAGTGATGATGATCCAGATCACATAGGAGTGTGTCGAAACACCACACATGAAGCTGAAGATAAGCATACACATTTCTAATATTCCTATTTCCCAAAATGGAAGTAACGTGATGGTGGCAAATGAATGAGATATGGTAAAGTTATGTATTGGTTCCATGTTTCTCCACAAAAGGAATGATGTTGCAATCGTGATCTGTTGAAAGAAAGAAGTGTAAATGAACTAACAAAAAATAAAAATATATATAGCAGTCAACCTGAAGCACAAGATCCAAAAGTAAAGTAAAATTACACATTAATGCAAGTCATTTTAAGACAACCCAATGTGTCAATACAATTAAATACAATACAATACACAAAATATACCCAGATAATATATTGCATTCTAATTAAGTACCATACATACCATATAAAAATATTAATGTGTCACTTTCAGCCATGTAGGGTTTGAATGAGTGAATGTTCAGCCTCTCTGGCTTGACTTAAAGCTCACTGCTGTTTTATACTCACTTCACAGCTGTCACGATTTCAATAATTTCATTTTTTATTACATAGGACACCGGCTATGCAAAGTGAAAAACATGAGGTTACCAGAGACAGACAGTATTGAGTAAACAACAGAACAGAAAAACATTGCACTTCTTTGTGGAGCATTTATTTAAAAACTTTGTGTTTATTTAAATGCAATAAAAATCATAATTCATTCGTTGATGTAGTTGTCATGAATTGAATTGCTTCTTATGATTACTTTCTTTTTTTACAGTTTTAATTTTAGGCTATTAGAATACAAAGTTCTACCAGAAAGACTCTAAGAGGCAAAATGACGTAACAAAGCATTAATTTATTAACAGACCAACAAGCAAGTATAATGTTGTGAGGTTATTTAGCTTAGGCCCCATCTGTAGATTACAATCAGAGGGTACAGAACTGGTCATCGCAGTTTACCATCATTGAACAGACTTGTACTCCGGACTATGAGACTTTGTTTGTATTCTTTAGACCCTTTTACCTGCCGCGGAATTTGGTCGAATAACCATATTCCTAGTTTATGTACCCGGACCTAATAATAACGAGGCAGCGGAGCATATTGCAGAGAGCTTTACTAGGATCCTAACAAAGTCGGCAGACCAACCAGTCTTCATACTACGGGATTTTAATGGAGAAGAGAATTCAGAATTCAGAAGTTGAGAGAATTTTCTGTAAGTCAGGATGTTCTGCAAATCGTCGCTGTCCGATGAAAACCGCGTATGTCCATTTTGCCGATTTTGAGATTTTTTCACGGATAGAATGTCCAGGTTCATTTCCGTATACAGCATGCTTCACATTATCTAAATGACCAATGAAAAGTTGTGAAATCATGTCATCTGATTTCCACGTATTTCCATTTGCTGTCAAAGCTGTCAATCACGCAGCGTATCTCCCATAGACAGTATGGTATCTCCCCGCCCTGTAGAGGCATCTCGCCGGTCTCGTGAAGTTTCTCGCGGTCTCGTCTCTGAAACCCCTACACCTGGTATTATAATGCAATCTGTATCCAGATAAGTTATCCTGATAATAAAAAAGGCATTTTAATGCAAGGTATAAATAAGTTGTGATTGGATTGTGATCGGATCTGCCTGACCATCTGTGTGTCAGGCTGTGTTGTGGTGTGTTGTTCACGCAGCTGTCAGGTCTTCTGTGTTCGGGCTTCCCATGGACGCTATTCTTCCTCAACAATGGATACAATTTATGTTTGATTATGTTCCTGAAAATGACAATCTAGTGAGTTCAACACCAGATTCAACAAGAAACTGTTACTAAAACATGAAGCAGTTCCGACTTTAAAACAAGAGGCAGCAGTTGTTAGGCCACAATCTGTAAGTAGGCTAAGACTTAATCATTTTAAATGTATTTGCATGTATAATTCAAGACGAAGCCTTGTGTTTTATTTTATTTTTTTCAAATGCCAGCGCTGGCTTTAGCCACTACTAGTTAGACTATGCTATTTTGTGTCTACGACAAACGCGTACAAACATTATGGACCTGAATTTTCTATAAGTACTAATGTTTTAAATGTATTTTTCATGTATATATGCTTTATGACCTTATTTTCGATTTGATCAAGAACGTAAATATGCCAATGCTGTTTGAGTATAACATTAGTAGCCAGTCAGTTGCTATCGTTGCCAGTCAGATGCTATTGTGTAAAACAAACGTGTATAAAGTAAAAAATTTTTTAGCCAATTATCATTCAGAAACGTTTAGTAAGAGCCGTGTGTGGTGAGGTTCTGTTTGACTCTCTTCATCGCGGCTTTCTCCGTCTAATTCTGCCTGAAACTGATACTGCAGTTCGACACATATTTACATCTGGACCGGAGCTCATGACATTGCCTGTTTCGCCCGTAAAGGTAATGGGCATTAATCTTCCGGACAACGTGAGCGACAGTTTAGCCAATCACAACACACCGGCCCAAACTAACCAATCTGAGCTCACGACGTATTTCTGAGGGAGTGTTTTCATAGACTCAGGAAGTGAACGCTCGTCCAGGGGTCAGAGGAGAGCGCGGCTGACAATAAAGGCGAAGTTTATGAAAAATTCGACTTTTAAAAAAGAAAAACCACGAATGCATGTTATATTGCACCCCATAAATACAATCATGCAAAGAAAAAAAACAGTCAACCCCCCCTTTAAGGTTCTACATAGAACCTTTTCTTCTAAGAGTGCAGAGTCAGTTGGATAAAACGATGATTGTTGGTCCATGAAGAGTGTGCATTGCAGCAGAAAACCCTTACTCCTTGTGAGAGTTCCGTCAAATTTCTCTGGGAATGCGAGTCTGGGATTATTCAGGGCTGGGATGACGTCTTGCGCGTCGTTCAGCGGGAATGTTTGGTGCTGAGACATGGAGATGTTGTAGAGCCTATACCAGATCGCTCGTGATTGAAGTGAGTTGATTCAGTTGATGGTGATGCAAGGACAACTCTGACGCCTAATAATTCAGTCGACAGTTGCATGACGGCCACTGGATCATTTTTTTGGCAAAGTCTTTTGCAAGGAAGCAGCAGACTCAAGGGGATCCATTTGCACCGTTTTATTAGAGTAGTCAAAACAGGCTGGAATCAACAAAAGCAGACAGGGCAATGGAGAAAAGGCAGAGACAAACCAGATAACAAGCAATGGTCGGGGCGGCGAGAAGCAAGGTCCAGTAACAATCCAGTCAAGGTAGGTAGAGAACAATCAGAAACAGTGCACACAGTCCAAGGTCAAGGTAATAAACAATCCACATGAATAGATGCTCAGAAATGACTTGTCTCTAATAAACCATAAATAACAGTGCTTTGCATCTGCGGCTTAAATGTGTTTTACTTGGCATCCAGTGTTGTGCAACATGGTTTTAAAAACTCATCATTGCCCCTTATTATTTGCATAGGTGGCGTCCTGTGCATTTTTATCATTTAAATCATGCACATGTACTTATGACAGCTGTGAAGTTAGACTATAAAACAGCAGTGAAGTTTATTTCAACCCAGAGAGACTGGACATTCACTCCTCAGGTGACTTGCTCTTCTTTTCAGTTTAATTAATTCATTCACAGTGATATATAACAATTCTATCAGTCAGTTGGGGTTATATGAAGGTTAGGTGGATTGGTTATTGCAGGGGTGTCCAATCCTGCTCCTGGAGTGCCACTGTCCTGAGGTTCAGCTCCAACCCCAATTAAACAGACCTGAACCAGCACACCAAGGTCTTACTAGGCATATACACTTCTTTGTAAGTACATCTGAGGCAAATTGGAGCAAAACTCTGCAGGACAGTGGCCCTCCAGGACTGAGTTTGGAAAACGGTCTGAGCTCTTCCCAGCAAACACAGAACGTTCCCCTAACGTTCCCGAATGGTCCCATGAGGTTATTTTTTTGGGAACCAAACAAGAACGTTATAGGAACATTCCATGTAGGTTATTTTTAGGTTCCATTTTAATAACTTAAGGAGAATGTTCTGGGAACATTCTTAACCTTAAGGGAAAGTTCCAGGATCGTTCTGGGAACCAAAAACTAACATTCCTAGAACGTTCCCAGAACCTAAATTTGTTTGCTGGGTTATAATTATTCTTCATATTCTTACTGAATTGGCATTACATTTTATTTCAAGCACATACCTCAAATTGTTGATGTCATTTTTTCTCTCTTTAGATTTCAGTTGCAAAATCATTTATACACAATATTTAAGTTTGTTGACTAAGAAGACCGACCAGAAGAAAATGAACAACTCTGCAGTGAACTTCACCACACCTGAAACATTCACCGACCTCACATCATCATTACTTCATGATAGGGAAATGATAGAATGTTTTACATCAGCCTTCAATTTCATGTTTGGTTTTCTTATACACTCCTATGTTTTGTGGCTCATCGTCAAAGGGACGGGAAGCAGCGTTGCATCAGATTTCTTCAACCTCAGTCTCTCTGTTTGTGAGATAATGTTCTCTCTGAATTGTTTATTAAGTATGGTGGTAAATGTCATAAGATTTAAAGGATTCACAACATTACCACCATTTTTACAAGGACTTGCATTCACTGGCCGTCCTCTGTTTCAGTGTCTGATCTGTGTTGAGCGTTACCTGGCAGTGGTTCATCCTGTAACCTTTCTGAAGTACAAACCTCTCAGATATAGAGTGATCTGCTGCACTGTGGCCTGGATAATCATTCTTGGCTCTTGTTTGTTCTGCCTGTTTACTTCCATCTCAAATATGTTTTACATATATTCATGGTTTTTCTCCATTCAGCTGCTACTTTTCCTCTCCATTCAGTTGTTTTGCCTTTTGGTCATCCTTAAATCTCTAAAGCAGTCAGGACCAGGAGAGAGAGAAGGGAGAGAGACGAGGAAAACCACATGAAGAGAAGAGCGTTTATTATTATTCTAATAAATACAGTGAGCATGATTATCATGCTTGTTCCATATACTATTACTGGACTTGTCACTGCTGTGAAACAATTTTATTCAGCTCTTTGGTTTATTAGTTTTATGTGTTTCATGCTGGCTGGTTTTGTACAGCCTGTTCTTTACCTGCACCGGACTGGGAAACTATCCTGCCTCTTTTCTTTCATAAAATTAAAATAGTGATAATTTGTTGAGTTAGGCTATTAAGCACCAAGAAAAGTGTGTTTGATCTAACTCTAAACTACATACCCCTGGTTTCACAGACAAGGCTTGAGTCTAGGACCACACTAAATGCATGTTTGGATTTTTAACTGAAAGCTGCTCGCACGTCTTAAAATATGTTAGTGCCATTGTTTTGCCTGTCATTGTTTTGTCTTGATTATGTTTGACATTTACTATGTAAATGTCCTAATTGAACTAAGGCCTAATACTGGCTTATTCTAAGCCTTGTCTGTGAAACCAGGCCTTTGTTAAATCAGTCATTTTATTTACATTTTGGCTCTGGATTTTCAAATTCATTGTGAAGACTAAAGTATGTTGTGTGATAAGATTGATTGCCAGCCAGTTGGCCTCCCAGACCACATTATTTGTTGCACATTTCCTTGTTTTTCCACGCTTTTACTGGGATAGCATAGTAGATAAGCCTATATTGTGTATAGTATATGCTGGACAATTTGGTTAATTGTCTTTTGGTTAACGTTTCAGTTTATTGAATTAGACATCTGTACATCTGCTGAGAATAAATGTTTATTTTTTTATTTTTTTTATTCTTTTTTATAAATTGTTCATTTATTGTGATATGGTGATGTGAGCTAGAAAATTATTGAATGACTTACTATTTCCAGTCCAGTTGCTAAATACAAAGATTTACTGTTTCAAATCTAATTACTGCACTAAGGACATCTGCTGGTTAAAACCTTGTACTGTAAATGCAACGAGAACACATGAAAACCAAAGTCTTATCAAGCAACTGAAAAAGCAGTTTATGTAAGTAAATAGCCTACTAATACATATTAAAAAAAAGTGTGTGATAAGCAAAGTATTTGATTGATTTTTATCACAATCTATAAACTAGTTTTTTAAGATCTTTAAAAAATTCTACTAGTTTTTACAATTCTGATAACTTATAAACTTAATCAGTTGCAATAGGCTCATTTAATGCTGATTCTCTGTGTAACCAACACTATTCTCACGACCAATTCTTACGAATTCGACGAATGATTAAAAAGTGTCTAATTTGTACGACCTCACTCGTAATCGATTTTGTCTAAACCCACGTGATGGGTAGGGTAAGGGGAAGGTCATTCATACGAATTCATACGAATTGGCGAATTCGTAGATTTAGCAAAATCCTTTAGCTCCATTATTACAACACTTGTTTTAATGAACCCTTAAAAACTTAAGTGAACCCTTAAATTTCACTTCCTCCAATTGGTTCAGATCAAATCCTTAGTGTACATTTCTAAATGTTTCAAATCAGTAAGTACAGTAGTAGCTAAAAATCAGTTTGGCACATGGCCCAAAACACTAATTCACGTAAAGGTTTCACACAGTACTGTTAAGTCTTATTTGTATCTTACCAACATCCCAGCACTGTTGTAATGAATAAAAAGAAGACTTCTTTGTTTTATGGACTTTCCAAAAATACTTAAATTTTTCCTTATGTAAATTAACAAGTTAGTATTAAAATTCCACTATGCGCTTTTGGGGTTCCCAAAGACGACCCTTTGGGGAATGCCTTTTAGCGTAATGCGTCTGAGAACGATTTTCAGACAGTGTGTGTCCCCTAGCCCGCTTTACTTGAGTAAGGTTGACGCACATTTGCTCTGTGTCATGTGTTTGGGAGTGGAGCATGCACAGGCAGTACTCGAGGGTGCTCAGAACGCTGTTGAGATCATGGAACAAGCCGTTCTTGTCACAATTATCGAGCCCAAACGTCCATATATATTTGTCTATTTTGGGTCTGAAAGAAAATGACTATGGGGTGATGCCATGGGTGGAAGAGACACTGCCATTGTATCCTCCTTTTAGTTAAGAGAAATCATTATTCAAGACAGTATTGAGATTACTCACACTCGTTGCGTTCCCTTAGCATCAAATGACGCAACGTCTCATTCCCTCTTCAGGAAACCGAAGTTACAGTCGTAACCGAGGCGTTTTTTTTATCTGCATCGGACTGGGAAACTTGTCTTCTGCCTCAGTTTTCAAAAAAACAGCAATTGAATAATCATTATTTTGATTTAGAAGTTTATTTTTGTTGTTGTTTTTTTATTGGATGTGACAATTAATAATGACAGTTTATGATGCAAGTTTGGCATTCAGTCATTGACTGTTCTGTTTATTTAAGTCCATGTGTGTCCATCTCGTATGGTAAAGTAAATGACTGATTATTTTGGGATTTTTTAAATATATTTGTATTAATTATTATAATTATTATTACATTTATTTATTATTATTATTATTTTAATTTATTATTATTTGACCTATTATTAAAGGTCAAACCAAGTTTGACTCATGATCACCCTTTTTTAAGGCATTATATAAATTATTTTACTGAACCTGAAATGCATATATTATGTAAGTGAGCAATTTGGACTCAGTACAACAGCATCAAATTTATGTTGATTGTTTAAGATTGTTTAGTGGTCAGACAGACGAAATCCTTGTTCTTGTCTACTCTTCTTGCTTTACGTAGTCTTCCTCAATGGATACGTCTGATCAACATGGGGTTAGTTTGTGAGCACATGTGCAAATTGTTCGGGGTGTGCTTGTCAAATAAAAAGGAATGAATCTCTGACACAGTCACTTATTTCCATGTTCCAGGTGTTCAATGCTTTACTTAAATTATTATCAGAAACACGTTCAAACACATTTAATGAATGGGAAATATAGGCCTACTGGAAACAAACATTTTCTCCATTACTTGATGTTTTTAAAGCTGTTCAATCTCTGACAACTCAGTGTGGAGATAAGGAAAAAAACATATCTCTGCTGAAAAAAAAACATATCTCTACAGAAAAAAAAACTCTTTATCTCATGAGATAAAGAGTTTTTTTTCTGTTTTAAGGTAATTTCACATAATAATAAAAAAAACTCTTCTTTATTTCCAATCTCATAATGTTCAGCTGGACAATACATAGCCTATTTAACTGGCAACAGCACAGATAAAACCTCCTTTTAAAAAAGCTCCTCATTGATTCAGCAGAGATATGAGCTGACTTATTTGTTTATTCATTTAAAACTCAAACATTTTTCGTTCTCTTAAGTTTTGTACTTTTTTCTTTTCAAACAAAACACTAACGATTAATCAGAACAGGAAATCGCTAGATCTGGCATGTGACAGCTGAGAAAGGGCAGAGCCCGTCCCAAGTTCCGTTTGCGAACCCCGAAATGCGAGTCATCTCCGCGCCTCGGCAACAGAGAGACCCGCGCGGGGAACGCGGAACCGAACCGTCCTCCACAAAGAACGCCCGGCGGGAGCATCTCGCAATGCTCACACCCAGCCCTCTCAAGAACTGACTGCTAACATGCTCCACTCCCAAACAGCAACATAATAGCTGATGTGTGTCCCCACCCGTGAAGTAACGAGGGCAGGGAACAACACAACGTCTAGGCTATAATCTTGCTTGCTAGCCATAAAGATATTGATATATACTGGGCATTGACAAACAACAATAAATAGACAAGGACAGAGAGCGCTTGCTGAAGCTGGCACGGTTTGACTTCAGGGGTGCTTTATAGTTTCCTGGTCTATGACGTCACCTGCCTTGAGGTTTCGGCCTTCTATTGGACTGATTTTACATGTGCTGCACGACGTCATCACGCAGAGCGTTCCCACCGCGTTCTAATGCAGCTCGAGGTTCCCTTGAAAGGGAACTGCGGTTATATTTATAGACATCAGAGAGGCCAAGCAGAATATTCAAGACATCAGAGGCCAAGCATTCAATCTTCAGGTGAAAAACTCTTTCATTTATTTTCTTCTATTGTACTGAGTGGTAACACTGTACAATAAGATTTTATTAACATTGGTTAAATTTAGTTAACATGGACTATACTTCTATAGCATTTATTAATCTTAGTTCATGTTAATTTCAGCATTTACTAACATTATTTTTCCTTTATTGTACAGCGTTGCCATATTGTTATTCAGGAAAAAACAAAACAACAAAACCAAAAAAAAAAAAACAACAATATATTATATTATACTATGGGTATTAAAAGGGCAGGCCTTAAGGTAGCCAATGATGTGCTGTTTTTAAATCACATTACATTTGAATGTCCCTCTAAAACTTTCTGTCCCACTGTCACCATCACATGGAAGACGCCTGTTGAAGTGCTCCATTTCTAAACATCTCTTCTCAAAGGGGATTTTTTTACAGCATCTTTGATAAGTAAATCAGATATTTTACTCACAAATCAACTTTGTCTAACATAGCTTTCCTGTAAATTTCAAAAAAATATCGTAGAGTAGAATGAGCATATTTATGTACAAAATAATAACAAATTGATTTATTTATTTATTTTCAGAAAGTGAAAACAGCAATAATTTACAGAAAGGGTAATAGGAAGAGTGAAAAAAAATCTGATTGGGTTAAATCTTTTTTTGCATCCGTAGCAAGCATTTTGACTGGTGTTTTGACAATTCTGAGCCACCAAATGAAGAATACAAAAAAAATGCATTTATGACTCGGTGTGCAAGGACCTTTAGCCACATTTTTGGGAATGACAGGGATTAAGGTTAGTGTAAGGGTTATGACAGGGATCTACTTATTTTTGGTGTGCATGAATTCCAAGTATATAAATCTATCAATTTCTAAAAGAAAAGAAAAATTTAAATTTTATAGAAAAACAACTTTGTTCCATTGTGGTACAGCATTGCCACAACATTTCCCAAAGTAAAAAATAAATGAATAATAATAATAAAGGAAAATAAATAAATAAATAAAACATTTTAAAAAAGATAAAAGCTATTTAATGTAAGAAAAACTTCTTAAAAAAAAAAAAATATATATATATATATATATATATATATATATATATATATATATATATATATTTTCATGGTTAATATTACAAAATATTAGTTGTAATGTAATGTTAACAAATGAGACCTTATTGTAAAGTGTTACCCTATATAACAATGCCATTGTTGTTTTCAGTCATATTGTGGGTTATTATTCGCATGTTAGATACTGAATAAAATAAAAATCTAATATTTGAATTAGAGTTAACAATTTATTTAAAATTCGACATACTTTATAAATTAATGATGTAAAGATCTGCACACCAAGGTTACAAAACTAGAATCGTATTTCCTTGTGTGATTTAAATGGAGTCTGAACAATAATCTTCCTTGTATATTGACACTTTTTCATAATTGACAATTACAAGGTTTATTTATTTATTTTATTTTTTTGATAGGCATGGAATTAATGAATGGCTCTATAGTGAACTTCACCACAACTGAAGCGTCAACCAACCCAACGCAGTCTGAACATCGATTGATCATAGTCATTTTTGTACTGGGCTTCCATTTCATGTTAGGTCTGTTTACACATTCTTATGTTATATGGATCATCGTCAGAGGATCATCACGTGGACTTGCATCAGAGTTCTTCAATCTCAATTCTCTGTCTTTGAGGATGTTCTGTCTCTGAATTCTTTATTTGCTTTGTTGGCTATACGCTTTCCAAGCCTTACAATAATTTCACATTTTTTAGTGGGACTTTCCACCACTGGCCGCCCTCTGTTTCAGTGTCTGATCTGTGTTGAGCGTTACCTGGCAGTGGTTCATCCTGTAACCTTTCTGAAGTTCAAACCTCTCAGATATAGAGTGATCTGCTGCACTGTAGCCTGGATAATTATTATTGGATCCTGTTTGTTTTCCATGCTTATTTTAGTCTTTCTCGGTGCAATGGCACATACATGGTTCTATACTCTGCATTTCCTCCTCTTCCTCTTCATTCAGATGTCTTTCCTTGTGGCTGTTCTTATAGCTCTGAAACATTCAGGACCGGAGAGAGAGAGAGGAGGAAAACCCCATAAAGAGAAGGGCATTTTATCTTATTCTGTTAAATACTGTTAACTTGTCTATTATATATGCCCCAACCGCTATCGCAGGGTTCCACAAGATTCTGAGTAAAGGGGATATCCCAGGTCTCGATATGAGTAGTCAAATTTGTTTTATTCTGGCTGGTATTGTTCAGCCTGTTCTTTTTTTGCACCGGAATGGAAAACTTCCCTTTATAACTTTAAAAAGACATTGCTGCTAAACCTTAAATGATATATAAAAAATTCACTAACATGACCAAAATACATATCAATTGGTTAGTTTTGTCATGTGCATGCATGCTTCATCTGTGAAAGATTGGCTTTTTCCATAAAGTTAATTCACATTATGGTTTAAAACATAAGTAGCCCAAACTGTAAAAATAAATCTGTGAAATTTACAGTTAAAAATGCCAGTTATGGAAGCCAGAATAACACAGTCTCATCCCAATTCGTCATATAACTGACGTCTTGGGACGTCTTTTGACCATTCGTCAATATATGCCTTTTTAGGGCCCCCTTAAAGGTACCATCTGGAATTCTAAATCAAAAAATATTAAATTTTCCATAACAGATGGGGGCAGTATACCTCCAGAAATTGAGTTGTAACGCGGCCGCACTCTCACACTCTTTTTCTCACGCATATTATTCAAATCATTTGACACGATAGTAAAAGGTTGGAAGACCGCAGTTTCACGTGGAGCATTTGGATATTTTTAGAGATCAGAGACTCAATGAACAATATCTCAACACTAAATGATGAAGACCCCTATGTCTCAAAAACAAGCTGGTGCATTTCCACGATATGGGAAAATAAAAGCCTGGGCAATTATTTTAAGTTTACGGTATTCGTTTTGTTCATATTACACTTTTATTGTTAGTTTGAATTAATCTGACAGACAGCATTGGCTGATGTTGATCGAGCTCAGCGTCATTCAGAGCTGACAACTCTCACGAATTCACCGTGAGACACACGCAATTGACCAACGCGTTCTCATCCTTTAGCGTCATATAGAACGTTATATGACAAAACGGCGTTATACTACGCACATGGTACCCTTTATCGTTTATATAACACGCGCTGTGATGGTTAGGTTTAGGTGTGGGGTAGGGTAGGGTAGTCTCATATTACGCTAAAGGATTTATGACGCCTTGAGTTCGCGTGTTATATAAACGATAAAGGGTACCATGTGCGTAGTATAGCGCCGTTTTGTCATAAAGCGCTTTATGTGACGCTAAAGGATGAGAACGGGCTCCAATTGACACTTAGCAAGCAGGTTAGTTAAGCTCTCAGATTCTGTCAATTTTATTACGCAATTCAAACAATAAATACCGTTTTGGCGCTTGTACATGTTACACCACAGATTGACTCCAGGTTCAAAGTACAAACATAAGACGCGCGACTTACTCGTGTACTGCAGTGTGCGGCTGGTGTTTATGTTGCCCGCCCTCATACCGCCTCCCATGGCCAAAACTGGTATTACGACACCTGACGGGCCGGGGCTAGTAATTTAGCATGCTAATTTAGGTTTATATCTCGGCAGCAATATAACTTTTCAGTTTTTTAATGACATCATTGCACTTATTTCTTCTCATTATTTTGATGCGTGTAGCTCATTTTCTGTATATTTTTACCTCAATAATCCCAGATGGCACCTTTAAACGTCAGTAGATGACGATCCCGGGCTGTCATACAACTGACGCTTTACCTTTAACGTCAGTTAGGTGACGGGTTGGGTTTAGGGTTAGGTTTAGGTCTGGGTAGAGTTGGGTAAACGTCATCTACCGACGTTTAAGGGGGCCCTAAAAAGGCATATATTGACGAATGGTCAAAACAAAAGACGTCCCAAGACGTCAATTACATGACGAATTGGGATGAAACTGCGCTGGCCAGAACCATAAAAGATATGATAGAGACAGTTTAGGTTTTATGGATTTAACTTAAATTTACAGTAAAAAAAGAAGGTATTTCATTAACTGACATGGACGTACAATGACAGCAAGGCAAGGCAAGTTTATTTCATACACAATGGTAATTCACAGTGCTTTACATAGAAGGAAATTAATATAATCAAAATAAATAAGAATTAAAAGCACAAAAAGAAAACTAAAAAGGCTAACCAGTTTGTTAGGCTACTTCAGACAGATGTCCTATCCTAACTCGAACCTCAAACAACTTATTATAATGTGATGAACAGTATTGTGCTTGTTACTCCAAAAAGCCCAAAACGTACTTTACAAATTTGTTACAATACTCGTTATTACACCCCACAAAATGTATCTTTGTTGCTGTATGTCGCCATGTAGCCTACTATGAGAAAGTAGGTGCTCTGTGCTGTCGCTGTAATAAAGTTAAAATAAGTTCAAAGCAAAGTAAATGAAAGCAGGAATAAAATAATAAAAAATTGGTGAACTACCCCTTTAAATATATTTGGCATAATAATCCCTTTTCAACTGTAGGCTATAAATACAGAGAATGATTAAACTAATTTAAAAATAAAAATAAAATGATTAAACTAATTTCCGTAAAATGTCCAGAGCTGATTAAATGCCTCATACAGTGACATTAAATAATGCCATGCTGTTAATCAGTCAATCAATCAATATAATTTCCTCTGATATTGAGATGCACATAGGCTATTTATAGAAAAACATTACATTTTCCATGCAAATAATACTTAAAGAGGGCTATCTATCTATCTAACTTTATTTTTTTGGGGAATTTTGCATATTTGGTTTATTAGGACGTGCAGCCTATAAACCTATCCACAAAAAAAAGTCAGTAAAACACAGCTCAGATATTTATACAAACCCAGAGAGACTGAACAGGTGATCTTCAGGTGACAATAAAGCTTTCTGAATCATTTCAGTTTTTCTGCTTAATAATATATAACAATAATTGCATGATGATGCATTTTGTAAGTATTATTGGCATTGCTAGATATTATGTTATTTTCATTATAAACAATAACGAAGGATTGTCAAGTCTTGTGAAAATTTGAAAGTAGGCTACCTTAATGTCTTTCTTGTTTTGAGTATTTTAGTCTTTGACCTGTGAAATGCATATTATTTTACGCTATGCTAACAGAATTCCACTTCTTCGTTCCCATTGCAATTTCTTTTTTCATCCTATGAACTAAGCAGAAAAAGAAAAAATGAACTCCACACTTGAAGCATCCACAAACTCTAATTTCATGTTTGGTGTACCTACACACTCCTATATTATCTGGCTCATCATCACAGGGACAGGGAATGGAGTTGCATCCGAGTTCTTCAACATCAATCTCTCTGTTTGTGAATTATGTTTTTGTATTAATTGTTTGTTAATTACACTGACATATGTTGGTCTTAGTGTCAATTGGTGGCAAACATTTTTACTTGATATTACCATCACTGGTCGTCCTCTGTTTCAGTGTCTGATGTGTGTTGAGCGTTACCTGGCAGTGGTTCATCCTGTAACCTTTCTGAAGTTCAAACCTCTCAGATATAGAGTGATCTGCTGCACTGCGGCCTGGATAATCACTCTTGGCTCCTGTTTGTTCTGCATGTTTATTGTATCCTCATATAAATATTATGATTTTGTCTTGTCCTTCTTGATTCAGTTCTTACTCTTCCTCTCCACTCAGTTGTTTTTCCTAGTAGCTGTTCTCAGAGCTCTGAAGCAGTCAGGACCAGGAGAGAGAGGGAGAGAAAGAGAGGTGGAAAACCACATGAAGAGAAGAGCGTTTTATCTCATTTTAATAATTACCGTAAGCATGGTTGTCATATTTTTCCCATTCATTGTTATAGGCTTCTTGACTATTGGCACAGGACTGAATACTGACCATTACAGAAGTGTTGGTTTGTTTTGTTTTATTGTGGGTGGTTTTGTGCATCCTTTTCTCTTTCTCCAAGGGACTGGAAAACTTTCCTGTGTCTGTACTTTATAAAACCTGAAACTCAAAACATTGTTACTAAACAACGCTTTATTATATAAGTAAACCTTACATTATGGGATACTAATGTGAATTGAAGTGGGTAATATATTTGAATTTTGATTATAAATCACATTTTGTAGTTTGTATAATGCATTCATGCTTCATCTGTCAATTGTGGTTTATATAGTTTGTTTGCCTTTGTTGCATTTGGCTTTTGGCTTGCTTAGTTGGGAACACTTTATATTCAACAATGTTATTGATCTGCCTGCATTGACACCATTGTATGAGAACTGAACTGAGCTGGACGATGACATCATGGTTTTCTGCAGTGTGGTTTCTAGGAGCTTACTTTCTACCAGGTCTGTTGTACACCAGAAACTTTGTTGCATTATTTTGCTGTCATTACTGTAAAGCTGTTTTGAAATAATCTGTATTGTAAAAAGCAGCGCAGTCTTATCCCAATTCGTCATATAGCTGACGTTTTGGGACGTCTTTTGACCATTCGTCAATATATGCCTTTTTAGGGCCCCCTTAAATGTCGGTAGATGACGTTATGGGATCCTGAACTCTACCCCAGACCTAAACCTAACCCTAAACCCAACTCGTCACCTAACTGACGTTAAAGGTAAAGCGTCAGTTGTATGACGACCTGGGATCGTCATCTACCGACGTTTAAGGGGGCCCTGAAAAAGTCGTATATTGACGAATGGTCAAAAGACGTCCCAAAACGTCAGTTATATGACGAATTGGGATGAGACTGTGTAAAAAGAGCTATATAATAATGCAAAGTCAGAGTTTACCTATATTATAGAAAAATAATTCAAATCTGCTAAGCATTGTGGTCCTGATCACCCTGTCAGGGTATATTTTTGAAAAAGTTACCAGCTCTGTACATTATAAAAGGGCTGATTGGCATATAAATACATAGGCTATAGTCCATTCATTAAATGTTGATTTAAATTGTGGGCCTAATTATTTCACCTCTATATTAGCTTCCACGCAAATGTGTTCCATTGTAACGTACAAAACAACTGGTCTCACAACAAGATGAATACTGCAACAATGTTACTTTCTAAGTTAAATGAAGGGTTAGCAATTTTTCCATTAAAATGTTTTGTTATTCTGGTTGAAACTCTCTTCACATCAATGATAGAAGGTCTAAATAATAATAACCCGGGGTTAAATGTAACACGGACTTTTAACATAGTTAGTCAAGATCAAGCAGCTTGTGTTTCCGCTCTTTTTCTTTCGCTGCCAGAAAACGTTCCCCTGCAAATTTGCGTAACGTCTTGATAATATTTTGTGAAGATGCTGGACAAAGAGTTTTTTGACACCATGAAAGTACATTTTTTCATCATTGGTTTCTGAGTTGGTTGTGTACGTTTTCAAATCTAACTTTATATTGCCTTAATCACTGTCTTGTTTGCTAAAACAGTACCGTTTTAAAACGTGTCAGCAACTCCTAGAAACTGTTAGCTAGGCTTAAAATATGTTTTACACAGCGGGATAAGTTGTAGCACAGTGTTAAAGCTACACTGTGTGATTTTTACCCCCATCTAGTGGTGAAAAGGTATATGACTATCTCGGTGTGATACGCACGGTTCCGTGCGTTGGCTGAAAATAGTCCTCATCTGTTTTGTCTCGCCTGATTCGAACATATTGAATCGGCATCGGGCCGTTGGGGAATGAGAGAACTCTGATTTGCTGTTCAGCTAAGCTTAGTGAAAGAGTCAGTGCACGAGAATAAACGGAAAACAGCAAGCAAAGAAGTCAAAACGGTAAAAATTAGAAGGCTGTTCTTATGTTACATCTTTTTACCTGAGTGTTCCTTGGCGAATATTTCAATATTAACATGAGCGGAGTGGAATAAACAAAGTGTTTAGCAGGATTGATATTCAAAACGGTAAGCACACACTGCTTTGTTTACGTTATGTGTATTTGCAGCCGGCAGTGTCGGTTTTCCTTTTTTAATGACGAATATAGACTAATATATCTACAGAAATAGACAGTTGGCTCATTACACGCAGGCGCAGAACGCACATTCTAGCTGACAGTCGGCTGCTGTTCTCTAGGTATGTTCAAGTGCAGCTTTTTACCTCTACGAGAGGCAACAACACAGTTGGCTTTCATCAGCGCTGAGTTCGTTGGCTTCGGCTTGGCGTGTTCTGGGCTTTAGAAACAGCTAACTAATGCTGCGTTCCAGGCAACCTGTGTTTTTCCAACCTTATAGGCTACCCATGAAAGTGCACTGGAACGGCAGTAAACCCTTGTCATGGTCGACTGAATGGGGATCTTGTCAGAGTGCCTATTTTCTTCGAGTACTATTAAAGTAGCCAATGTTTGGCGTACGTGATTCGCATCACACACTCCCACGCGCGGGTATAAATACAGAAGTGGATGCGCGCACTAGTTCCCTTTCACTTTGGAGACGTTCGCATTGAAGGGGGGGGGGGGTTGATTGCGATTTCACTTTTTCATTTTAAATAGTGTGTAATGTTGCTGTTGGTGCATGAACAGTATCTGCAAAGTTGCAGCACTGAAAGTTCTATATAAGCAGAGATATCGTCTTTTAAAAATCAAGAAGTTGCCTACATGCCTACAAAAACGACTTGATTGGGACTATAGCCGGGTTTTAGACTGTCACTAACCCATCCATTTGCATCAACCCTCCCTCTGGAATATGCAAAAAAGGGCATGACCATATTTCTGCGGCTCGTCGAATGTGTTATGTTCACCAGCTGTCAGGTCTTCTGTGTTCGGGCTTCCCACGCACTCTGTACTTTGTCAACAATGGATACAATTTATGTTTGATTATGTTCCTGAAAATGACAATCATAATCTACCTCTCTGTGTTGCGCATTTTACGGAAGACAGCTTCCAGAATCTCCATGAATTCAACACCGGATTCAACAAGAAACTGTTACTAAAACATGAAGCAGTTCCAACTTTAAAAACAGAGTCAGCAGTTGTTGGGCCACAACCTGTAATAGGCTGAGACTTATCATTTTAAATGTATTTGCATGTATAATTTCAGACGTAGCCTTATGTTTAAGTTTTTTCAAATGCCAGCGCTCACTTTATATCCACTTAGTTATGCTATTCTGTGTCTATGACAAATGCGTACAAACATTTTGGACTTGACTTTGTATACATACTCATTTTGTAAATGTATTTTCATGTATAGACCATTTTGCAAGTTGTAAACAACACTGGTCCAGAAGCACTTCCAGTTTCAGTTTTTTAACACTACATAAAAGCTGGGATAAAATAAAACCAACAGAACATATAAAACTGAATCAAAATGTTAAACAAACATCTTTAAGATGTTTTCTTTACATGTGAAATAAAGAAAACAGTCACAAACTGAAACAGGAAGTGTTTCTGGACCAGTGTTGTTTACATCTTGCAAAATGGTCTATATATACTTTGACGTCCAGTCGGATGCTGGATGTCAAATGACAAGAGATTTCTGAACTGATCATAGGCTAATTACTCTTCAATGGATCGAGTCCAAACCGAACTTCCCGTTAAAAAAATGTTGTGGGCGGAGTTCGGGCTGGCATCCAGGCTATTTATGAGCTGCAATATAACATGTATTCGTGTTTTTTTCTTTTTAAAAAGTCGTATTTTTCATAAATGTCACCTTGTCAGCCGCGTTCTCCTCTGTCATAGTTTCTAATTTTCTTATTAGAAAATGAGTATGACGAAGTCAGGCTAGCTCATAAACACAACCATGCAAATAAAAAAAGCAGTAAACCACCCCTTTAAATACTCACCGCTTTCTCATTCCCTTTGTCAGATCGTTGTTTGATGTTCCGAGTGTTCAGAGTGTTTCTTGTTTGTTTTTGCCTACACACTCCCAAGAAGTTGAAGGGGAATTACAACAGAGTTTTTCATATTTAATCTCTTCTGTCAGCCCTCATTAGTCTGTCTAATTTTACACTAAACCACAATTCCATGCCCCAAACTGTTTGTCTACAATAGTAAAAACATACCACTCATTAAAGCATCAGATCACAAATTTGTGTGAGCACAGATTTAATTTGTGTGCATCATATCCCATACGATTTTGCAATGCTGTAAAAGCTTTTAAATGTAAATTTTGCACATTTAACAAAACCATTCAAATGTTCTAATGTTACTCATCTTTTTAACATGGTTTCCACATTAAATATTTAAATACTTGGTATTTTATGTAATGTGCGGTTTTCAGTCAAGCACATAAATACTTGTGACAGTGTGTCAAGGCAGTCTAGAGATTTATGATGATTCATTGATTCAAGACATTCAAGATTCAGGTGACAAAAGACTCTTTAGCTTTTTGATTATTTTCTGTTTTGCTTAAATTATACATTAATACAATCACTGTGATTCTGTTGCTGTCAGCAGGTCCTGAGGTTTGGGATAAATTCAGAAAACTACAGTAAACTGGAGATATGAGTATGATTGTATGACAAGATTTTCCATGAATCCAGGCTATAGAACTATTATGTTATATTTTAATTAGAATGATTTGGTAACACTTTACAATAAGGTTCATTTATTAAACATTGGTTCATGCATTAACTAACATGAACTAACCATTTGTTACTGTATTTGTTATTCTTTGTTAACGTTAGTTAAAACAAATTCAGCGGTTTATTGTTTGTTCATGTTAGTTCACAGTGCATTAACTAATGTTAACAAGATTTTAATAAAGTATTAGTAAATGTTGAAATTAACATTACCAAAGATTAACAAATGCTGAAGAAGTATTGTTCATTCTTTGTTAATGTTAACTAATGTAGTAACTAATGAACCTTATTGTAAAGTGTTACCAATGATTTTAGTGTATCATAGTGTACTTTTTGGTACTTAGTATTTAACATTTTTACAGTATGAATGTCTGGCACACTTAAATTCCACACGTACATTAATGCATTTGTATGTGTGCAATTGTGAACAGATGAATATCTCCACTGGGAATGTCTCTTCAACTGAAGCTCATCCTTCTACCAACATCACAACACAGGGAGTTTCATCTCAGGATGGTCTGCGGATTGTTGTCCTATGCTTTAATCTACTGTCTGGTGTTCCAACATACTCCTATGTTATGTGGCTTATTATCAGGGAAGAAATGGATTTGCATCCGAGTTCTTTAACTTTAATCTCAATGTTTGTGAGATTGTTTTCTCTTGTCTGCTTTGGCCTTTCTACTGTCACAGATGTTTCCAAGTTTTGTGCCATTCCAGAAATTTTCACTCGGACTAGCCATTACTGTTCGTCCTCTGTTTCAGTGTCTGATCTGTGTTGAGCGTTACGTGGCAGTGGTTCATCCTGTAACCTTTCTGAAGTACAAACCTCTCAGATATAGAGTGATCTGCACTATTTTTGTGTGGCCCATGGGCCTTGGCTCCAGTTTGTTCTGTATGATTAGCTTTCTCACACATAATATTTATGCATTTACTTGCTTCTTCCTACTACAGTTCCTCCTCTTCCTCTCCATCCAGTTGTTCTGCTGTGTGGCTGTTCTCAGAGCTCTAAAGCAGTCAGGACCAGGAGAGAGAGGGAGAGAGAGAGAGGAGGAAAACCACACAAAGAGAAGAGCGTTTTATCTTATTTTGATAACTACTGTGACAATGGTAATCATATATGCTCCTTTTATTGTCACTGGAATCCTCTATATATTAACACAACAAGAGGTTTCGGTTGTCTATCCAATTAGTTTTATTTGTTTTATTCTGGGTGGTTTTGTCCAGCCGTTTCTGTATCTGCACCGTGCAGGCAAACTTTCTTGTTTCTGTTCTATTTAAAAACTACTACTTGTAACTACTGACAATTTTTCTCACCCACATATTTCAAACCCGTATTATTTGCACAAAATGAAATATTTAGCAGAATTTCACAACTGCATTCCTCAAAATATCTAAGTTTGTGTTCCACACAAGATAGAAAATTATACTATTGGAATGACAAAATATTAATTTTTGAGTTAACTATCCTGCAACTATGAATGCTTAAAATGAATTCTTTGTTTCAAATCTGGTTCTGAGCTTGTTTTTAAAAGGATAGTTCACTTTGAAATAAATTTTTGGTTACGTTTTAGCTTAACCCGAGGGCATCCAAGATGTAGGTGTCTTTGTTTCTAATGGGCCTTTAGACGAGAGTAAGAGATTTCCAGAACGCATGCACGAGAACTGAGATGACGACGTTCTTCTTCGACTACTTCTTGTTACCGGCTGCTCACCGCTTCAGAATATTACCGCCACCTACTGTATAAGATGATGATCCATATATAAGGCGCTCCGGATTATAAGGCACACTGTCGTTTTTTGAGAAGATTAAAGGCTTTTAAGTGCACCTTATAGTGCGGAAAATACGGTAATTGAAAAGCGTATGTACAGCGCGCATCTTCCACTGCTTGTAAACAGAAAGTTTATATAAAGTCTTATACGGTAGGTGGCGGTAATACTCCTAAGCGGTGAGCAGCCAGTAACAAGAAGTAGTCGAAGAAGAACGTCGTCATCTCAGTTCTCGCGCATGCGTTCTGGAAATCTCTTCTACTCTCGTCTAAAGGCCCATAAGGAAGTAATGGAATAGTCGAATAAAGTCGTTATTTATGTTTTTTTTTTTTTCGCACACAAAAGTAGTCTCATCGCTTGATAAACGTATAATTGAGCAACTCTAGGCACATGGAATATTTAAACATTTTCTTTAATGACTTTATGGGCCGTCAAGTGCCAGTCCCTTAGGCAGTCTATGTAGGAGTGATCCAGCTCTCAGATTAAATCCAAAATATCTTCCTTTGTGTTCCAAAGATGAACGAAGGTCTTACGGGGTTGGTACAGCATGGGGGTGAGTAATTAATGACTTAGTTTTAATTTTTGGGTGAACTATCCCTTTAACAGTGTTAAAGGGCTTACTGAACAAGTCGGGTCTATTAAAGGTTATTTGAGCGGCATACAGTTTTTCATAAACTGATGTACGGCGCTTCCCTCCCCCGAGATAAACAATCCACAAACCATCTTGCTGATCAAAGGGATCCAAATATCCCAGCCCACCCATCCCGACACCAGACAATTACGCTAGATATTCTCACCAAATATATTCATACCCTCCGCTCAAGCTACCAGCCCCTCAACACCGTAAAACAACTATCTTTGGTTTTCTTAGATGCTTAGCTTCATTTTGACCTGAAAATATGTTTGGGGAATTGGGTGAGACTTTATGGATTTCTGTTTACTGTTTTACGAGGCATAGTTTCAAGAAAGCAATGTTTAAGCAATCAAAACTGTACGATACTGGCACTTTTGTTTCATTTTACATCTCCACTGTCTCATTGTTAAAAGTTTACAGAACACATCTGTCTTTGAAAGCAAATATGTTGTCACTTAATGAATTTGCATATCAGATTTTCAGGACACATCCCATTCAAATTTCAACCCGAAAACAGATTTACTTAGAATGCAGACAGCCCAGCTAAAAGGCTCACTGTATTACTTATATCTACAAAGTTTTATTTTTTTTAATTTAAAAACAATTGCCTGAATATACTTTATACGACTGGACAAAGGTAAAGGGCTGATTAATGTAACTTGTTTTGATCAAAGAATTTACAATATTAATTTACTATTTAGAAGACTACATGCTGATGTAGATGTAGTGTTAATAGAATTTGTTTTACATTGATTGTATAGAGCATTTTTTATTAATTTCCTCTGGTGGTCTAACTCTTGTATATCTCATTCTGTTTTTTTGACCGCATATGCTGAAGCAATGAACATCTCTATTGAGATTTTCCCCACTGGATCTAATTATTCTGCTGACTTGTTTTACAATGACAGTGTGTTGGAAGATCGTTTGGCAATGATCTCACTGGTAAATATCGTCATCGTTTTGTGTGATCTTCCTACATACTTTTATGTGATATGGCTTATAGTGACAGGAACCGGAAATGGACTTGCAGCAGAGTTCTTCAACCTGAACCTCGCTGTCTGTGAGATCTTCATATGTGTGGAATCTATCTTAAGTCATCTCATATATAAAGTTAAAATTCTCTGGATATTTGTGGGAATTTTGGATGGACTAGGCATCACCGGTCGTCCTCTGTTTCAGTGTCTGATGTGTGTTGAGCGTTACCTGGCAGTAGAGCGTTACCAGGTTCATCCTGTAACCTTCAGAAAGGTTACAGGATGAACCACTCAGGATGAGTGGTTCATCCTGTAACCTTTCTGAAGTTCAAACCTCTCAGATATAGAGTGATCTGCTCTGTTATTGTCTGGATTGCAAGTTTTGGATCCAGTGGGATCATTTTATATTTTTTCATGTTCCAGTTCATGTTGTACTTTGTTTTTTTGTTGGTACAGTTCTTCATCTTCCTCTCCTTCCAGTTGTTTAGTCTTGTGGCTGTTCTCAGAGCTCTGAAGCAGTCAGGACCAGGAGAGAGAGGGAGAGAGAGAGAGGAGGAAAACCACACTAAGAAAAGAGCGTTTCATCTCATTCTAATAACTAATGTGACCCTGCTTATTTTATATGCTCCTTATGTAATTTCAGTTGCTTTTTTTAGATCAACACTTTCTGATATAGCCTTATCTATTTGCAATGTTTGTTTTACTTCAGCTGGTTTGGTACAGCCTCTTCTCTTTCTCTACCGGTTGAGGAAACTTCCCTTTATTAAATATAATTAATTCCACTTTAATCATCATCAGTTTACTATAGCATCTTTTAGTGTAAATATTTATACACAAAACTGTTAAAAGTATGAATTTATTTGTTATTGTACTTTTATGTTTGTTAGCCTATGCCACTTGGGAATTTAAAGCAGTCTTACATAAACAGCCATTTATCTGAAAACAGGAAGTGATATTTTGCAATTTATTAATGTTGCTTTTAAAGATTTTATTGTAGTGGTTTGGTGTAATGAATGTCCTTGCAAAATGCTTGTTTTGTTTGTTTGTAAAGTTATGTGCTTTTAAATGTGTTGAACTAAATTAATATAATTAAAATAAATGAAAGTACATTTATTTGATCATTGTTTCTTGCAATAACTTGAGTAACAGGGTAACAGGCAAAGCACCAGAGACTCATCTTGGACGGCACTCGGAAAGAAAATGGAATTTATCAAATTCACAAATATTACACCATTTAAACATTATATATATATATGAATGGCATAGGTTAGATGTCACAACGAGCGAGAAAGGTTTGAAATGGAGAAGCTAGATCTCCAACCTACGGGAATTCACCAGTTTTTTTTTTTTTTAACAGGTGGTTATTTCAGGGTGTGAGGAGATTTTTGTGACACCTTTCTTTCATGTCACGCATCTGATTCTGAATGACGTGCCAAATTAGTCTTCCTTCGATCTATCATCTTGTGTATGGGACTCATCCCATTTTTTCATCCCAAATTTAAGACCTCTAAAATAGGGCAAGAGAAAATTACTATTGTTGAGGGAGAACAAACATACAATTTAATTGTAGGTTAATTTAATGTCAGATAAAAGTCTACCAAACATATCTAGACGGTCACAGTGAAACGATGAATATCTCCAGTGAGATCTTTCCCTGTGTTAGATGCATCAAACTCCAAGTTCCAGTTACTTGTTTAACAACAGGACTGAGATGGAAAACGAGGAATACGAGGGAGTACTCTAGGTTTGGGTCACATTCCAAGCTCTGAGTCCTCCCCCGGACAGCACACCAAAAACACATACCCTAATTATTTGCATGTGTGAACTCTTAAACATCATTCACGAAAGTTGGGGTGGGTGGGAAATTAAGCGTGATCTGCTGTGATGTCACAATCATGTTGCATTATGGTCTATGGATCTGCCTGAAGTCTACATATTAACTAGCTCCATCTGTTAAAATCAAGGGATTGAGGATCTGTCCAAATAAACTTCCAGCGCCTACTTGGCGAAGTTGAACACACTTCAAAATGGCAGCTGGGCTCCCCCAAAAGGAAGTGCCAACACTATCTCATGACCAATTCGTACAAATTCGACGAATGATTAAAAAGTGTCTAATTCGTAGTAATTCTGTATCGACCTCACTCGTAATCGAATTTGATCACATTTGTCTAAACCCACATGATGGGTAGGTTTAGGGGCGGGGTAAGGGGTAGGTCATTCGTATGAATTCATACAAATTGGCCAATTTGGAAAATATGTACGATTTAGCAAAATCTTACTAATTCGTATCGAGTGAGGTCGTATGAATTGTTACGAATTAGCCACTTTTTAATCATTCGTCGAATTCGTACGACTTGGTTGTGAGATCGGGTTGGAAGTGCTTATGGAAGTTTGCGAATGTATGTATCTAAAATTTGCGTTTCCCAGTCAAGGGCATTTTCAAAATACAATGGGTGTTTTTCAAACATTTTGTCAACAGACTTGATAAAATCATGAAGGCCCATGCCTAAATAAGACCTCAGTGGATTAGAGAAAATCTGGTAAAGTGGTTCTCATCATGGTTTGAAAAAAATCACTGTTAGTTTAATGTCATTGTCTCCACCCATGTGTGCTGCTGCCTTTCATCAAAATGTGAATACTGATCCAACATACTTTAAACATTGCCACCCATCAGTGTCACCTTGATCGAAGTCATCTTGTGCTAAAACTTACAAACCAAATACATTTTCACTTATATTTGCGTATCATGCTTTTGCAAGACTCATCCCATAATAACAAGCAAGTTTATAACACATCAACATCCAAGGCAGACAGTCTAGATGTCACTATAACTATGTATGTTACAGTAATATTAATTTAATTAGTTTATTTTTATGATTTATTTTAGAAATTGCATTAATGACAAAATCTTTAACAGATGAAAGGAGTGAGGTAAAGGGCAAAAGAACATGTATATATATATAAATATATATTTTTTTATTTTAAAATTTTTAAGACTAGATACTTGAGGACCAGGGTTGAGGGTTGAAGTCTTCCGTATAATTATTATTAAAACACTTCGTCACAGTTTTTAAGAAATGTTTGGTAAAATGGTAAGATAGACCAGTGACACAAATGGTACAAATTAAATACTAAGTTTGCTACAGTTGAATATGTATTTATTCACCAAATTATTTCAAAATGATGACATTGATGGATGATTTTAGTTCTTCAAAAATCACTCAAAAAGTTCAAGACATCCACAAGGCAAATCACTATTGTTATAAGAGGAATATACATCTGAAATGAGATGCTCTTCGTGCTAAGTTATTTTTATATTAGGATGATAGTTCAGCAACACTTTAATGGGATTAGAGCCTTTTAATATTTCCATGAGTTATCAATACATACCACACAAATGTGGAATGAGCTGCAAGATAAATCAGGTGTTGTTTTGGTTTGATTTCCATGAATCTGAAGTTGTTTTAAGCTAAACCAGTATGACAGTATCTGTTTTCAGTATTTTGTTTGTGGCAAGTGGCTGAGTGTGATGGCATGTTTTAAATAAAATTGCATGATTCCAGTGGTGTAGTCTACATGATATGCAGGTATACGCCGTATACCCACAAGAAAATATCAAGGATTTCCTTATACCCATCAAGAAAGGTCAAGGATTTCCGTATACTCATTTAAAAAAGCTTGAGGATTCGGATCGAATCGTGGAATCCAGTCACAAATGTAAGTATAGCTGCAAAGAGGAATGTCACGCAATTTGGCCATTTTTGAATTAATAAATCAAAAGTAGGGATGTACAATGAAACAAATATCGATATGTAGGCTAGTGTTTATGAATATCAGAGCTCAAAAAGACTGCTATTGATATAAACTCTGCATGTTCTGTGTGTCTGTGAATTAGCGTGCTCTACACACACTGAAGAGCAAGTGACACTCAAGGTGTTTTTAGCGTCTATGAGGACATGGACAGATTTGAACTTCATCACAGAGCTTTTATGAGAGTCACTTCCAAGAAATTTTACCATTTCATTTGCTAAAACTATCATCATTCATTCGCATCATATGCACTCCCAAACGTTAAAGTCTTTGATGACAACTTGTCAAAATAAAAGTTTTGTATAACTTGAAAATATAACAGAAACATATAACTATTGCACAGTAGAGCATACAGTAATTCCAGTAGGCTTAATAATAATAAAAAAAGTTTATTAAAACACGGTCCCACTTTATATTAAGTGGCTTTAAGTACTATGTACTTACATTGAAATTAATAATTTGATATAATGGACTTATTGTGTACATACATGTTTTAACATTGTACTTATATTTTAAAAATACCAGCATGTAATTACAGCTGTAATTAATATATATTATTACATTTGTAATTACACAGTTGACCCTTCCCTCACACCTTAACCTACCCTTAAACCGACCCATACCACCACACCTGTCCCTAACCTTACCCGTATCATACCTCAATAGCAGCAAAAGTTTTACAATACAACAGGACCACAATAATACGTTGTACTCATTTTTCGATGTAAGTACATTGTACTTAAAGCCACTTAATATAAAGTGGGACCAAACATGGTCCCCAAACATTATTTTAAAGGAATGTCACAAACTTTTTTTACATAATTTAAACAGTGATTTTTTATTTCAAAAACACTATTTAAAAAATAAATTTGTATTTGTGCTTATAATGTTTTTTGTTATTTTGTTTTAATCGTCAGCTGATAAAACCTGTACATAAGGACCATATTCATATAACATCTAAGGCTAAATGTAGCTCTTGACTGACTGAGTAAGATAACACTAAACACTAGAAAATGGGTGGCAAGATGGTTATATCACAGTATACTCACTACAAAAAACTAAACTACACCACTGCATGATGCATATAATCTTTATAGACAGAAAGAGGTAAATAGTCCAGTCATTTTAAGCCAAAATAGGGGTCAACCTTGAACAAATTGCAACAGAAGCAAACTCAACTGATTTTGTATCCTCAATAGGTCTTGAGTAGGGAAAAAAAAGCCCTGAAGAATCCCATTAGGGGAAAGTTTTGAAAAAGACCCAAATATATCCCATTCTTTCGCCTATTCGATCTTTTTCTCACGTGAATAGGGTAAAAATTTTAACCTTTAGATATCATCATGAAAATCACTGAGTTGATTACTTACATCAAGACAAACAAAAATGTATTACAAGTTTTTTTTTTGCAATTGTTTGTTAACATGGACAAATGGTGCATAATCTAATTACATATGTGCTAATTTGCATAAGTATCCAAACAGATATAAACATTGGGTATAGTAGATGAAAATGTTATATAACAGGGAAAGACTTAGTGTTACGGTCTGAATGGAACCCATTTAGGCTACCCATGAACAATACAGGAAAAAGTCTTGTATTAGCCTTTATTAATTATTATTGCTGAGATGTGGTTTGGGCATTGAGTGCATTGTGCACGTAACTAGATTTTTTTGATCCAGACACATTTTATTTCACCTACCTTTTGTCTTCTGCATTCTCCTTACCCATATCTCCAGTTCTTCCCTCAGACTCATTCCCCAGAAACGGTCCCACTGACCCAGCCCCAAACCCCATCTCTGACATAATAATTAATAAAGGCTGGTTTCTAAAGTACTTTTTCCTGCATTAATGTTCATGGGTAGCCTAAATGGGTTCCATTCAGACCTTAACATTAAGTCTTTTACTGTTATATGTCAACAATATATTTTTTTTAATCATCAATTTTCAATTTTCAAAATTTTCATCTGCTATACCCAATGTTTATATCTGTTTGGATAATTATGCAAATTAGCACATATATAATTAGATTATGCACCATTTGTCCATGTTGACAAACAATTGCAAAAAACTTGTAATACATTTTTTGTTTGTCTTGATGTAAGTAATCAACTCAGTGATTTTCATGATGATATCTAAAGGTTAAAATTGTTACCCTATTCACGTGAGAAAAAGAATGAATAGGCGAATGAATGGGATATATTTGGGTCTTTTTCTAAACTTTCCCCTAATGGGATACTTTGGGGCTTTTTTCCTTACTCAGGACATGTTGAAGATACAAAATCAGTTGAGTTTGCTTCTGTTGCAATTGTTAACCTTATAGACTGGACTAAAAGAGCTTATTTCTGATTGGGCAAAAACATTTAAATATTCTGTGTGTGATGACCAGATACTGAAACTGCTGTATTTTCACTATAATGTGTGTTATTTAGTAGTTTTGATCAGGTTTACTCTGTAAAGTCCCGGAATGTACTAGTGGACTAACACTTGTGTCTCTCATCTTTAGATCGCATTTGTGTTTCTGACTGCACACAGTGAAGAGATGAACATTTCCAGCGAGATCTTCCCCACAGATGGATCAAACTCTTCTAATTACTTGTTTAACAACAGCACTGAGATGCAAAATATTTTACTATACATAATCAATGTGCTGTTGGGTTTTTCTACCAACTCCTATGTGATATGGCTTATAATGACAGGAACAGACAATGGACTTGCAGCAGAGTTCTTCAGCCTGAACCTCGCTGTCTGTGATATTTTCTTAAGTATACAAACTTTATGTATGGTTCTCTATTATGAATTTAAATTTCTCAGAATAGTTGTTAATGCTTTAGATGGACTAGCCATCACTGGTTCTCCTCTGTTTCAGTGTCTGATCTGTGTTGAGCGTTACCTGGCAGTGGTTCATCCTGTAACCTTTCTGAAGTTCAAACCTCTCAGATATAGAGTGATCTGCTCTGTTATTGTCTGGATAGCAAGTTTTGGCTCCAGTGGGATCATTATAATTTTATATGTGTTCCTGCCTGAGTTGTTCTTAGTATTTTTATTATCAAATTTCTTTATCTTCCTCTTCATTGAGTTGTTTTGTCTTGTGGCTGTTCTCAGAGCTCTGAAACAGTCAGGACCAGGAGACAGAAGGAGAGAGGGAAAGGACGAAAACCACATTAAAAGAAGAGCTTTTTATCTCATTTTACTAACCACTGTGACCCTGCTTATGGTATATGTACCCTATATAATCTTACTTTCTCTTTTTATGGCAGCAGGTAGTAACACAACATTCCTCTCTATTAGTTCTCTTTGCTTTACCTTGGCTGGTTTGGTGCAGCCTCTTCTCTTCTTTACAGAATGAGGAAACTACCCTTCATTAAATATCAATAATTCATCTTCAGTCATCATTGTGAAGTCTCTATAATCCATCTTCAATCATACTGCTGAAAGTTTCAGCTATGCAAAGTTTATTTATATAAACATATTTAATTTCTGGTTTAGAGTGCAACTTTGATGCCGTCATCTTGTGTTCAAAATGTGTCATGCCAATTCATGCATATTGAGAAGGGCTTCATGAATATCTGAAAAAATGGTATAATGACTACTATAACACAAAAATAATAAAAACATTTTGTGTTTTATCTGATGTGTGAGCTTAGTCCATGTTGTTTCTTCAATTCACAGAAACAACTGGACTCCAGTCAGCGAAAGATTGATTTGCAGTTATCATTTTGTGTCAATATGCTGAATTAAGGTGTAAAACCATACCCATATATTTTGTATTGTTATAAATATTAACAACTCATCAATTAAATATTTATCATTGCATACTCTGCATTATTAGATTTTTTTTTAATAAACAATGAAAAAAAAAAACTATAAAGTTTTAGGGCTGGACGATATGATGATATATAGGCTATATATAACACTGATATAAGTAATCACCTGGATTTAGACCTACCTATATTGTATTTATATAAAGTGTTCACAGGCAAATTTGCTTAATGTTTAGCTCTATATTGCTTTTATTTCCCCGGTTCTAAATCAGGCAAACATAAATGTCAGGCAACACGATTCCTAGCTGCATGTTAATATCCATGGATCACTGGATCTTTAGTAAGTTGTAAGGAACACTATATTGAGTCCAACATTTAGTTTAAATTGATAAAATTGCTTGTTTGAGTCGCATTTTCACAGTTTCCCCTATTAAATCCAGTCACGCAGCAGATCATTTGCCACTCAGTCAGGCTGAGGGGGTTCGGCGTGAAAGTGACATCAATGCATTCCCTCTGCTATTGATCTGCATATAAGCAAACTGTTTATTTCATTAGCAAAACTTAAAATGTACTGTCAGGAATCTAACTGACGTTAAAGGTTAAGCGTCAGTTGTATGACGCACCGGGATCGTCATATAACCGACGTTTAAGGGGACCCTAAAAGGCGGATATTGACGTATGGTCAAAAGATGTCAGTTATATGACGTCTTGGGATGAGACTGTGTTACATCACCGGAGGTCGCCCACTCACAGCATGGACTCTTGCACTTCACTACAATCCCCATCATTCATTGCATTGACAACTCACACAGACAGTTGGTTCCAATCACACACTATTACACTCTTTATAAGCTTTGGAATTTCTCTCCCTGTTACTGTTACTGTTAGTATTGTCATAGCGTTTAACACTCCCTAAGTGTTCTTTACGGTCTTCTTTACGGTACAATCCCTTAAGCTTAAGTTTTTGTCTTGTTCTTGTTCTCAAAGAGGATTGGCTTTCTAGGCAAAACCCCCATTCTCCTAACCTGGCCCTAGCCAGATGAATTTCGCTCCGCCCTAGCTCCACTCATCCATCTGGAACCGATCCATTGAAATGGCGTTTCAGAAGGCTGGACCTCATCAAAAATCTTTGCATATGATTGGATAAGCCACTTGTCTGTCATCTTTATCGACGTGCTATTTCAACCACTCACACCGAAGCAACCCGTGACGCTGATGAGAGCGACGCAGGAAAAAACAAAACAGAACAGCCGACGAACGACTACAAGCCCTCTTTAGACGAACGACTTACAGAACTCGGTTTAACATTGTTACAAGTTCAGGTAAGATCATGTCGGATATGCAGTCAGTGCGTTCACTTGATCGGCAGACTCGAAGATGCTTGCTCTGGCAAATTTTAGAGGAGGTCAAAAAGCAGAAGAGGAACCGCTTTCTGAACAATCATCAGTCACTTTGTCACTACGTCACATCTATGAAACTCCCACCCTGCGTCCTGATTGGCTAAACCATAAAGTTGGTTGGAGAAATCACTCTCAATGAAAGAGGTTCCAGATGGATGTGAGTGAAGCTAGGCGGAGCTAAGCAGAACGACATTCATCTGGCTAGGACCAGGTTACCATTCTCCGTCATTCGACGTAACGTCTCCGTTCCCTATCTCAGGGAACGAGGGTTACATACGTAAACTCGAGACGTTTTCAATATTCTGTTTGTAGCAGATAGTTATTTAGGCTGTGATGGCAAGTAGGCTATTTGCCTGCTAGCTATTTAAATGACTTATGTGAATTTTATTTAAAAACTTAATTTTGATTTTTTTACTTATATTCATGTATAAACTGTAGATATAAATTACTGATGTAGTTGATTCAAAACATGTTTTACAGATCTACTATATCATAGTAATGCTCTTTAAAATAACAGTCTGTCTTTTAAAGATATGAGTCACTTAATGTATAGGTATTTGCATGTCATGGTTTCAGGACACATCCCAGTTGTCAAAGTGCGAGTTTCCTCCCATGAACACATCAAGTCCATTAGACATATTCTTTGTTTATTTTATTTTTCCTAAATTGCTGAAGCGCACTTTCTTTAGATTGAAAAAGGTAAGGTAATTTAATACTCTGTGATTTAAAACTAAATGTATTAGATCAGATATTGATCTAAACTGGTAACAGAACTGTTGTATTTTACGAAAGTGTGTCATGTAAAGTAGTTTTGATCGGGTTTGAGCCTGCAGAACCAGAATGTTCTGTTGGACTAACACTTGTATCTCTCATCTATAGATTACAGTTGTGTTTTTGACTGTACACAGTGAAGAGATGAACATCTCCAGTGAGATCTTCCCCACTGACTGGATCAAACTCTTCTGATTACTTATTTTACAACTGCACTGAGGTGGAAAAAATGTCAGTACCGATCCCAGTACTTTTCATCAGTTTGCTCTTGGGTTTTCCTATTAACTCCTATGTGATATGGCTTATAGTAAAAGGAAAAGGCAATGGACTTGCAGCAGAGTTCTTTAATCTGAACCTCGCTGTCTGTGAGATAATCCTATGTGAGGAATCTGTTTTTGTTCTTCTCTCTTATGAATTTAAAAATCTCTGGAATGTTGTGGGTTTTTTGGATGGACTAGCCTCTGGCTGTCCTTTGTTTCAGTGTCTGATGTGTGTTGAACTGTTACCTGGCAGTGATTCATCCTGTAACCTTTCTGAAGTACAAACCTCTCAGATATAGAGTGATCTGCTCTGTTATTGTCTGGATGGCAAGTTTTGGCTTAAGTGGGATCAGTAATTATTATTTCATATTAGAGCCCATGTTGTACTTTTTTTTGTTATTGGCACAGTTTTTCTCTTCCTCTCCATCCAGTTGTTTTGTCTTGTGGCTGTTCTCAGAGCTCTGAAGCAGTCAGGACCAGGAGAAAGACAGGAGGAAAACCACATGAAGAGAAGAGCCTTTTATGTCATTCTAATCACTACTATGACTATGGTTATATTATATGCTCCCTGTATCATTTTAATGGCTATTAGGTCACTGGACAGTACTAACACATTCTTCCTCATATCTTTAGTTTTTTTTACTGTGGCTGGTTTGGTACAGCCTCTTCTCTTTCTTTACCGGGTGAGGAAACTGCCCTTCATTAAATAATTCAACGCAGTCTCATCCCAATTCGTCATATAACTGACGTTTTGGGACAATTCGTCAAATACGACTTTTTAGGGCCCCCTTAAACGTCGGTAGATGACGTTATGGGATCCTGAACTCTACCCCAGACCTAAACCTAACCCTAAATCCCAACTCGTCACCTGAACTGACGTGAAAGGTACAGCGTCAGTTATATGACGACCCGGGATCGTCATCTACCGACGTTTAAGGGGGCCCTAAAACGTCGTATATTGACGAATGGTCAAAAACGTCCCAAAACGTCAGTTATATGACGAATTGGAATGAGAATGTGTTGAATAATTCCACTTCAATCATGAAGTCTCTATAATCTATATTCTTTCATCCTCCTGAAAGACCAATAGAAAGTTGTGTCATATTGTAGTATTTGTACAAATGTTAAGATTTTATTAATGTTTGATAATGGTTGCTGCCATCTTGTGACTTGTATCATTTCAATGATGTTGTATTTAGGGTTTCAACATATCCATATAAAGATATAATGAATGTAACAATACTATATTTATAATATAAAAATACTAAAACATATGGTGTGATGTGCCTTTCAAATACACATCTAAAGATATCAATGCTTTTATAAGTTAAGGGGTCTGTTGTTGTCATGACCCCAGCCTTCTCCTTTTCTGCGCCATAGTCATTTGTATTTTTTAGTGTTGGTTAGTTCGACGATTTTCCGCAGGTGTGTCTTGTTTGTCAATTACCAATTGTTTTGCCAAATGATTCACTGTTTCGAAGCATTCGTAACACCACATTGGTGATGCCTGCTGGTCAAAACAGTGTAAATGCAACTTATCCCAAACATGCATAAAAACAGCTTTTACAAACCCATTGCAAATGTTTTATTGAAAATATATAATCTATCAGACGCAGTGAACAAATTATCCAATACTAATTGTCTTTATAATATGTATTATTTTATACATTTTCAGGGCTTGTTTTGTTTGTTCTATGGATAGGTCACGTCTTTTCACAGAGATCGCCCCCAGTGGTCAACCAGTTATGAAGTAACGATACCTCGTTTACTGAAATCCCATGACTATGGCAGTTTTAAACACACTCCGAACCACTGTTCCTTGTTCAAACAACAAACATAAATTTCCTGATTTAAGTTTCCACGATTTTCCAGTAGACGCTGAAATATGTGAGCCCGTTCTCATCCTTTATCGTCATATAGAACGCTATTTGACAAAACGGCGCTATACTACGCACATGGCACCCTTTATCGTTAATATAACACGCGAACCCAAGGCGTAATAAATCCAATAAATCCTTTAGCGTAATATGAGAAAATACCCGACAGATCATTTTTTAGAGCATTTTAAAATTGACAAGTTTTTAAGTGTTTCCCTTTAAATGCTAATGAGTTGTGCCAGGTTGCATAAAGCACCTTAAGTTTTTCCCTTAAGTATGATATTTAACAGGTGATTTCCCCTTACCTAATAAAATAACTTGCGGGTGTTGCATATAATCACTTGAAGGTGCAGTGTGTAGATTTTAGCGCCATCTAGCAGTTTGGTTATGAGTTGCAATAATGACTCAAAGTAATGAAATTACTTGATATTATCAGATGATCCAAAATTGTGGATATTATCCCTTACTTGATGTCAGAATTTTCACTTATTTCTCATGGGTAGAGATAGAAAATACATTATCTGCTATCTCATGGTAATGCTCTTAAGGATAAATTATTGAATATCAGGGTTTTAGGACACATCCCAGATATTATTGTCTGCAACATCTGAGGACTGAAGATGTTAATAGGTTATTGTTTTGGTTTCATGCAATGCCGGTTATGAAAAAGCCATGTAAAGGGAGCAGTATCCATAATGTCGTTATTTATTATATATAAATGTGATAATATTAAACAAATTTTATAATATAAAAACAATAAAACATATGATGGTTAAACACTTCTGTTCTGATTGCAGTGGATTTTATAAGTAAATATTGTCGCTGCTTTTAGTTGCTAACTCCTTGAAACTGTTGCTTTGTGATATTAATAGTGCTTTAAAGGTTTATTTGTTTTAAAGCTTCAGCAGACAAAAAAAAACATGCCTAAATTGATTCAGGTTGAGTTACTGTAGCTGATGTTGTTTTTGATGTAAACCCATGTGCTCAGAGTATCTGTTTTCAATATTTTGACTGAGTTAGTTTGTATGGATTGAAGGTGGTTATTGAACACAGGTGTTTTGTGGCGTGCAGTGATTCTTATGACAGCAGTTCTGTTGTTTTTACAGCTGACACTGAAGGAAATATTTGCATGCATTAGACATTATGCCAAAGTGACTTTTGTTATTTATTTTGTTGTGTTCCCCAAGAAGTCAAATCCATGGCATTGGTGTTTGTAGAGATGAACTACTTACGATGAAGAGATTATTTTTTTAGGTTCTGTCAATATGATGATATGATGTCACATATTCAAATATGATGTCACAATAACACATTTGCATATCCAAGCTTCGGAATCCACCCCATGTACAGATGTGCAAGTTATGTTACGTTAATAAAACTAAGCCAGTAAGCTGGTGTTTTAATATTCTTTTTAATTATTTATTCTTTCATGTGAAGTGTGCTTATAGACTACTGAACTAAGGTAATGACCTGATTATTGCTGCTTTTTTTGTCATGGTTCTTGCTTAATAGAAATAAAAAGCTAGCACTGAACTTATGTATTTTGTCATGCACAAAACAGTTCACATTGCATTTTATGATCATAATTTGCATGAATTCATTGCCATATTTAAGTTTGCATTTGGGCAAACTATTTTTTAGGTTGTGAGATGTTTGTTTTGTTTTGTGGTTCTACAAGTGTGCTAATTGTAAATGTATTTAAATATAAATATATAATTGCATCATATTACATATTTAATTCAATGGTAATTCATACTTAGGCTAACTAATACACATATAATCATGAGTTAATGAATGACTCAAGACTAACTAAACCATTAATTAATTATTAATTATTATCAGCAACTAATAAAGAGTCTATATGATTATTAGATTAAGTAATACATGAATTGCTATTAATTAAATGTGTCATCATGTATTAATTTCTTAATAACATATTTTATTAACTAATAGTGTAAATTAATGTGTCAATTACCACAATCATTCAAAGCTATGCACTTCAACTTCCAGTTGTCTGCTTTAATTAATCATTAGCTAATGATTTACAAGTTGATAATTATGTTATGACTACTTGTTGACATGATTAACTAATTGTTAAGTAATATGTCATTTTGGTTTTGACATCCACACTATGGATTTTAAAGGGGTCATGAACTGGCTTTTTTAAATGTTATTATATTGTTGTCTGAGGTCAACTTATGACGTTTGCTTGGTTTTTGCATTCAAAAACATCAAAATGAATAAGTAATAGGCTATTTTGTACCCAAGTTGTGAGCCTTCCTGAAAAATGCTATGTTTTTATGGGCGTTTCGCACTGAAGACTTGGAAGTAAACGCCCACTGCTGTGAGTGGTTTTGCATATTATAATACGTTTGTACTCACCCGTCGATGCACTTGGGGGAAATTGTTTTAAAACGTCCAATGTTGTAAAATGACGACCAAAATGATTCGACCCCAGAGTCCGTGTGTTGCACAATTCCTGTCAGATCCAATATAGACGGCACAGCACCGTTCTTTACTCTTAATCAATCTGCAAATCCAGTCTTGTTTACAAAACAATCCTCAGTGAAATGAAGCGAACAGACGGTTTTACCCTCATCAGCTGGAACGTCATTAAAAATAAAGTTTATCCATGCAGTCCTATTGGAATCCAGAGGAAGCTTATGCAGCACAATATTCTGTATTGCTCGGTAGCTCGATCCGGTTTGTCATCATCGAGGTAGGCCTACTGTATGTTATTTAGCTATGCATGAAATGCACGAATCGGTGGGCGGGGCTAAACGGCCGTGTTGAAGTAGGTGTTGATCTTCTGCGGGGGTGGTGTTTTAACCTCTTTGATGTCATAGTTTCCCACTTTTCAAAATGAGTCGTTTGCTGAGGCTGGTGTCAATAAAAGCTTTTATTGGACTAACAAGGACGTTTCCAGTTCTGAAACTTACAGGATATTCTTATAATATGATGACCTCTTAGATGTCAAAAGCTGAAGGAAAATTTGATTTCTCAGTTCATCACCCGTTTAATTTCCCACCTTCTATAATGGGGATTCCACTGCACCAGATGAACCATCCAACACTATCTCACGAACTAATTCGTATCGAATTTGACGAATGATTAAAAGTGTCTAATTCGTACTAATTCATACGACCTCACTCGTAATCGAATTTGTATTTATTTTGTCTAAACCCACGTGATGGTTAGGTTTAGGGGCGGGGTAAGGGGTAGGTCATTCCTACGAATTCATACAAATTGGCGAATTCATAAAATATGTACGATTTAGCAAAATCGTACTAATTCGTACGAGTGAGGTCGTAATAATTGTTACGAATTAGCCACTTTTTAATCATTCGTCGAATTCGTACAACTTGGTCGTGAGATTGGGTTGTTGCATCCAACAGTTCATGGCACAGGAGTGTGTCAGGTTAAGCTCAAGCTCTAGGATTTAAAGGAAGAATGCTAAAAATAAGCGGCCGGGCTCAGCTATTTCATAAAACTGTGTCTAGACCGGACAAAAAAATTAGAACCCATTATAATCAGTGACACAACACTGGATGCGACACAATGCTACACGACACAACAAAACCTCGGCAGTAAACTGATGCCTTACTCTATTTCTGACACACTCCGAGCTCTTGCTCTGCCTCTGTTATGAAGGACAAATGGACTTGCAATGGTCTGTCATGTCCAGTGTAGACAGCTGTAATGGTCTCGTCCAGGTTAAACACAGTGTAACAATGTCGGTATTTCAAATTCTTAACACATTAATTTTATACTATTAGTTAATAAAATATGTTGTTAAGGAATATATAATCACACGATTAATTAATAGCAATTCATCTATTATTTAATCGTATAGACTCTTTACTTGTTGCTGATGCAGAAATCATTAATTACTGGTTTAGTTAGCCATGAGTCATACATTAACTTGAATTAATGCTTATTAGTGCACCCGTATTGTAAAGTGTTACCAATTCAATTGTAATGCTAAAATTTTTTACCTTTAAAATTTATTAGGCAATGCATATCACTTGAAGTTTTATTTCATTGCACCCTCTGTTTCTGAACGCACACAGTGAAGAGATGAGAATCTCCAGTGAGATCTTCCCCACTGAAGGATCAAACTCTTCCAGTACCTCAAATGCCACAATGGACCCTGGATTAAAACATTGGTTTTTATATTCAATAATATGTGCTGCAAGTGTTGGGTTTTCCTACCAACTCCTATGTGATATGGCTTATAGTGACAGGAACCGGCAATGGACTTGCGGCAGAGTTCTTCAGTCTCAACCTCTCCGTCTTCAGATGATCATCTAAGTGACGCTAAAGAAAAAGCGTCAGTTAGATGACATGGGTAGGTTTAGGTCTGGGGTAGCAACGCATTCTCACCCCAAGGCGTCACCTTTGACAGTGCTTCAAAATTTGACGCTTTCCTTTAGCGTCAGTTACATGACGCGATCCTATGGCGTCAAACTAACTGATGCTAAAGGAAAGCGTCAGTTAGATGACGCGGGTAGGTTTAGGTCTGGGGTAGGGTAGGGTTACACGCGATCCTAGGGCGTCATCTAACTGACGTGAAAGGTCGCCTGAAGCGTCAGATATTGAAGCATGGTCAAAATGCTTCCCAAGGCAGTTAGGTGACACCTTGGGGTGAGCTACCACTGTCAGTCACAGATACCATCACTTCGGTGAGAGCCCTGAAGTGGAACCTATTCATTGAATGGTGTTCCATTCAATATAGAGTTAACTGTAAATATAGTTATAAGTATGAATATTTTCTTACAAAAATGCATCTCTTCGCTTCAGAAGGCCTATATTATGCTCATTCATTGTGGTGGATAAGAGATTGGCAGTTATTTGTTTTACAAATTGTGTCTAATCCATGTATAGGGAATAGTATTCCCTATTTTACTAAAGCACAATCTGATAAACCTGGTTTGCATTTCACATCCCTGACTTGTGTATACAGTGATTAACTTCTATATTATTGTTTAAATTCTCTTGTCTCATCCTGTGAAGGTAACACTCTTAAAAACACTGCCTTTAATAAGCAAATATGATGCACAAATTTGAATTCAGTGCTCCATAAGAATATGTTGCATCGTCTTGTGAAACAAATTGACTGGGAAGTAAAATTTCTAACTACATCTGACCATCTACATCTATTTTTTTTATTCATTTATGTTTTAATCACTGTCGACAACTGGACAGAGGTAGGCTGATTTATACTGCTTGTTTAAAAGAGTCATTTAATATCTAGTGTAGCATTTTGAAAGTTTCTGCTATGAAAACTGAACACATACTGAAAATGTGATTCTTTTTTGAGTAAATTGATTTCAAGTACCAGAGTGTTCTGATGGTCTAACACTTGTCTCTCCACAGTTGCATCACACAGTGAAGAGATGAACATCTCCAGAGAGATCTTCCCCTCTGATGGATCAAACTTTTCTGATCACTTCTTTTTCAATGATACTGGAGTGGAAATTGGTTTTAAGATGTTTGTAGAAATCATCTCCATTGTGTTGGGTATTCCTACCAACTGCTATGTGATATGGCTTATAGTAACAGGAGCTGGCAATGGACTTTCAGCAGAGTTCTTCAGTCTCAACCTCTCTGTCTGTGAGATATTGGTCTATCTGATCTCGGTCCTCTCTTATTTCTCCAATTTTTTAGTACTATCCTATGTTGCTTTTTTTGTACAAGGACTAATAACCACTGGCTGTCCTCTGTTTCAGTGTCTGATGTGTGTTGAGCGTTACCTGGCAGTGGTTCATCCTGTAACCTTCTTGAGGTACAAACCTATCAGATATAGAGTGATCTGCTCTGTTATTGTCTGGTCTGTAATTTTTGCTTTATGTGGGGTCAATATGTTGGCTCTGTTTTTTTTGCTCATGGATTTCTTATTCAGTTTTATACTGGCACAGTTCATCCTCCTATTCTCCATCCAGTTGTTCTGCTGTGTGGCTGTTCTCAGAGCTCTGAAGCAGTCAGGACCAGGAGAGAGAGGGAGAGAGAGAGAGGAGGAAAACCACATGAAGAAAAGAGCATTTAATATCATTCTAATAATTACTGTGGCCATGATTATCACACAAGCTCCTGATATTATTTTAGGGTTACTTTTCTTGATTTCAGTTAGTGATTATTATAAAGTTGCATCTATCATACATTCTAGCGTTTTATTGGGCAGTTTGGTGCAGCCTTTTCTCTTTATCCATCGGGTGGGAAAACTGCCCTTCCAGCTGCATTCAAATTGAACGTTAGCCTATGGGGACAGCCAGACAAAACGTTTTCTCTGTATCCAATAGTTTCTTTGTTTGATAAATACTACTCAGCAGTATGCCTACATATAAATTGTAAAACAAAATGTAAAAATGATAAAAGTGTGATAAAACAGTAATAAATAGCCATTTTTATTTATAGATTGGACACGCTGCATCATTTTCAGTTCTGACCCAGAAACTTTGAGTTTTTCTGATTTTCAGACTGTTTTTATGAGTTATTTTTACTAGGAATTATTGGATTTATTCAAACATTCATAAAAAAAATATATGAGAAATGAATAACAGAAGAAAAACATGCTATACAAAACTATACAAGTATATACATTTAACAATATCCGTCGCTGCCCGATGAAACTCACGTATGTCCAAAACGGTTACTTTTCAGGAAGTGAAAAAAAAGCAGCTGAACATAGTGATTTCAAAAGCAGCTGAACGTAGCGTTGTCATGCTTGGCACAACATCTTTAAATGGAACCATATTCTTGCCAGTGTCATGATATAATCCATATTTGACCCAAAATCAAGTTTAAATGGGCATACGTGTATATTGTATAGTAACGGTGGTCGAATACGCGTTCCTCCGATCATTAATTCGAATGACCAAATTGCGTTTCATTTTGACAGATGAATAGGCTACGCTCTGTTTATCAAATACGCTCAGTTTATTAAATGTCTCTTGCAAACTATGAAAAGACAATGAATCAATACACTGGCATGGCGATGCTAGAATTATACTTTATTTACACAATCCTACCGTCAGAAATATGAGCTGCATTTTAGATGAGCTAGATTTTATTGATCATCAGCTAATTTCAAAATCAAAGACATAACGTTACATCAATAAGAGAGAGTGGCAACAAGGTAAGATCATTTCGTTTCTTTACTTGAAGATGATTGTGAAGATGATTAAGCGTCTGTGACTTACTTTCACTTTTATTTGCGATGTTTGCACGTTGGCTTGATGAATATACGATCACCATGCGAGCTAAGCTCTTGGCAGTATAAAAACCATTTTGTGTCGTCAAAACGACTGTAGGGAGTCAGGAATTGGAATTGAGAGTATTGAAAACGATCAGGTTAGAGTGTTTTAGCATCTATTTCATCCCCTCTATCTCCGCTGGGAGATTTAGCCTTTTATGTAAATAAAATAATAATGTTGTGTTTTAAACCGATTTACCTGTATATGTAATCGAGAGGGATCATGTATTGATTTTATTTCTCAAGTCTCAGAGATTCACATGCTACTTAAATTATATCCACAATTTTTCAGTGCAAAGTACCTCAGTAGATACATAGTGTCAGGGTTTTGCATGTGACTGAAGACGAGGACACAGAACTGCAGTTAAAACTCTAGGAAATCAATGCACACAAAACCATTCAAAGACAACGATCAACAAACACTGAGGGAAAACACAGGGCTTAAATGAACAGGTACTGATGCGATAATTAAAGCTGCCGTCGGCAACATTTTTTTGATCATATTCAGTGAAATCGACACTATAATCCGACAGAACAACATTAACAAAGTGGTTTTAGAAAAAAACAGAGCTTCTAACTTCATCTGGAGCGTGTTATTTGTTTTGCAAAAATCCAGCGCTCCCTGTTAGCTGTGTCCAATCAGCCCAGGGGTGTGAGATCTGACTGTCAATCACAGATCGGGCACACGCCACCACTCGCACATGTTACAATCACATGCACACGCCTGAAGTTCGCGAAGTAAGGAAGAGTGATGGCGGAACACTAACAAACCAAGTAAGCTTATTTAGAGTTTAAATGATGTTAGCAATTGCAATATATTGGTAGATTAGCTAGGGCAGCATACCTCCAAATAATCCATGGTGTTGATGAATGCTGATGAGACGGTCGCGTTCACAGATAAGCTGGTGCGCACGCACTCAAGCACAAACTCTGTGGGAGGCTATTCGTTGACAGCACTTGAAGGGCATGAGCGAGTGGTTGACAGTGCCACAGTGGGGGAGGGCAATATGAGTTGTAAACATTCAAAATGTTGCCAAAGTCCACTCAATCAGCCATAGTTGCCGACGGCAGCTTTAACTAAACACAGGTGACAGGAATTGCTAATTAAACAAAGCGGGAAACACTAACAGGACTAAACCAAAATCACAAAAGACAGGGGGAAACAAGATCTCAAAACTGAACTCAAACACATTGAATCATGACACATAGATGTTTTAAGCAACATTTTTAAATGATATTAAAAAAAAGTATAAATATTTATTTATAGATATATTTGAAACACAAAAACAGGACACAGATGTAGATATGAGTGTTATTTTCATACATCTATTATGTAAAACTTTAGATAGGCCTATTTATATGTAGTCTGTAAGAGTGTTTTTATTTATTTATTTATTTATTTTTTGCATAAAATAGTTTCCATTGGTGCCTGGTGCATTTTCATTTCTCTGTATTTGCATGTGACTCATTTACTGTGACATTTATTAAGTTCATTCATTTAAAATGAGACTCACATTGTCTATCTGGCCACTGCATATCCCATCTCAGGTTATGATTGCATTATTCACTCTTATTACTCAGAATATGGCATTCTTTGTTGGTGTTCAGTCTGGTGACATCAACACTGTACAGGTAGCATCAAGCCACATGTCTGACGATAGAGCTGCTGAAGGTAAACAGATTTTCTTTCTGATTGTTTAGTTACTACCATTGTGGGTCCAAAAATAGAAACCCAGAACAATCTGTTTTGGTTCTTCTCATTGTGAAAAATGAGAAAAAAAAAAGCTTTTTATATATATAGTGATGGAATCGAGGAACCATTTTTGGTTCCCCAAAGAACCAGTGAACAGTTCCTAAAAGAACCACTTTTTCATAGTGTTAAGAAAATCTTTTTCCTCTGTAAAGAAACTTTTGTGTGATTGAAAGGTTCTATTGATGTTAATGTTCTTCACGGAACCACTGATGGCAATAAATTACCTTTATTTTTAGATAGTATTTATTGACATATTCTGCTATGGTATTTTGGATGACAGGTAAAAAGAGAGAGGAAACCAATGGATATTTCTGCCATGTCAAACAGATATTCTTCCAGCAACATCACAACAAGTGACACAAACAAGACTCAGTCACTCTTCGATTTTTACACTGCCGGATGGATCTTCAACCTCATCGCTGTGCTTCCTGAAAACTCTTATGTGATCTGGCTCATCGCTCACAGGATCAGGAAATGGAAGTCGGATCAGAGTTCTTCAGCCTCAATCTGTCCGTTTGTGAGATTTTACTCTGTCTGCAGTCTTTTTTGTTTCTACTGGGCCACAGTTTTCCAGGTATCTCTATGTTTGTGGAATTTCTGACAGGTGTTTCAATGACTGGTCGTCCTCTGTTTCAGTGTCTGATCTGTATCTGAGTGCTATTTAGCAGTCATGCATCCCTTCACCTTTCTGAAGTTCAAACCTCTCAGATATAGAGTGATTTGCTCCAGTGCTGTCTGGCTAGTGATTGTTATCGCCTGTGTGTTTGCCTCTGTCGATGTAATTCCAAATCAGTTCTATTTCTTCATGTGCTTTTCCTTGTCTCAGGCTCTGCTTGCTTTGTCTGTTAAACTATTCTGCTGTTTAGCTGTTCTCAGAGCACTCGAGCAGTCAGGACCCGGAGAAAAAGGAAAAGATAAAGCAAAAGACAACCTCGTAAAGAGAAGAGCATTTAATATCATTGTTATGATTATGATGGCAACGGTAGTAACGTATTCGGCATATTTGGTGGCAGCAGGCATCTTTGTTCTGACACATAATTTTATTTCAAAGGCCTGGATTGCTGGTCATGTATGTTTTGTACTGGGTGGTATGGTTCAGCCTCTTCTCTATCTCCACAGGACTGGAAAACTAGCTTTTTGTAAAGTTCCATAGTCCTTTACACATCATTTATTTCTATTTATTCACAAATTGATTAAAAATATTGTGTATTATTATTAATTGAAAGGTAAAGTGTACTGGTATCAGTACTGGTATCATATCTTTTGAACTAAAAATAAGAAAGTATAATTTCAGTCTACTTTTTATGTACTTCAGAAATGTACTTAAAATTGTACTTAAGTAGCCTATAATTGACTTGTACTGACAGAAAGGTTTAAGTATATTTGGTCTATACTTGTACTAAATCTTTTAACCGATATATGATGTAATAAAAGTATAATTAAGATTTGTAAGTATACTTGGCTTGTAGTTGTGTTAACTCTTTTTATTGAGTGGACTTTTACATACTTTTTTCACATACTGTAGTTTACTGTAACTTACTGGGCTCTATCTTGCACCCGGCGCAAATGACTTTATACACTGACGCATTAATCATTCCTATTTTGCACTCACGCAAAGCGTGCTTTTTTCCTCCACAGACGCACGTCGGTAAACTAGGAAATGAACTTGTGCTCCCTGGGCGTGTTGGCGCAAAAAGGAGGCGGTGTTTCGGCGCAAACAATCCCTGGTGCTATTTTACAGTTCCAGAAAACAATTGCGCCAATGACTTTAGACCAGGTTTTTTGGTCTGTGCGCGTTGCGCGTACATTCAGATGCTTTTGTGCGCGAAGGAATGTGCGCGTTGCGCGTACATTCAGATGCTTTTTTAAGCGTGCATGCTTGGCCATAATACAGAGTGTAACCAAAACACATACACTGTAGATGATTCTCTCAGCAACACAGATGCATTTTACTTTTTGCAAATGATACATTATTATAAGGAAAAATATATAAACATGAGGGAAATCATTGTTGTGTCCATGACGATGGGAAAAATAGGCGTAAAGCTTACACATTTACCCAAATTATTATATGCATGTTTAACCAAAGCTAATTTGGGTGGGTTTGTCCCATCCCCAATGTCACTTCTCTTTCTTTTGCGGCCCTGACGACAACATCGATCTCCACAGCTGTGAACCGATGCTGAAGCGCGCCGGTAAATGCGCCGTTAAAATAGAATTGCGCCATAGAACAAGTGGATCTCGTTCACCATGCTCTTAAAGGGAATGTGATATGACGCTCTTATTGGTTTATTTCCGCTACGCCCAAACCACACCTATGAATAATGAAGCTACTCCAGACTAACCCCATTTAGATTTGAGCCAGGCGCAAGAGTCATTTATCCCGCCGGGAAAATAGCAACAGCGCCAGGATCCGCCCACAAAGTTACTTGCGCTTTGCGCTTTGACGCTTGCATTTCAGATCGTTAAAATAGGGCCCACTGTCTTATAAACTTACACTACTTTAAAATATTGGTTTATAAAGAAAACATATGTTTCCTGAATTTCTTGCCTAGTACACTTGTAGTGTACATGAATTTACTTAAAGGGTAACTAAACCCCTGGTCAGAGCCTGACTCCACCCACTGGCAATATTTGAAAATGCTGAAAAAGTGGGCTGACCCCAGCGGAGATAGAGGGGATGAAATAGATGCTAAAACACTCTATCCTGATCGTTTTCAATAGTCGAAATTCCAATTCCTGACTCCCTACAGTCGTTTTGACGACACAAGATGGTTTTAATACTGCCAAGTGCGTAGCTCGCAGGGTGAGCTGAAACCTGCGTACGTCACGAAGTGCGGAACATCCAATAGGAAAATTCAACTGCAGTAGCCACCGTTCAACCTAAAGAGGGCAGCACTAAGACATTTTTACACCATATATTGTAGAAATAGAACACTTTATAAACAAATGTCAAAAAAGTTACTCGAATCAATGACTGGTATTAATAAAGATCCATTCTTACAGATCATTAACTAAAAAAAGTTGGTTAAGTGTTTAGTTACTCTTTAAAGGGGGGGGGGGGGTTACTGCTTTTTTTTCTTTGCATGATTGTGTTTATGGGGTGCAATATAACATGTTTTCGTGTTTTTTCTTTTTTTAAAGTCTTATTTTTCATAAACTTCACCTTTATTGTCAGCTGCGCTCTCCTCTGTCCTCTGAACGAGCGGTTCACTTCCTGAGTCTATGGCCCCTTTTCCACCAAAGCATTTTGAGAGCCGGTTCGGAGCCGGTGCCTGCGCGCGAACCAGTTCTTGGTGTTTCGACTGCCAAAGAACCGGTCTCGGCCGGGAAAACTGGTTCCAAAGCGGAACCAACTCTTTGCTGGACTAGAACCGTTCTTTTACCACGTCATGCTTACGTCGGGGGCGGGTTTAGATGTGCTCTAAACATCTTTTCTGACCATAATAAAGGATCGAAAAGCCAAGAGAAACATTTGCAGAAACACAACGGAGTCCGCCTTTGTAATTGTTATGCTTGAAGTTAACGCAAGCGTTTCTATTTTTTTTCTCCAAATTTTATTATTGAAGACATTATAGACACAAGACAGGGGTACATAACTTATCAGAAAAGATACATATCAAACGAAAATATTAAAAGACTTACACATTTCGATTGTTTTTAAAGCCTTCTTGATTCACGAGTTACAGTAGAGATAATCCCAAAGTAATGTTGTACTTGTAAGCGTTTCTAGCTAAGACGTATGGCGACGTAAACAGTGACGTAACGACGCCGTTCCCTGGGCGCTTTAGTCAGTGGAAAAACAAACAGGTTCTGAAGCGGTTCGCAAGTTGAACCAACTCCAAACCAACTTTGAACCAGCACCAGTTCCGAACCAGTTCTTTTTTTGGTGGAAAAGGGGTATATGAAAACACTCCCTCAGAAACAGGCAGTGGGCTCAGATTGGTTAGTTTGGGCTGGTGTGTGGTGATTGGCTAAACTGTCGCTTCACATTATCTTTACAGGCGAAATGTGCCTGCGCTCCGGTCCAGATGCGAATATATGTCGAACTGCAGTATCAGTTTGAGGCAAAATCAGACCGAGAAGCGGCGATTAAGAGAGGCAAACCTCACCACACACGGCTCTTACTAAACGTTTCTGAATGATAATTTGCTGCATTTTTTAACTTTATACATGTTTGTTTAACACAATAGCATCTGACTGGCAACAATAGCAACTGACTGGCTACTAATGTTATACTCAAACAGCGTTGGCATGTTTACTTTCTTGATCAAATCGAAAAAAACTTCATAAAGCATATATACATGAAAAATACGTTTAAAACATTAGTAATTATACAAATTTCAGGTCCATAATGTTTATACGCGTGTTGTCATAGACACACAATAGCATAACTAGTAGCCTAGTGGCTATAAAGCCAGCGCTGGCAAAACATAAACATAGTTCAACGCTGTAACACAGTCTCATCCCAAGACGTCATATAACTGACGTCTTTTGACCATACGTCTAATATCCGCCTTTTAGGGTACCCTTAAATGTCAGTTAGATGATGTTATTGGATCCTAACTCTACCCTAGACCTAAACCTACCACGTCACCTAACTGACGTTAAAGGTAAAGCGTCAGTTGTATGACGTCCCAGGATCGTCATACAACCGACGTTTAAGGTACCCTAAAAAGGCGGATATTGACGCATGGTCAAAAGACTGTGCTGTTCAACCTGGTCTGACCCTTAAAATTACTTTTATTGATTCATTAGGTTAATTATGATTCACTAATATTTGTCTTGTGAATTTAGTTAATTACTACCACATAAAGTACATTTTTGTTTACAAGATAGGCTATAATGTCTCTATAGGCTACATTGTTTCTATAAATACACTTACATAAAATCACACTTACATAAAATTAGAGGGAGAAAGTTTGGTAACACTTTACAATACGTGTGCACTAATAAGCATTAATTCATGCTTAACTAATGCACAGATAATACTGAATTAATGTGTAACTAATGATTATCTAAGCTATTCATTAATGATTACCACATTAGGAACTAATTAAGAGTCTGTAAGGTTAATGTATTAGTTCATACATGAATTGTTATTAATTAAATATGTAATTGTGGATTAATTCCATAATAACTCATTTTTTTAACTAATCGTGTTAATTAATATGTTAATTACCAGAATGAGCCAAAGCCTTGTATTTCAACTTCCAGATAATATGACAGGTACACTAATATGCATTAATACATGATTAATTAATTAATTGTTAATGCAAATTCATGTGCAAATTACTACAATTACTAAATGACTAGTTAATAATGATGTGCCTCAGCAAGTAAAGTCATAACATAATGATACCTTTGCAAATCATTAGCTAATGATTAATTAAGGCAGACAACTGGAAGTTGAAGTGCATAGCTTTGACTAATTGTGTTAATTAACACATTAATTTACACTATTAGTTAATAAAATATGTTATTAAGGAATTAATACACAATGACACATTGAATTAATAGCAATTCATGTATTACTTAATCTATTAATCATATAGACTCTTTATTAGTTGCTGATTTAGTAATCATTAATTAATGATTTAGTTCTTTATTAGTTATACATTAACTCATTATTATCTGTGCATTAGTTAAAGAGGCTACATGCGTTTTCCTAAAATTTAAACTCCTGACTGACACCATGTGGCCCAAAAACAGAACTGCTCTCCCTTTCTGCTCGCGCGCGCACCGTACGTGCACAGTGCACACGTCATCGCTACATGGAGGTCAGCATTATGTTTACAGAGGTAAGAACAGTCAAATACATATATTGTTTGAGATAAGTGTTCTGCTTGCGACTCCGAGTGTAGGCTACTTGCTGACTAGCGGTGTTAGCAGAGTGATCGGAAACGTATAACATGAACGCGTTTGACGTCACATCCGCAGACAACGCGCGGGAAATTCGGACCCGAAAAGAAAATATTAAAAATAGGATACAGGCGAATAGATGCACCCCCACTGTGCACGGACAAGGTGTCAGTATGCTCATCAGGAGATGTTTGATTCATAAATGGTAAAATAAAACGGATTTTGTTAAGTTTATTTTGGGGAAAAGTTCCATATAGCCTCTTTAAGTGTGAATTAATGCATATTAGTGCACACGTATTGTAAAGTGTTACCGAAAGTTTAATGCATATTTTGCATGCTGTCCGGGGGAAGGGCTTTGAGCTCGGAACTCGTCCCAAACCCGTAGCACTCCCCCGGTATGCAAGTGCTTATGACGAGAAGTGAGGAGAAAGGGGCGGTGGAGGGATGCTGCAAACTGTCAATGCAACGAGGTGAGACTGCCCTTTCTTCGTCGATTGCTGAGTGCTCTCCTCTTGTGTAAATTTTCTGCATGTGCTCCTCCCGAACTTTGTTAATAAAACATCTTTAAAAACCATAATGTACTGAATGATTAATGTTTTATTTGTAAAATTACATTCCTCACACTTTTGTCATGCAATATTACACATACAGTATGTGTGTATTTCTTTCCAATGATACTGTACACATTAATTTCCAATTAAATACATAGCTAAAACATGAGCATGCATATATGCCAAGGCATTAACAGGACTACACAGCTTTACAAAACGGTAGTTTCCCAATCCTGTGGAGATAGAGGAGAGGCTGAACCATACCACCCAGCAAAAAAGAGAACTGACAAATAGACCAGAGCACTGGAATGAACTGTAGTGTCAGAACATAGATGAGTGCTGTAACTAAAAATGCAGCATATAGGAGAAGAAATTGCCATCGTAATCATTACAATGGTATTAAACGCTCTTCTTTTCATGTGGTTTTCCTCCGGTCTTCTTTTTCTCTCCTGGTCCTGACTGCTTGAGAGCTCTGAGAACAGCCACACAGCAGAATAATTTAACAGACAAAGGAAGCAGAGCCTGACACAAGCAATAACACATGAACACATATACATTAAATATATAAACGGAAAACACACAGTTGATAAAAACCATTATCCAGACCACAATGCTGCAGATCACTCTATATCTGAGAGGTTTGAACTTCAGAAAGGTTACAGGATAAATCACGGCCAGGTACCACTCAACACAGATCAGACACTGAAACAGAGGACGACCAGTGATGGGAATGCCTGTTAGAAACATCGCAACCAAACTGAGACTTGGAAAGTGTTCGATAATAGAGACAAAAAAGACTGCAGACAGAGTAAAATCTCACAAACGGACAGATTGAGGCTGAAGAACTCGGATGCGACTCCATTTCCCGCTCCTGTGACGATGAGCCAGATCACATAAGAGTTTTCAGGAAGCACAATGATGAGGTTGAGGTAAAATCCAGCATGGTAAAAATTGAGGGGTGGCTCAGTCTTGTTGTTGATGTTGCTGTTGCTTTCTGATGTATTGAAAACATCCATTGCTTTCTCTTTTACTAAACTTCCAAAATAATAATAATACAAATGTTATAGTCAGCCTTAGTACACTCTTAGAAGAAAATGTTGTAAATAGAACCTTAAAGGATTCTGTCAGGCTCTTCATAGAATATTTTAGGGTTAGAAGACCAATTAACCTTCTTTCTATGTTATGTTTGACAAATAGTCTAACTGATGTACATGTTCAAATAATTTAAAGAATTGCTTTTAAATACTCATTAAAGACTGTTAAAAAGTTACACTTAATTATGTAGATCAAGTTATGCTTTAGAAAGGTACAAACTATATGTATAAATCCAACGATTATCTGCATTAAAATGCTGCTATGTGTAGACCTACAGAATATGATTGTTTTTTTTAGACGTTTTATTTGCATTAACCAATAAGAAAATCCGGTTTACCTTAAAGTGATGTCGATCATAAAAAGATATTATCTTCTTGATGCTGTCTGTATAGTGTTTTTGTCACCAGACTGAACACCTGCAAAGAATGACATAATCTGGCTGTATGTATTGGAAATGAGAATGAACAGAAATCATAACCTTATGTGATATTCCAGTGGCAGTTGGACACCACAAGTCACAATACTTCACAATGAAGTGAATAGAATGTGAATGAATCACATGTAAATGTAGAGAAATGAAAACACACCTGCTACTAATGAACACTATTTTGTGTAGGAAAATCTCACATATGAAGACATTTTTTTTAAGAAAATGTTAAAGGGATACCCACCCAAAAATAAAAATCCTGTCATCATTTACTCACTCTCAAGTTGTCCCAAACCTGTACTGTATGTTTCTTTCTTCTGCTGAACACAAAGGAAGATATTTTGAACGATTGGAACTTTGCCACCATTGACTTTGGCACCATTGGCTTTTGGCTTGCTTAGTTGGGGACATTTAATATTCAACAATATTATTGATCTGTGTTGTATTATTTTCATGTTATCACTGTGAAGCTGCTTTGATGCAATCTGTATTGTAAAAAGCACTATAAATAAAGGTGACTTGACTTCCATAGTATTTTATTTTATTTTTAAGTCAATGGTGCCAAACATCTGTTTGGTTCCAATTGTTCTTCACAATATGTTCCTTTGTGTTCAGCAGAAGAAATAAACTCATACAGGTTTGCAACAACTTGAGGGTGTGTAAATGATGAGCATTTAATATAATTGAGAAGAGCATTTACAGTAATATCATTGTGATGATAATAACAGCAAAGCTCCATATTTGTTGACATGACTTTGTATTCTGACACATAAGCTTGGTGTATTGGTCAGATCCATTTTTTGCTGGGTGGTTTGGTTCAGCCTCTCCTCCTTCTCCACCAGACTGGAAAACTGACTCTTTGCAAATTTCTATTTGTAGAAACTTTTTTCGATGGAAAGATGCTTTCTTCTCAAAAACTCACTAAAGGTTACTGGATCACTTAATGCTCCTAATCCGTGCTCACATAGGCCTACTGTATTTTAATATATAGTCAAATATCCAATAAAGCGTTCTCATATACATATTTTCTGTCAGACAACGAAATGAGTAAGACTGACTAGTCAAGAAATTAACTAAATTATTCACTAGTCACTTTTTATAAAAGTTGCTTATCTAGAACAAAGCAGCTAAGTTGGCAATACGCTCCATAGTCCTGTTAACACTTTTGGCTTTCATTTATTTATATATATTTGCAATTTTTTTTATTATTTAACTGAAGGTATACTGTTATTATTTTTGCTTAATGAGGAAAATAATAGCCTACTCTTCTTAAACAAATAAGAGTCATTATCGGGAGATATTATTCATTTATTGCTCATCTTGTGGCTTCCAATTAGAGAAAAATGTTAATAAAAAAAATAAATAAATAAATAAATAAAGTACATTATGTGGTAACAGTAACATCTTTAATTGGTTATTTAGTCAAAAACACAAGTGAATCAACCTATACATTAAGATTAGACCTGTGAAAGTAATTTTAGAGATATACATTTTTATTTATTTATTACTTTGTAACATCAGAAGGGAAGCATGCAATTTATCATGACAATGTCAAAACCAACTACCTGACAGTTTAATGTAATGTTAACCCATAAAGCCAAGTAGTTTCTTAAGTTTGATAATTAATCTGCTATGACATGTTTATGACATATTTATGATAGGTTGTGTTGTCTTAGTAATGTCAAGTTGTCATGACAAAGACACTGTACAGGTAATGATATAATTAGTTTATGTCAAGGTGTCAAAGACATCTCAAATGTGACACTTAATGACAGTTGTCATAAACATGCATAAAAACCTGCCATATGTCATGTCATCATGATTATAAAGGTGTCAGCACAACCCTTCAAGTAAAGTGTTACCAAATGTACTCACCTCACTGTATTTAATATCTAACTGTGATAACGCTGAACTTGCATGATTTGAACCCTTTGGCCACACAAATTCAAAACTGTGCAAGTTATTTGTAATCCTTTTGCAATTCAAAAAAGCTATTTTACATGTCAAAATACAGGGAAAATCGGTATTAACATAATGTATTAGATGCAAAACATCACCTGAGGGATTATGTGCTGCAAGTGGGATATGATTTGCCAGCTTTTTCAATTCCAGTTCACATGGCATGATCTATGATTCAGAATATTTGCATTTACTTATTTTTAATAAATCCAGCATTGTAGATTTGTGAGTGTGACTTGTCCTTATCACCTTACAAGACCGAACTGTAAAGTTTATGTTGAGATGGTGGGATGATTTCACATTCATCATTCAGGTAACCAACCATTTCTAGGAGATTTGTAACACTGTCCAGGACAAAACAAAAGACAGTTGCACAGATGAACATCTCGAAGGAAGCTGCAACACTTCTCACACATGAGCCTGAACATAAAATTCCAACCTGTGACCTTGCAATAAATGCTATCAATGTCCTTTTCGGTCTTCCTACACACTCTTTTATTATGTGACTTATTGCCACAGGAGCAGGAAGAGGAATTGCATCCGAAATCCTCATTCTGAATGTCTCTATTTGTGAGATTGTCTTCTGTCGGCGCTCACTGATATCTGCACTTGCAAATTCATTTTCAAATCCTCTGGGAAATTGTGATGTTTTTAACGGCAATATTGTCATGACTGGTCATTTCTTTCAGTGTCTGATCTGTGTTGAGCGTTACCTGGCAGTGGTTCATCCTGTAACCTTTCTGTAAGTACAAACCTCTTAGATACAAAGTCGCCTGCTCCGTTATTATCTGGATAGCAAATCTTATATCTAGTGTGTTTTGCCTGCGATTCATAAACCCGTTTTAAGCATCATTTTGCATACTTTTACCTGTTACAGTTCTCAGTCTTCCTCTCCATAAACCTGTTCTGCTGTGTGGCTGTTCTCAGAGCTCCGAAGCAGCCCGGCACCTGGAGAGAGAGCGAGAGAGAGACATGAAGGGAAGAGCGTTGTATGTCATTCTAACAACTACTGTGACTTTACTAATTGTTTATGTTCCTGGTATATTTATGTCATTGCGATATCTTCTGTCAATACCATCACTCCCAGGACTGGATACACTGAGTCTTATGTTATTTTATGGCTGGCTTTGTGCAACATTCACTTTATTTACAGTGTTGGTAAACTGCCATTGTGTACGTGTAACTAGTTGCTATAACACTTTTATAACAACCTATTCAATTACAAAAAAATGAGTGATGGGTATAAAGAATGTCGAAAATGTAAAGACATTTAATTTTCCCAATAAAAACCGAGCAGTCTTATTTTCATACAGTCACAAATCTTCTTTAAATTACATTGATAGCATGGAAATGTCTGTACTGGAAATTTTTTGATGTTGTAATTACCTAGATGGTATTGAAAGATGGGGATGAAAACGAAGAGGAATTGCAAAGTATGTACTGTATATACTGTACAAAAGTTAAACAATTATAATGTCTATTGGATTTAAAATATATGTTAATAATAAAAAATACCAACAAAAATTTATTAGCTCACATAAGTGAAATAATTTAATCATATTTGTAGATTATATTCTGATAATACAGGACATTTAAAGGGCCTGCAAGTAGATTTGTGTACTGTAGTTAAAACACTGTCAGTTTAGAGGAACTTTATATGATCAGTTATCATACAAAGCAGTTAGTGCTGTTAATTTAAAACTATAAATACAAGATAACTAGCATTAACCTTTATGATTAATGAAGGCAGCATCCTCAGTATTGCTGGTCAGAGCTGGTTTATTTAGTTTATTATTTATTATTTATTTTAACTGATTTTGAGTTGTATTTTTTCTTTATATAAATGCCATTTAAATGTATCAAATAAAATAAACATTTTGTTGTTAAAGCAGCCTCCTGTGAGACTTTCCTTAAAACTTTAAACAAAGCCTTAAAGAATTTCAACCTGCACCCAGGTTAGCACTTTATGGTTTAGGCTAGATTTGTTTATCCTTAGCCCACACTATTACTAAACATACACTATTACATTTCTCCTCAGTCTTCCTCAGTGTAAGGGTAGGAAGGATTAGAAAAAGAAAATAGTAGGAAAAGACAAAAGCATTCTTTTCATTTTCTTATTACTCCTTCCTACACAGAGAAACTGGGGAGAAACTTAATTAATTGGGGCTTGTCTGGGATCACCAACTGATTGAATGCCTCCTGATCAGAGCAGAGTCCTTAGCAGAGTCTGATAGAAAGAACAACAGAACGAGAAAAAAACCCACTGTGGTTTTGCCTCAAGTAGGGCAGGTGTTCTTGGATAAACATATTTTGTTGATCGTGGATCAACATTATTGTCCAAATATGTAGTCTGAACCATATCCCTATCCCTAAACCTACCCATAACTCATCCCTAAAATCATAGGGAAATTATAGATGAATAACACTGATGTAGAAGCATAAACTGTAAATTTGTCCCTCAAATGTGATCGGTTGATTAGAATGTTGATCAAGGAACTTGTTGTACTTGGTGAAATCAACGTTCGCCAGGTCTCTAGGATGTAACATAGACGGATAAAACTTATTTTATTGAAGCCCTCATATTGATGGTGTGTAGCTCTGTTCTTAAAGTTTTTAAGCTTAAAAAATACATTGTAGGTCTATAATGTAAAAATACACGATTAGTCACTATATGTTGGCGCGTTTGCACCAACACCCTAGATGTTTCCATGGGAAGCAAATAAAGAGCATGATAGTTCGAAACAAGTACCTGGAATATCTACACATACCTAACACTAGGTACTCCCAGAGATAAACTGCAAATGCTAACATCATTAATATTATCTTTAAAAAATTTATCACCAATATCAAGCAAACAAAAATATTAACAAACAAACACTTACTCTTTCTAGTGCTATAAAAACAGACAAGTGGAGTATTTTGCAATAAAAAGTCAACAAAAGAAGTAGAAAAGTTAAAATTAAGATAGTACTTGTCTGCAGGCAACACTTTTTATTGAATGCTTAGAAATGTTTGAAGAAAACAGTGCATTCTGGTGTTTCCATAAATGTATTTGAATGGAAAATATGGATTAAATGACATGTTGGTTATTTGTATACAATACGAGGGTAATTTGCATTGATTTATATAGAAATACTTTGATTTTTGCTAAGAGATGGCTTTCATATTTGCATATTAGGTTTTTATTTGTATTAATACAAAAACATGTCTTCAGATGAAACAGATGTATTTATAATATGAAAAATATGGATTACAAAAAGCCTTAAATTACATGCCAATTATTTGTATGCAAGGATATGAAAAAAAATATGAAGACGATTTGCATTGTTTTGTATCAAAATTATATGATTGTTACTAGGGCTATCTCATATTTAATCTCGTATTTGCATTTTAGGATTTTTACATGGCATTTCTTTTTTTAAGTCATACATACAGTATATATCTGATGTGACAGTTGTGAAATCAGTCAACAAATCAACACATGGATTGAGCTGATCCAGGCAGAGCATTCGATCTTCAGGTGACACTCTTTTTTCCACTGAACAATATTTTAAAATGTCACTGTGATTACTAGACTGACAGATTATGAAGATGAATGGGTATGTAAAATAAGTTGTGACTACAAGGTAGCTCTCAATTTGTTTCAGACAGATGAATCCAAAGTATGACATTAAAAACAAGTGTTTTACTGTGCAAACAAAGTCTAATGTGCACTCTTAAATATAAAGGTTCCAAAAATGATGTCACAGAATAATTAGAATGATTAATGATTAGATGCCAATAGAATGTTTTACCCAAGAAAATTGTCAAAATCTAAAGAACATTTTTCCAATATAAAGAACCTTTTTTGGTTCCATGGATATTAAAGGTTTTTCATGGAACCATAAATTCCAATGAAGAAGCTTTATTATTAGAGTGCAGAATCCCACTTTTAAGTAATGTACTATTGAGATAGACGTATGTTGTTAATTTATAATGTTCTCTTCCCATAGGTCACAGTTTTATTTCTGACGTTATACAACTTTCTAAGCTGAGAAAATAAATGAAAGGAGATGAATAACACATCTGCATCATCTATGAACTCCACAGCTGAACAATCAGTTAACATTATGGACATCTGTGTGTACAGCTTTAATTTTCTGGTTGGTCTTCCCACACACTCCTGCATTATATGGCTCATTTTAACAGGAAAAGGAAGCGGAGTTGCGTCAGAGTTCTTTAACCTCAGTCTCTCGGTTTGTGAGATTGGTACCTGTCTGAATTGTTTGTTCTTCATACTGTCAAACTGGTTTCCAAGTATTTCGCCAATGGCAATATTTTTTGTAGGGCTAGGCATCACAGGTCGTCCTCTGTTTCAGTGTCTGATCTCTTTTGAGCGTTACCTGGCAGTGGTTTGTCCTGTAACCTTTCTGAAGTACAAACCTCTCAGATATAGAGTGGTTTGCTCCTTTGCTGTCTGGGTGGTCACTTTTGGCTCCTGTTCAGTGTGCATGATCACAATGTTATCTAACTTGAATACATACACATGGTTCTTCTTCACGCAGCTTCTATTCTATATCTCCATCCAGTTGTTCTTCTGTTTGGCTGTTCTCAGAGCTCTGAGGCAGTCAGGACCAGGAGAGAAAGGGAGAGAAAAGAGGAGGATAATCAAGTTAAAAGGAGAGCGTTTTATCTCATTCTAATAATTACTCTGAACATGTTTGTCATCTATCTCCCATTTGTTATCGCTAACTTATTTACGCTTGTGGCCCAAATGTTTATTCCAATACTGTGGAATATGGGTTTCTTTTTTTTTTGCACTGGCTGGTTTTTTACAGCCTGTTCTTTATCTTTACCGGTTTGGAAAACTCTCCTGCCTTTGTTCTCCATAAAGCCTGCAATTGTTATATTTTATGTTAGTGAATATTATTTTAAATATTATGAACAAGCATGTTTGTTATGGTCTGCTATTAACAGTTTGGCCTGTTTTATTTAGAGGTTATTGTGTTGTTTTTTGCCTCTTCACGATGTCTTGCTTGCTTTAGTGCAGTTGTAAGTCGCTTTGGATAAAAATGTCTACTATATGACTAAATCTAAAATGTAAATGTTATAAAAATGACTTGTGTAGTGCCTACATAAAATAGAGAAGTAATTTATGAAGAGAAGTAGTTTGTCATTTATTTATAGTTTGTGATGTTATGTTTGTGGTCTATTTCATTTATAATTTCTGACACTACTTAATATTACTCACTACTTGTATGTATAAATGTATAATTACAGTGAAACAAAGACATTGTAAATAAAGTGTAACCAATGTAAATATTTGCATGTCACATGTTGGGTATTTATGTATAACCATGCTCTCATAATAAACCAGTCTACTGATTACTGGTCTGGGTTGACATACTTAAGGTGACAAACTCTTTTTTGATATTTTAGATATTGTGGCTATTTAGATGGATTAGCTATTATTTGGATTATTTTAGATTCTAGATAATTATTTTGGATTTAGATTATTCGATTCATTTAATCACACCCTGTATTCGACTCTTCTGGTACTTATATTTCACTCTGTCTCCTTTGTAGATTACAATTGCACAAATATTTCCTAACATATTAGAGAGGCACTGAGCATGAACATCTCCACTGAGAACTTCACCTCAACTGAGGTTCATCCTTCCACCATAATACAAGAAACTCTACTGAGAGATGTCAGGATTGCTTTGCTTGGCTTTAATATACTGTTTGGACTTCCTACACACTCCTATGTTTTGTGGCTTATTGCACAAGGAAGAAGAATTCCTTCAGAAATCTTCAATGTCAATCTCACAGTTTGTGAGAACATTTACTGTCTGATTTTTTTCTTTTATATTTTACAAATACTCCCGAGCCTGACAACATTTCTTACAAGGACTAGGCATCACTGGTCGTCCTCTGTTTCAGTGTCTGATGTGTGTTGAGCTGTGACCTGGCAGTGGTTCATCCTGTAACCTTTCTGAAGTTCAAACCTCTCAGATATAGAGTGATCTGCTGCACGGCGGCCTGGATACTCACTTTTGGTTCTTGTTTAGGCATCATGATCATACTGTTATTAAATTTAATGAAGACATATGTATGGTTAATCTCAGTGCAGTTCCTCCTCTACTTCTCCATCCAGTTGTTTTGTCTTGTGGCTGTTCTCAGAGCTCTGAAGCAGTCAGGACCAGGAGAGAAAGGGAGAGGGAGAGAGGAGGAAAACCACATGAAGAGAAGAGCATTTCATCTCATTCTAATAACTACTGTTGCCTTAATTGTCATGATTTTGCCTTTCATTTCTGCAGGATTTCTCACTATTCTGCAACAGAAAGAACATAAAGACGTTCCACTGATCTGGTTTCTTAGTTTTAGTTGTTTCATTCTGGCTGGTTTTGTGCAACCTGTTCTTTATCTGTACAGGGCTGGGAAACTCTTCTGTCTCTGTTCTTGAACAAGCAGATGTTTGACACATTCAGTCACTGCACCTATTAGTAATGTAGCCTATATACACAGTAATGTGCTGTATATAATTTATATGTGTACAGCCAGCTGATCATAACTGCAAAATAACCCCATGAAAGGTGATCAGAACAAATACATAGAAATATGTATTTATAGAATAATGAACTATGTTATTTGTAGAATCTAAATGTTTTTTCAACACTGGGTTGTTAAAGCTTTAATTTACACTCTGTCTTTCTTTCTGTCTTTATTTATGGGTATTGGGTTGCATGCGTTAGGATTTAAAATAATATGGTTTGTGTAAACTTTTTTTCTGTTCTATTATTGATTATTACATAATGTATAAACATTTAACGAGGCATCTGTTTATGGACATTTTGAATTGGTATGCTTATATTTTGCAATTTAATGTAACATTTTGGTATACTTGTTTTACTTAAAGATAAATTAAGTGAAGTCAGTTTCTGTTGTTTTTGTATTGATTTAGTCCTGTTTATTTGTTTACATGTGTTTGAGAGAAAAAAAGCTGCTCTTCACTTATATTTATGGATTCTATCGCACAAAATGATTTGCATTAATGTAAATAGGCTCTGCCCTTTGGAGTGAGGGCATAGAGTCCCAAATGGAAAAATAAGCACTCACTATCTTCCTCCAAGTCCACACTTTTGTGACGCAATGCCACTTTGACTGTTGAGCAGAAGACGTCTGCTGTGGAATTTGTTTCAGTGTGGGCTCTTCTGAAACCTAAAATGACAAATGGGACAACTTACAGCATGGTGGAATTAACGTTGTAAGTCCACAAGACTGCAATGGTGATCCTCACCTTTGAATGAACTCACCTAATGCTGGGAAGTTAGAATTGCTTTGATATGTCATGAGGTAAAAATACTGAATCGGTTTTATGAACCATTTTAATGAACCATTGGAATGAACTAAATGAATCAGACTTTCCATCACTGTGTTTGCATAATCATATAATCTCTGAGTATGTAGGCCTACAAAATATGTATATGTCCACAAGAAAAATACGTTTTATGGCTGTATCCGAAATTGCATACCTCCATCAAAGCGTTAGTTCACCCAAAAATGAAAATTAAGTCATTAATTTCTCCCCCCATGCTGTACCAACCCCGTAAGACCTTCGTTCGTCTTCGGAACACAAATGAAAAATATTTTGATTAAATTTAAGAGGTGGATCACTGCTACATAGGCACCCTAAGGGATCGAAACTTAACGGCCCAGAAAGACAAATGAAGAAAATGTTTAAATATTCCATGTGACCACAGTGGCTCAAGTATAAGTTTATCAAGCGATGAGAATACTTTTTGTGCGAAAAAACAAAACAAAAATAACGAGTTTATTCGCCTAATCCTTTTCTTCCTTGGCCTCAGATGAGAGTTCAAGAGATTTACACGATGCATGCACAAGAATTGCGATCTCCTTCAACTACTTCAGTTCAGTTCTCGCGCATGCGTCGTGGAAATCTCTTGAACTCTCGTCTGACTTTTTACATTTTTTTAAACAGCATGTTCTTGTTGGTGCGCACACCAAATTTCCAGCGCACACATGGCGTACACCAAAAACCACGGTGACTTGGAAATTTATCAATATGGATGTTGGCGTACGGCGCGCTCAAATCCTACGCCAGCTCAGGAGGTGGTGTGCGCACCTTGAGTTAGTGTGGAAATGCACAGAAAAAACAACACAAAACACACTGACAAACTAAAAGATTTTATATATTATGACCCACTGTAAAAAAAACAACAACATAGTAATACTAAACTTCAGTGTTTGTGCAACATGGACTTATGTGTTTAATTTGTGTGACTTTACCAAAGCATTTGATTTGTAAGCATAATGTATTCCTTCAATTGCGAGCCTGTGTGCTTTACCCTAGACTGATCTCATGAAGTAGCGTGTGTATGACACGCCAATTCGTATTTACATTTTTGGTGTGCTATCAACACGCATAAACGCTTTTCAGCGTGTTTATGAATGCCGTTGACTTAACGTTATTACTGTATATAAATATATGACCTACCTCGATCCATCCCTAAACCTACCCGTCACTGGGGTTAATGGCATTTATGAGTGTTCCTCTGACCATCCTATGAAAAAAAGATCGCTCCCCAGATGTAGATCTACATTTTGCTTCGTTTCGCGCAGACATTTGACGGCGTGTACAGACACGCGGAATCACTCGGACGTTAATGGCGTAGACATACACGCGGATAGCTCAAAATGCATAGAGATAACGCACCACTTGACTCGAAAGTGGCGTGTATGTTTACGCAAAAGTCACGATGTCATGTTGGCTTACCCTGACGCTTCAGGGTTAGGCTTGGCAGGTGCGCGCGGACTAGGTTCAGTAATGAAAGGCTTTCAATGACAAAAAATAATTCAAAATAATAAAAATGACATTCTTCTTTTAAATACTAATGATAATAATAATAATACAAATACTAACAACATTCTTCTTCTAAATAACCATAAGCGTCATTAATAATAAAAAGCATAATAATAATAATAAGAAGAAGAATATTAAACATTTTCATGCAATTATTAACGTGAATGAATGGTCCTCCACATCACATCATTATCATCACTATTATACACTCACCGGCCACTTTATTAGGTACACCTGTCCAACTGCTCGTTAACACTTAATTTCTAAGCAGCCAATCACATGGCGGCAACTCAGTGCATTTAGGCATGTAGACATGGTCAAGACAATCTCCTGCAGTTCAAACCGAGCATCAGTATGGGGAAGAAAGGTGATTTGAGTGACTTTGAACGTGGCATGATTGTTGGTGCCAGAAGGGCTGGTCTGAGTATTTCAGAAACTGGTAATCTACTGGGACTTTTACACGCACAACCATCTCTAGGGTTTACAGAGAATGGTCCGAAAAGAAAAAATCATTCAGTGAGCGGCAGTTCTGTGGGCGGAAATGCCTTGTTGATGCCAGAGGTCAGAGGAGAATGGCCAGATCTGGTTCGAGCTAGATAGAAGGGCAACAGTGACTCAAATAACCACCCGTTACAACCAAGGTGGGCAGAAGAGCATCTCTGAATGCACAGTACGTCGAACTTTGAGGCAGATGGGCTACAGCAGCAGAAGACCACACCGGGTGCCACTCCTTTCAGCTAAGAACAGGAAACTGAGGCTACAATTTGCACAAGCTCATCGAAATTGGACAATAGAAGATTGGGAAAACGTTGCCTGGTCTGATGAGTCTCAGATTTCTGCTGCGACATTCGGATGGTAGGGTCAGAATTTGGCGTCTAACATGAAAGCATGGATCCATCCTGCCTTGTATCAACGGTTCAGGCTGGTGGTGGTGGTGTCATGGTGTGGGGAATATTTTCTTGGCACTCTTTGGGCCCCTTGGTACCAATTGAGCATCGTTGTACGCCACAGCCTACCTGAGTATTGTTGCTGACCATGTCCATCCCTTTATGACCACAATGTACCCAACTTCTGATGGCTACTTTCAGCAGGATAATGCGCCATGTCATAAAGCTGGAATCATCTCAGACTGGTTTCTTGAACATGACAATGAGTTCGCTGTACTCAAATGGCCTCCACAGTCACCAGATCTCAATCCAATAGCAGCATCTTTAGGATGTGGTGGAACGGGAAGATTCGCATCATGGATGTGCAGCCGACAAATCTGCGGCAACTGTGATGCCATCATGTCAATATGGACCAAACTCCCTGAGGAATGCTTCCAGCACCTTGTTGAATCTATGCCACGAAGAATTGAGGCAGTTCTGAAGGCAAAAGGGGTCCGAACCCGTTACTAGCATGGGGTACCTAATAAAGTGGCCGGTGAGTGTTTTCCGCCAATACGTGACGTGATACGAAATTAAATTGTTTCAAAACAAGTGCTGTAAAAAATAAAATGCATTGTGATAGGTCATTTCGGGCTTCACATTGGAGAATTTTCTCTTCTTTGTCATCTTCCGTGTGTCCATGGTGTAAAATGAGGGCGTGGGTAAAGCAGAGACTTGAATATGTAAAGGCGTGTTATTGTAATGACGATCATTTTCATTATCAAGGGCAGGTATTACGTACAGGTATTGCAAGGATTTCAAGGGTACGCACAGCTTCATAAATCAGGCGGTGAGAGGAGTGTAAGCATAATCTATATGCCAACATATATGTCCATTTCTATGCAAGAATGATAAATGAGGGCCAATGTGTCTCTTCCATTTGATTATGTAAAAACATTTATGTTCATGAAGACCAAAATTAGCAAAAATTGACACATGACCTGAAGAATGAGCCCTTTACCATGTTAAAAGGAAAAAGAGATAAAGTCACTGACTGCGTTTACATGCAGCCAATAACCCGTTCAAAACCGGAATATTAGCAATAACCTGGTTCGCGAACGGCTATGTAAACACCGGCAAAAACCCAAATTTTTGGTCATGTAAACGTGTATCGGCATATCCCCATAGTGATTTGTGTCCTGCGCATGTTCTATTCGCAAGGAATCTTGGTCTTTTTAGTAGAGAAACTTATCGGCACATACAAAAATCCGCGTGCAGTATATCGGAAGTAAACATGGCGAGACATAGCACAGCATACTTTTGGAGCGAGCTCAGTAACGTTACAAACATCTAAGCGCAAACAAAGGCAATCGCTGTCTGCCCCGAACTATTCATTATCCGCATGCTGCAGTTGTTGTTGTCTTTGGATACAGGAAGAAGAATCGGAAATGCATTTTGCGTCTTTGCGACACATATTTACATCTGGACCGGAGCTCATGACGTGCCCGTAAAGGTAATGGGCGTTATCCTTCCGGACGACGTGAGCGACAGTCACAACACACCGGCCCAAACTAACCAATCTGAGACCACTGCCTGTTTCTGAGGGAGTGTTTTCATAGACTCAGGAAGTGAACCGCTCGTTCAGGGGACAGATGAGAGCGTGGCTGACAATAAAGGTGAAGTTTATGAAAAATAAGACTTTTAAAAAAAGAAAAACCATGAATACATGTTATATTGCACCCCATAAACACAATCATGCAAAGAAAAAAAGCAGTGTGGGCTATTCAGAGTGCTATAAGTCTTTTTGAGTATTTTGTTTATATCTCGTGATTATTTGCATGCCACATGTGAGGTGTTTATGTAACCATGCTATTATATGTTCAGTCATTCTATAGAACAGATGTGTGGAGGTGGATGTCTGGAGTGACGACTTACTTCAGGTAGCTAACTTCTTTTGGTTTGTCATTATCCACTGTACATATTTTAGTATAAATTGTGGTGATCCAAGTAAGAGTTTCAATGTAGTTTAGATTTGTACTAGTTAAAATGTGTCTGAGCTTGATTTGTTTCAACATTCAGACTTAACAGATTATTGAAATGCTGTGATATGATTCATTCAGTCACAACCTTTATCATCTCATTTTACACTATAGTTTTCTCTCTGTCTCCTTTGTAGATTACAATTGCACAACTATTTATTGATTAGAGCATGAACGTCTCCACTGAGAACTTCAACTCAACTGAGGTTCATCCTTCCACCATAATACAAGAACCTTTGATACTGATGTTTTTCAGGACTGGTTTGCTATGTTTTTGTCTACTGTTTGGGGTTCCTACTCACTCCTATGTTTTGTGGCTTATTGTGCAAGGAAAAAGAATTCCAGCAGACATCTTCAATGTCAATCTCACAGTTTGCGAGATAATTTACTGTCTGATTTTTTTTATCGGTATTTTTCAAATATTTTTTAATTTAGAGAAACTACAAAATTTTTTGCAAGGACTAGGCATCACTGGTCGTCCTCTGTTTCAGTGTCTGATCTGTGTTGAGCGTTACCTGGCAGTGGTTCATCCTGTAACCTTTCTGAAGTACAAACCGCTCAGATATAGAGTGATCTGCTGCACTGCGGTCTGGATAACCACTCTTGGATCCTGTTTGGTCTCCCTGATCATACTAACATTATCTAACCCAAAAGCATTTACATGGTTCTTCTCGCTACAGTTCCTCCTCTTCCTCTCCATCCAGATGTTTTGTCTTGTGGCTGTTCTCAGAGCTCTGAAGCAATCAGGACCAGGAGAGAGAGAGGAGGAAAACCACATGAAGAGAAGAGCGTTTCATCTAATTCTAATAACTACTGTTACCATGGTTGTCATGTTTGCGCCTTTCATTTTCACTGGATTCCTCACTGTTCTGCAACAGCAAAAACAGCAAGAAGTTTCCCTGATCTGGTTTCTTAGTCTTTGTTGTTTCATTCTGTCTGGTTTTGTGCAACCTGTTCTTTTTCTGCACAGGGCTGGGAAACTCTTCTGCCTCTGTTCTTCATAAAAGTAACATTTTAGACAGGACATTCAGAAAATAAAGTTAAACCTATTATTAATTCATAGGCTTTAGTGAGTTGGTCAGTATCCATAAACCCATACAAAATGGTCAGAATAAATGTTCAGCCCATGAATGTTCATGTATTTGTAGAATTTTCATTGCTTTTTCACATTTGTGGTGTTCAAGCTTTAATTTACATTTTAATTAAAATGTACTTTGTGAAAATAAATTGGTCAAAGTAAAAATATCATCTGTTACTGAGAATGAAGTCATCCATTTGTTTATAAATTCCTTTACAGATTTTAGTTTGCAAGTGTTGCAAATTAAGGTTTGTGTAAACCTTTTCTGCTTTATAAAATGTACACAAACAAGCTGCATTGTTTCTATGCACATTGTAACAATGTTCAGAAATAAAAAGAACGAAGACGTCTGAGTGTCTTTTTTTCACTCCAAAAAAAAAGAAAAATAGTGCTACTAAACACAGCTGTCTGATTCAACATAAAATATGTCCTCCAAGTTTTCCTTATTCCCAGGTCTGCAGATTCTTTTATCCTGTCTCTCCACCAGTTACTGGAATTGCAAACAGGTGTTAATCATTTGCACTTGACCAACTTATCACCGCTCATCCCCATACTTTGTGCACACTCCACTTTACCACACCCCCCTCGTTACATACCCCCATCACCCAACTCAGGCATGTAGGGTTGGGTATCTGGTTGGGTTTTATCCGATACCAGTACCTACTCGATATTTTTTAAACGATTCGGTGCCTAAACGGTTCTTGAAAACGGTACTTAAGAAAACAAAACTGCACACAGTTTGTCAAAAAAATAATACCCCTTTATTTACAGGGCCAAACTGGGCACAATATTAACTTACAATATAAATACAAGTAACATATGGTAATAATAAATAAACCAATATAAAATAAAGTTCATATTTACATAATATCAAATAAAACAATATAATATCAAACAATGTAATTATACTGGAGATTTATAGAGATTACTACCAGGGTAATCTAATATCGACATGGCTACTCAGGTTCCCATGTTTTGTCTGCTTTAACTAGTCATGTTATTTTGTCATTTACTAGTTAAGTTCTTAGTCAGTTATATATTCGATATTTCGTTCCCACTGCGTCTTATGCACAGCTTTGAGTAAACATATGAAATTGAACGTCTCTGTGTAACCCATGTACTCTGAATAGGGAACGAGACGCTGCGTTCGCTGGCAAATAACTTGCGCTGCTTTTCGGCAGAGAACTCTGAGGAGCAGATGATGCGCGCACTAATATAATATGAACGACGTGATCGTCAAGGCGGCCCGAATGGTGATTCTATATCCATAGACAATCGTTATTCTGACGCGTAATTTTACACGTGAAATGCAGCCAAACATTTCACGTGTACATTTCACGTGTGTTTAATCTCCTCGCTATCAGCTGACGTTCCGGGAGTCTCACGCATATTGATAACGGCTCCCGGATGATCGCAAATTAGTTTAAATCTCCCGGAATCTAGTGCGAGCGAGCAAGCGTGCGTGCGAGACAGATCAGACAGTGCTTCAATAAACCGTATAGTGCGCGCACGTCGGAGAGGGAGACAGCGAGAGACTGCGTGTGTGCGCCTCATGCCACCGCATGCCACAGACTCAGGCATCGAAATCAGGCACCGAAATTTTCATTCTTATTCGGTCTGGTTACTACCGTTTACGTCAGAACCGGTCTCTCATTAGAACCGAGTTCGGTACCCAACCCTACCTGCATGGTAATTGGTGATTTGATTACATGGAACGTGAAAATAGAGACACCGGCAACCATAGTCACATGTTTGCCGGGAGCCAGAGCACCTGACATCACAGCAAATTTAAAAGTGTTGGCTAATGCTAATTATAAATTCTCTAAGATCATTATTCATGTCAGCACAAATGATTTTCAACTTCTGCCGGTTCGGATATATAATATTAAAGAGGTGTGTGAACTCGCAAGTATGATGTCAGGCACTGTAATTTGTTCTGGCCCCCTTCCTGTTCACAGGAGTGATGAAATAGTCAGTAGACTGTGCTCACGTAAAGGCACAATATGTATTTTTTCTGCTTTAAAAATAGCAAAAATAACTATCTATGTTATATATTTCTATTAAATGTGTACTTACATTATCCCGACCGTTTCCACCAACTTTCAAATACGGAGAAATTTATAGTTTAATTCGAAGACACGGGACGATTCTTTATTTCCGTTTCGTCGCCCGTCTATGGCATCATATAACCTTCTCTATTTTCTCTAACTTCCTGCCGAACCTGGCGAAACTGCCAAACACAAAGGGGAACACTGGACTACCGCCAAAAAAGCAAAGAAAACGACGGAAGAAAAAAAGTAGTACGTATTTTCCGCACTATAAATTGCACTTAAAAGCCTTTAATTTTCAAAAAAAAATGACGCCTTATAATCCAGAGCGCCTTATATATGGATCAATTGGTTAACAACGTTCGCGCGTTGATTAAATTCGCCTTATGCTCGCTTTTGTCACACAGCCAGTTCAACCTAGTATATATCAGGTTATGTGTGTCTCCCGCTCATGAACACTCACTCTTAACAGACACACGAACAGACACACTAGCCATGTTTCCATCGACACGTTTTTATCTGAATTAAGTGATATCGAATGAATAATGCCTTATGGAAACAGTAAAATTCGATAAAATTTCATGAAAATCGATTTAAATGAAATACGATCGGTCTCATCGGATTTTCTCTTGATCGATATATGGCTAATGCGATAAAAGCTGATGGAAACGTTATTTGCCGAATAAATAATGAATTGCGATTAAGTTTTATGACCTTTTATGGTTGCAACACATCAGAAGACGAGCTCATTTCCGGCCAGTCCCACTCTCTTTGCGCACACATGGCGGATGTCAACAAAGACAAATGTAAGTGGACAAAGCAAAAAAAAAAAAAGCTTCAACCAAGATTATGAACCACGATCTCCCAGAACTGATGGAGCGCTGTCGTTCCCACACCACAGTCACCTCCGCTGTCGTCGGGCATTTGACGTGCATCGGCATCATCAATGTTTATAGCGTTGTTGTTTTCTTAGGTTAGTTTTGCTTGTTTTTACGTGGCTTGGCTTGAGTTCTAATGTATAATGTGGTCTGTTATTTCTGGTTAACAGACTGCAGCGCTGCTATAACACACCGTTGCCATGGGCGCAGTTCAGAGACGGAACAGACTATTTTCTTTAGCAGAAGCAATACTCGTTTTGTAAATCAATAAACTCGTTTTTAAGTCAATATTTTGTGTCAAATTATTTATTTATTTATTTGCTTGATTTATATGTAATAAGCAGGATAATATAAATAGTGAGGCGGTTGTTATAGCGAATACAACCCCTTCAACAACCGCCTCGATCATGCGACATATGTATGCACATTATCCCATATGTCACTATCAGCTGGCCCATAAGCATTATTAGGCTTCAACTTGTGAAATATTGATAATTTGTTGGTAGATGGCGCAATCCGTGTTGTCTAACAAAACTTTGTTCGCAAAAGTTTGCTTGCATGTTGTTCGATTCAGTGCGAAAATGAATGGAAACACTGAAATGTCTCAAATCAATTCGATATACCAATTTGATCGCAAAACAGCACGTGGCGTCATTACGTACGGGTTTTTATTCGCTTTAAAGCCGTTTGATGGGAACACACTTTCACCAGCTTTATTCGCATGTGTTTTTTTTACCGAACTTCAGATAATTCGATTGACAAGTAGATGGAAACATGGCTACTGTTCCCGGCGCTGCTCGCGCATCACAGAATGTCCATAAAGCGCTCCTTTTAAAAAATAAATAAATAAAAATAAATAAAGTTTTTGGGGCAAGCCTGACCTGTTGGTATTCATCCCTCCTGGGCTGGTGCTGCTCTTCCTTCTAGTAATTTGGCTCATAGTCTTAGAGCTAAAACATGACAAATTGGGCACCAGGTCAGGAAGCAGACAGACTGGCTAAACCGACCGTCTGCTAGCGGCCTCCCCGAATTGTTCCCCGAATTTTGATATCCAAAAAATTGTCAGATTAAAAATTGTATTAATATTCCAACAAATAAAAAACAGATATAATATAGATGAGCAAATGATAAAGCTTGGGTTGCTGACTATTAGATCCCTTACTTCAAAATCGCTCATAGTTAATGACATGATTTCAGATTATAATCTAGATGTCCTGTGTTTGACAGAAACCTGGCTAAAAACAAACGATTACATTACTTTAAAGGGCGGGTTTACTGCTCTTTTTCTTTGCATGATTGTGTTTTTCTTTTTTTAAAAGTCTTATTTTTCATAAATTTCACCTTTATTGTCAGCCGCGCTCTCTCCTGTCCCCTGAACGAGTGGTTGACTTCCTGAGTCTATGAAAACACTCCCTCAGAACCACGTAGCGGGCTCAGATTGGTTTCGTCTGGGCCGGTGTGTTGTGATTGGCTAAACTGTCGCTCACGTTGTTCCGGAAGATTAACGCCCATGACCTTTACGGGCGAAGCGGGCGGCATGGCAAATGTGGATACCATAGAGTCTATGGTATCCACATTTGGCATGCCCGCCCGTTGAAGAAGACTTGATTCATCGGCGGCTTTCTCGGTACTGATTCTGCCTCACTGATACTGCAGTCTCGACATCATTATATGTATACGTGTCGAGACTGCAGTATCAGTGAGGCAGAATCAGACCGAGAAAGCCGCGATAATCGAAGTCAAGCAGAACCTCACCACACACGGCTCTTAATAAAGGTTTCTGAATGATAATTTGCTTCATGTTTTAACTTTATACACGTTTGTTTTACACAATAGCATCTGACTGGCAACGATAGCAACTGACTGGCTAACTAATGTTAAACACAAACAGCGTTGGCAGGTTTGCGTTCTTGATCAAATCGAAAATAAAGTCATAAAGCATATATACATGAAAAATACATTTACAACATTAGTACTTATACAAAATTCAGGTCCATAATGTTTGTACACGTTTGCCGTAGACACAAAATAGCCTAACTAGTAGCCCATAAAGCCTACAAAGCCAGCACTGGCATTTGAAAAAAAAAAAAAACACAACGCTACGTCAGGAATTATACATGCAAATACATTTAAAATGATGAAGTCTTAGCCTACTTACAGATTGTGTCCAACAACTGCTGACTTTTAACTGCTGGTTTTAAAGTTGGATCTGCTTCATGATTTAGAAACAGTTTCTTGTTTACGTTAATCCAGTGTTGAACTCGTGGAGATTCTCGAAGCTGTCTCGTAAATGCGCAGCACAGAGAGCTAGATTACGATCGTATCTTTCAGGAATATAATCAAACACAAATTGTATCCATTGTTGTATAGTGAAGTATAGTGTCCGTGGGAAGCCCGAAACACAGAAGACCTGACAGCTGCGTGAACACAACACACTCGACGAGGAGCTGCTGAAATATGGTCATGCCCTTTCCTGCATATTCCGGAGGGAGTGGTTGATACAAATGTGTGGGTTAGTGACGTACCATAACCCAGCTGTAGTCCAAAACGAGTCGTTTTTGTAGGCAATTTTACTTCCTGATTTTTAAAAGACGATATCTCTGCTTACACTAAACTTTCAGTGCTGCAACTTTGCAGATACTGTTCATGCACCAACAGCAACATTACACACTATTTAAAAAAGTGAAATCGCAGTAAACCCGATATCTAATTTAGATAGATATCCTCAAAACCACTAAGAAATCTTGTTTTAAATATACTTCTTTTGAAGCATTGGTGCTTAGTGTAAAAATATATAGTGTAAATGATAAATCACGTTTGAGAATTCTGCTGGCTACTACTGTATATACAGGACACCATAAAGATTTTATCAGAAGAACTCTGATATCGTGACAGAAACTTTTAACTCTCTCTTTTCCAGCACTTTAGACGCAGTTGCTCCGTTGCGCTTAAAGAAGATTAAAGAAAATAGTCCAATGCCAAGGTACAATGAGCACACTCGGGCCCTTAAGAGAGCAGCCAGAAAAATGGAGCATAGCTGGAAAAAAACTAAACTAGAGGTATTCCAGATTTCATGGAAGGAAAGCTTGATTGCATACAGAGAGGCCTTAAAAACTGCTATCTGCTTATTTTTCAAACCTATTAGAAGAAAATAAACATAATCCTAGGTATCTATTTGAAACAGTGGCTAAACTATGCTTAACTTTTTGAGGTCGTTTTTTTTCCTGTATGTAAATGTATTTGTATGTTATTTTATTGTTTTGATTGGTGTTGTTTTTACAACTGTTGTACAACACAATGGTTGACAGTTGTTTTATTGTGCTATACAAATAAATAGACTCTTTTTTTCTAAACTACATTACCAGAAAAAATAACACACAAAAAAAAAAAACACATTAGGTTTGCGCCTTATGTGTGTAACCCTAGTTTGCATGTCACATGTGAAGTGTTTATAAAGTCCTGGTCTTATATCTTTAATCATACACAACCCTGTGCAGAGATTTCTGGAGTGACTTCACAGTGCAGGTAGCACACTCTTTAAATCTCGATTAGTTTAGACTAATTAGCTATTGTATAAAATGTGTCTTAGTCTGATTTGTTTGACCATTCACATTTAACAGATTAGTAAAATTGCATTCAACGAAGTAAAAGAAAAAAATTAACGAGGGTTTTCAACACAGTCTTATGAAGATGCGTATCTATACCACGAGTGTCATTTCTCGTGGCATTTATACGCCAAAAATGGTTTTTGCGTGTATATGGTATGCACTAAAAAACCCTGGGTTAGGTTTAGGGGGGAGGGGGGCTGGGGAGTTCATGCGTATTATACGGCCAAAAAGTGCGTATCATATGTACGCGAAAATCGCGTGCCATATACACGCAAAAACTGGTTTTGGCATATAAATGCCACGAGAAATGACATTCGTGCCATAGATACGAACTTTCATGAGATCGGGCTCGGGGTTTTTATTAACCTGAGCCTCTAACGCATAATCACAGACCATGACATCTTTCTTGAATAAAATGTGCTGATATATACTCTCAAATTTACACATCTCTACACAATGAAGATTGGTGTGACTGAATGACTGTGATTTGATTCATTATATCTCACCCTTTATCGTCTCGTCTAACACTTATATTTTTCTCTCTGTCTCCTTTGTAGATTACAATTGCACAATCACTTATTGATTAGAGAGGCACTGAGCATGAACATCTCCACTGAGAACTTCAACTCAACTGAGGTTCATCCTTCCACCATAATACAAGGAACATTGATACTGAGAGGTGTCAGGATTGCTTTGCTTGGCTTTAATATACTGTTTGGCATTCCTATACACTCCTATGTTTTGTGGCTTATTGCACGAGAAAGAAGAATTCCTACAGAAATCTTCAATGTTAATCTCACAGTTTGCGAGATAATTTACTCTTTAATTTTTCTTACACAAATATTACCTAGAGTTAGTCTAGAGTTACATTGTTTTTTACAAGGACTGGGCATCACTGGTCGTCCTCTGTTTCAGTGTCTGATGTGTGTTGAGCGTTACCTGGCAGTGGTTCATCCTGTAACCTTTCTGAAGTTCAAACCTCTCAGATATAGAGTGATCTGCTGCACTGCGGTCTGGATAATCACTCTTGGATCCTGTTTGGCTGTTATACAAACATCATCTAATATGAAGACATATATATGGTTCTTCTCGATTCAGTTCCTCCTCTACTTCTCCATCCAGTTGTTTTGTCTTGTGGCTGTTCTCAGAGCTCTGAAGCAGTCAGGACCAGGAGAGAGAGGGAGAGGGAGAGAGGACGAAAACCACATGAAGAGAAGAGCATTTCATCTAATTCTAATAACTACTGTTACCATGGGTGTCATGTTTGTACCTTTCGTTATCACTGGATTCCTCACTGTTCTGCAACAGCAAGAACAGCAAAAAGTTTCAGTGATCTGGTTTCTTGGTCCTTGTTGTTTCATTCTGGCTGGTTTTGTGCAACCTGTTCTTTATCTGCACAGGGCTGGGAAACTCTTCTGTCTCTGTTCTTCATAAAATGAAAAAGTGAATGTTTTTATACTGTGCATTCTGTATCTGGACCTATTGTTAATTTATATATTAGTGAGTTGGTAATTTTAGCTAAATAAACTCAAAACAAAATGGTCAGAATAAATGTTCAGCTTTTGAATGTTCTTTATGTCATTTCTAGAATGAAGACTGTTACGCATATGTATTATGCTAACAATAGAGGGTGTTCAAGCTTTAATTTAAACTGCATGTGTGAAAATAAAATAGTAAAATTAACAATATCATCTGTTACTGAGAATAAGTGACGTCATCCATTGGTTTATAAACGGCTTTATAGATTTTAGTTTGCATGTTTTGGTTTAAAATTAAGGATTGTGTAAACCTTTTCTGCTTTAGTGTTTATTATTATTTTTAAAATGTATAGAAATGTTCAAGAAATTCTCAAGGCAATTCATATACACTGTAAAAAAATATTGTTGGTTTACTACCTGGTTGCCTTAAGTTTTTAAGTTGATTGACCTGGAAAAAGTGAGTTAATACAATTAAGGAGATTAATTTAATCATCAGAAACTCAAAATAATAAGCTATCTCAACTAAATAAATTATTTAAGTTGATTTGACAAAAGAAAAAATGTTGTGATAACAAATCTTCTATGCACATTAAACTAAAAGTTTTTATATGAATGTATTTGCATTTTATTTATTCATCATACTATAGTTTGATATTTTATAAAGCTAAAACTCAGACTCAAAAAACTAGTCTTAATTTGTCATTGTCTTTTGGTAACGTTCTCTAAACCAAACCAGTGAACTTGTTAATTTATATTAGTATATATATATTTTTATTTACCAAATTTTAATATAAGAAGAAATCTTCGTATTAGGCTCTTTTAAGAATATCAATTGTGTTTGGACCATTAGCTGTCTCTGGCTGCTTAAATAAAGTGTTGGGCAGCTTAGCTGCTTATGAAAAGCCACCTGTTAAAAACATGGGTGTTGTCTTTAACTCTGCCCTGTCATTTGATAAGCAGGTAAATGCAGTAGTCAAATCATGCTATTTATAGATAAGACTACTGGCTAAGGTTAAAAAAAAATGTTTAACCCATACTGAGTTTGAGAGAGTAATACATGCATTTATGTCTTCTCATCTTGATTATTGCAATTTAATTTATATGTATTAATCAATCATATGAACCGTTTGCAGTACAAAATGCAGCTCTTAGACTTCTCACTGGCACATGTAGGCTAAAAATAAGCACATTACCATCGTCTTGCTCTCTCTTGCATTGGTGGTCAGTGTGTTTTAGAACAGAGTTTAAGAATTTACTCTTTGGATTTAAAGTTTTAAATGGGTTGGCGCCTTCTTATTTATCTGAACTTGTGACTGTTAACATATCTGCTAGATGCTCAAGGTCGTCAAATCAGAATCTGTTGAAGGTTCCCAGATCACGGTAAAAAGAAAGGGTCACTGAGATTTTTCCATAGTCAACCTCAAATTGTGGAATAGGTAGGCTATTTATTATCTATAAGGGTATTTGCTAGAATCTCTGTTTAAGACAGAACTCAAAACATACCTTTTAGAGAAGGATTATAATATGTAAGTCTTTTTGAGCTTGTATTTTTTCTGTATGTAAATGTATTTGTATGTTATTTTCTTGTTTTGATTTGTGTTGTTTTTACAACTGTTGTACAACACAATGGTTAGCGACAGTTGTTTTATTGTGCTATATAAATAAATAAACTCTTTTTTAAAAAACTACATTACCAGAAAAAATTAACACTTAAATGTTGGAAAGGTTTTTCTGCAGTACTAATTTATTTATTTTTGCACCTTATGTGTGTAACCCTAGTTTGCATGTCACATGTTAAGTGTTTATATAGCCGTGGTCTTATATCTTTAATCATACAGAACCCTGTGCAGAGCTTTTTGGAGTGACTTCACACTGCAGGTAACACACTCTTTACATCTCGATTAGTTTAGATTGATTATCTATCATAGAAAATGTGTCTGAGTCTGATTTGTTTGACCATTCACATTTAACACATTAGTAAAATGCATTCAAAGAAGTAAAATAAAAAAAGTGACAAGAGTTTTTTTAACCTGAGCCTCTAACGCATAATCATGACATCTCTCTTGAATAAAATGTGCTGACATATACTCTCGAATGTACACATTCTCTACACAATGAAGATTGGTGTGACTGAATGACTGTGATTTGATTCATTATATCTCACCCTTTATCGTCTCGTCTAACACTTATATTTTTCTCTCTGTCTCCTTTGTAGATTACAATTGCACAATCACTTATTGATTAGAGAGGCACTGAGCATGAACATCTCCACTGAGAACTTCAACTCAACTGAGGTTCATCCTTCCACCATAATACAAGAGACTTTGATACTGTGGTGTTTCAGGATTGCTTTGCTTGGCTTTAATATACTGTTCGGATTTCCTACACACTCCTATGTTTTGTGGCTTATTGCACGAGAAAGAAGAATTCCTACAGAAATCTTCAATGTTAATCTCACAGTTTGCGAGATTTTTCACTCTTTTATTGTTCTTACACAAATATTCCCAAGTCTAGAGTTACTATATTGTTTTTTACAAGGACTAGGCATCACTGGTCGTCCTCTGTTTCAGTGTCTGATGTGTGTTGAGCGTTACCTGGCAGTGGTTCATCCTGTAACCTTTCTGAAGTTCAAACCTCTCAGATATAGAGTGATCTGCTGCAGTGCGGTCTGGATAATCACTCTTGGATCCTGTTTGGCTGTTATACAAATATTATCTAATCTGAAAATATATATATGGTTCTTCTCGATTCAGTTCCTCCTCTACTTCTCCATCCAGTTGTTTTGTCTTGTGGCTGTTCTCAGAGCTCTGAAGCAGTCAGGACCAGGAGAGAGAGGGAGAGAGAGAGAGGAGGAAAACCACATGAAGAGAAGAGCGTTTTATCTCATTCTAATAACTACTGTTACCATGGGTGTCATGTTTGTACCTTTCGTTATCACTGGATTCCTCACTGTTCTGCAACAGCAAGAACAGCAACAACTTTCACTGATCTGGTTTCTTGGTCCTTGTTGTTTCATTCTGGCTGGTTTTGTGCAACCTGTTCTTTATCTGCACAGGGCTGGGAAACTCTTCTGTCTCTGTTCTTCATGAAATGAAAATGCAAATTTTTATACCGTACATTCAGTAACTGAACCTATTATTAATTTATATAATATAGTGAGTTGGTAATTTTAGCTAAATAACCCCAAAACAAATTGGTCAGAATAAATGTTCAGCTTTTTAATGTTCTTTATGTCATTTCTAGAATCTAGACTGTTATGCATATGTACTTTTTAAAAAATAGAGAGTGTTCAAGCTTTAATTTACACTGCATGTGTGAAAATAAAATTGAGAAAATAACAATAATATCTGTTATCGTGAATAAGCAAAGTCATCCACTGGTTTATAAACTGCTTTATAGATTTAAGTTTGCAAGTTTTGGTTTAAAATTAAGAGTTTGTATTTGCATTTTATTCATTCATCATACTTTAGTTTGATATTTTATTAGGCTAAAACTCAGACTCAAAAACCTAGTCTCAATTTGTCATTGTCTTTTGGTGACTTTCTACACCAAACCATTGAAATTGTTAAAGGGTTGATTAACTGAGAAATACATTTTTTCTTTGAGCTTTTGACATCTAAGGCTATGTTTACACGGAAAGCGATTCTGAAGAGAAAACGCAAAAGTAGCGGTGCGTCATCACTTTTTATTCAGTGTTTAGACAAGCGTTTTGTGTGGGAAATTTGCGTGCAAATGGTGACGCAAAAGTCTGTGAAATTCAATGTAGTATGCACTTCAGGCGGCTAGGAGTGCATACTATAACAACACCAAGTCCGCGCGCCTGCGTACAACCTTCACTGTCAAGCTGACTTTTGCGTTTTACCCTTTACATGGGAACGCGACGGTGGAGTGTTTTTAAGATTTCCACTCTGGAGGGTGGTTTCACTTTTTTGCGTTTTTAAGCCTCAAAAACGCCGTCGCCGTGTAAACGAAAGGCACATCCGATAAAATATTTTTACGTTTTCACCCGCAAGCGTTCTCATGTAAACAGGGCCTAAGATGTCATCATATTATAAGAATATTTTATAAGTTTCAGAACTGAAAACGTCCTTGTTAGTCCAATAAAAGCTTTTATTGACACCAGGCTCAGCAAACGACTTGTTTTTCAAAGTGGGGAACTATGACGTCAAAGAGGATAAAACACCACCCACGCAGAAGAAGATCAACGCCTACTTCAACACGGCCGATTTAGCCCCGCCCACCGATTCGCGCATTACACATATAGTTAAATAACATAGGCCTACCTCGTGATGACAAAGCGTGTCGAGAGTGAAACTCATTATAATATGCAAAACTGTTATCCACTCACAGCAGTGGGCGTTTACTTCCAAGTCTTCGGTGCGAGACGCCCATAAAAACCGAGCGTTTTTGAGCTGGGCTCAAAACTAGGGTAGAAAATAGCCTATTACTTATTCATTTTGATGTTTTCTAATGTAAAAACCAAGCGAACATCATAAGTTGACCTCAGACAACAATATAAAAATAAAAGCCAGTTCATGACCCCTTTAATTTATATTTGTATCATAGGCATCATTTACGGGGGGACGGGTGGGACATGTCCCCACCACTTTTTGCCAGGGTCGATTTTGTCCCCACCACAAACATCTCGCAGCACAGATGTACCAATACAAATAAAACATCTCCAGTTAACAGCATTCGTTTCGTGTGTTTGTTAAGTAACAGGCGATCTAGCACTGACGTGTTGTCTTTTCTCAGAAACGCGCTGCAATCCGTTGCAGAAATTCGTTCCGGTGAAAACACAAATCAAAATGCGCACAAACGTGTCCCCTGTTTCTCATGGGTTCTAATCCGCTCTTGTATATTTCCCCCCCCCCCCCCCCCTCATCAAAACATATACAACCACTGATAAATACTATATCAATTCAACCACTGATAAATATATATTGGTTTTGATGAGGGGGGGGGGGGACTATACGAGTGCGGATTAGAACCTCTGAACCTCCCGAGTCCCGACACACTATGCAAAAATTCTACCTCTGGACCATCACTGTACACATGCAATAAAGGGCATATATACTTTATATTAGGGCTGTGTATTGGCAAGAATCTGGCAATACGATGACGTATCGCGATACATGGGTCACAATTCAATATATTGCAATATATTGCGATACTGTCCATAAAGCGATATATTGGGATTATTTTTTTTAAGTAGGACTATAATTTTAGAAAAAGTAATATTTCAAAAAAAAAAAAAGACATGATGTGAATTAAAGTCAAACAAGTTTACTTTAGGTAAACAATTCAGTACTCAGAAAATTAAACTACCAGTTTGGGATTGTGGTTCACAAGTTCATTACAAAAACTTTGGTTAAATGTGTTTTTAGAAGTTGGTCATAAACTTGATAAACTTTTAGGGGTTCGCACACACCGGACGAGAAGCGCAGGGCAGCACCGCGCAAACTCCTATTGTACACCAGACGCGCACTTTCTCATCAGTGTATGGCCAGCAATATTGTTATGTTTAATGACATGAAATGAAGGTAATGTCTGTTCTATGTTATGATTGTACTATACAATTAAATACAATCGTTTCTCAGTCTGAAAACTTTACCTCAGAGCATCCGTTCACTAAATGAATTGAGAATCTCACCTGAAAATTCCAATAACATCAGCGATTGTCATTCAAGCAGCTGATTTCTGTAAATGAATGAAAAACGTATATTGCAGCATAGGGCGATGTCAGGATACATTAGCAACGCTTCAATTTTATATAAAACTATGTAAATGGCGCTTTGTGGCGCAGCAGGATTTTGAACACAGTCCTGAGCCGTTGCTGGGCGCCGCCGGTGTGTGTACACTCAGAGAATAATGTGTTTGAATTTAAAAGATGTGGCGCTGAGCTTCTTGTCTGGTGTGCGACGCCCTTTAGACTCTCCGCCCGCCGAAACCGTTTCACTGCTGCTCACGCGACGGTCCTGCTCGACGCTATGCGCGGCTACTGCTCGCGGTGTGAATGAACGCACTCATTGATTATGAGCGCCAAACAAAATACGCTCTGCTCCCGCGCCGAACTTGTAAAGACACAGTTCACAAACTGCATGGTTCCTGACGATATCAGTAGTGCTCTCTTTACTCTGGAAACCAAAATGATTCCACACTTCCGAACGGAATAGAGCGGGAGCCGATCTTTACACGGGGTTCAGCCATATCTTTGTTATTTACGTTAGGCTAGTGCGTCTATGAACAGCCAAAAAAAATAAAAAATAAATAAATAAATAAAAAAATCGATATTGCGTTTCTGAAAATCGATACAGTATTGCAAAATAAAATATCGCGATACTCAAGTGTATCGATTTTTTTCTTACACCCCTACTTTATATACTCACTATACTCGGACCTTGTGCTCATTTTTATTTATGTACATCAGGAAGCTACAGGACATCGTCTTTCAAAACATAACCTACTCGAAAGAGAAAAAAAGAATGAATGTGTCATTGTCCCCAGCACATTTCAAACCAAACTGACGACCATGATTTGTATGTATATATTTATATACCACATTTTAATATAAGAAGAAATCTTTGTTTTAGGCTCTTTTAAGAGTATCAAATGGCATGTTATTATCTGTTGACGCTGGGAACTTTGCGGATTCTGCTATTGGTTTTGAGTGCAGCCTTTGATACGGCTGATCATGATATCCTTATTTCTTGTCTTGAACATTGTGCGGGTATTAAAGTTATGCATTGAATGCGCTCAAATCTGATTTGAACAATATAACTTTTTCGGTCTATATAAATGGATGTTTATCCACAAAAACACATTTGTCTTGTGGGGTTCCCCAAGGATCTATTATTGGCCCCATTTTGTTTTCTTTATATAAGCTCCCTTTGGGCTCAATATTTAGAAAACGCAGAGTTTTATTCCATTGTTATGCAGACGACACTCAAATATGTGTGCCCATTAAGCAAAATTACAATCCTGGTCTATGTGCTTTAACTGCCTGTTTGTCAGACATTGGCATGGATGTCCAATATATATATTTTTTTAATCTCAATGAGAGTAAGACTGCAGGCAATTGTGTTTGGACCATTAGCTGTCTCTGGCAGCTTAAATATAAATGTTGGGCAGCTTAGCTGCTTATGAAAAGCCACCAGTTAAAAACATGGGTGTTGTCTTTAGCTCTGCCCTGTCATTTGATAAGCAGGTAAATGCAGTAGTCAAATCATGCTTTTTTATGGATAAGACTACTGGCTAAGGTTAAAAAAATGTTTAACCCATACTGAGTTTGAGAGAGTAATACATGCATTTATGTCTTCTCATCTTGATTATTGCAATTTAATTTATATGTATTAATCAATCATATGAACCGTTTGCAGTACAAAATGCAGCTCTTAGACTAAATAAGCACATTACCCTCGTCTTGCTCTCTCTGCATTGGTGGTCGGTGTGTTTTTAGAACAGAGTTTAAGATTTTACTCTTTGTTTTTAAGGTTTTAAATGGGTTGGCGCCTTTCTTATTTATCTGAACTTGTGACTATTAACCATATCTGCTAGATGCTCAAGGTCGTCCAATCAGAATCTGCTTAAGGTTCTAAGATCTCGGTGGAAAAAGGGACACTGAGATTTTTCCATACTCAGCCCCAAATTGTGGAATAGTTATTCATTATCTATAAGGGTATTCGCTAGAATCTCCGTTTAAGACAGAACTCAAAACATACCTTTTAGAGAAGGATTATAATATGTAAGTCTTTTTGAACTTGTTTTTCTTTGTATGTAAATGTATTTGAATGTTATTTTATTGTTTTGATTGGTGTTGTTTTTACAGCTGTTGTACAACACAACGTTTAGCAACAGTTGTTTTATTGTGCTATATAAATAAATAAACTCTTTTTTTTTTAAACTACATTACCGGAAAAAAATTAACACTTAAATGTTGGAAAGGTTTTTCTGCAGTACTAATTTATTTATTTTTGCACCTTATGTGTGTAACCCTAGTTTGCATGTCACATGTTAAGTGTTTATATAGCCGTGGTCATATATCTTTAATCATACAGAACCCTGAGCAGAGCTTTTTGGAGTGACTTCACACTGCAGGTAACACACTCTTTACATCTCGATTAGTTTAGATTGATTATCTATCGTAGAAAATGTGTCTGAGTCTGATTTGTTTGACCATTCACATTTAACACATTAGTAAAATGCATTCAAAGAAGTAAAAGAAAAAAAGTGACAAGAGTTTTTTTAACCTGAGCCTCTGAACGCATAATCATGACATCTCTCTTGAATAAAATGTGCTGACATATACTCTCGAATGTACACATTCTCTACACAATGAAGATTGGTGTGACTGAATGACTGTGATTTGATTCATTATATCTCAGCCTTTATCGTCTCGTCTAACACTTATATTTTTCTCTCTGTCTCCTTTGTAGATTACAATTGCACAATCACTTATTGATTAGAGAGGCACTGAGCATGAACATCTCCACTGAAAATTTCAACTCAACTGAGGTTCATCCTTCCACCATAATGCAAGGAACATTGATACTGAGAGGTGTCAGGATTGCTTTGCTTGGCTTTAATATACTGTTCGGACTTCCTACACACTCCTATATTTTGTGGCTTATTGCACGAGAAGAGAATTCCTACAGAAATCATCAATCTCAATCTCACAGTTTGCGAGATAATTTACTCTTTCATTTTTCTTACACAAATATTCCCAAGTCTAGAGTTACTTTATCAGTTTTTACAAGGACTAGGCATCACTGGTCGTCCTCTGTTTCAGTGTCTGATGTGTGTTGAGCGTTACCTGGCAGTGGTTCATCCTGTAACCTTTCTGAAGTTCAAACCTCTCAGATATAGAGTGATCTGCTGCACTGTTGTCTGGGTTATCACCCTTGGATCCTGTTTGGCTGCTATGACCATACAAACAATGTCTGATCCGAAGACATTTTCATGGTTCTTCTCGATTCAGTTCCTCCTCTACTTCTCTATCCAGTTGTTTTGTCTTGTGGCTGTTCTCAGAGCTCTGAAGCAGTCAGGACCAGGAGAGAGAGGGAGAGAGAGAGAGGAGGAAAACCACATGAAGAGAAGAGCGTTTCATCTCATTCTAATAACTACTGTTACTTTAGTTGTCATGTTAGTACCTTTCGTTTTCGCTGGATTCCTCACTATTCTGCAACAGCAAGAACAGCAAGGATTTTTACTGATCTGGTTTCTTGGTCCTGGCTGTTTCATCCTGGCTGGTTTTGTGCAACCTGTTCTTTTTCTGCACAGGGCTGGGAAACTCTTCTGTCTCTGTTCTTCATAAAATGAAAAAGCAAATGTTTTAAACAGTACATTTAAAATGGTCCAAACAAAATGAAAAAAAAACAAAAAACAAAAACAAAATGGTCAGAATAAATGTTCAGCTTTTAAATGTTCATGTGATTGTAGAATTTGGACTATTAAGTAAATATACTTTTAACTCCTGAGGGTGTTCAAGCTTAATTTAAACTATCTTTGTGAAAATAAAATTGTGACAATTTAATCTGTTACTGGGAATAAGTGAAGTAATCCATTGGTTTATAGATTTTAGTTTGCTCGTTTTGTTTTAAAATTAAGGTTTGTGTAAACCTTTTCTGTTTTAATGGTTTGTTTTGTTTTATGTATGAATGTTCAAATAACAAATTTCATATACAAAAAAACTTGTTTTCTATGCAAAATAAACCAAAACTTTCTATATGAATGTATTACATTTTATCATTACACATCAGTTTGGTATTTTATAAGGCTAAAACTGTCTCAAATTTTCATTATATTTTGGTAATTTTCTCTACACCAAACCACTAAACATTTTTATTTATGGGTAATTACAACATTTTCAGGGATCTGATATTTTTCTTTTTGCACCTAATGTGTAGATTATAACCCTGATTTGCATGTTACATGTGACGTGTTTATATAGCCGTGGTTTTATATCTTTAATCATACAGAACCCTGTGCAGAGATTTCTGCAGTGACTTCACACTGCAGGTAACACACTCTTTAAATCTCGATTAGTTTTGATGATTAACTATCATAGAAAATTTTTCTAATTAGATTTTTGGTAACACTCTACAATACGGGTGCACTAATAAGCATTAATTCATGCTTAACTAATGCACAGATAATACTTAATTAATGTGTAACTAATGATTATCTAAGCTATTAATTAATGATTACCACATTAGGAACTAATTAAGAGTCTGTAAGGTTAATGTTTTAGTTAATACATTAATTGTTATTAATTAAAAATGTAATTATGGATTCATTCCATAATAACAATTTTTTTTAACTAATAGTGTTAATTACCAGAATGAGCCAAAGCCTTGTATTTCAACTTCCAGATAATATGACAGGTACACTAATATGCATTAATACATGATTAATTACTTCATTGTTAGTGCAAATTCATGTGCAAATTACTACAATTACTAAATGACTAGTAAATAATGATGTGCCCCAACAAGTAAAGTCATAACATAATGATACCTTTGCAAATCATTAGCTAATGATTAATTAAAGCAGGCAACTGGAAGTTGAAGTGCATAGCTTTGACTAATTGTGGTAATTAACACATTAATTTACACTATTAGTTAATAAAATATTAATGAATTAATACACAATGACACATTGAATTAATAGCAATACATGTATTACTTAATCTATTAATCATATAGAATCTTTATTAGTTGCTGATGCAATAATCATTAACGAATGGTTTCTTCATGAGTTATACATTAACTCATGATTATCTGTGCATTAGTTAAGCGTGAATTAATGCATATAAGTGCATCCGTATTGTAAAGTGTTACCAGATTTTTTTGACCATTTAAATTTTACACATTATTAAAATGCATTAAAAGGACAGATGATAAAAGAAAAATTGACAAGGGTTGAGCCATGAACTCTTATGCAAAAACATTGATCTTGATTTCTTTCTTGAATAAAATGTGCTGACAAATACTCTCAAATCTACACATACGTATATACACAATGTAGAATGACTGTGATTTGATTTATTCAGTCTCGCCATTTGTCGTCACGTCTGACGTTTTCTCTCTGTCTCTTTTGTAGATTACAATTGCAGAATTATTTATGGATTAGAGAGCCACTGAGCATGAATGTCTCCACTGAGAACTCAACTGAGGTTCAACCTTCCACCTATATGATAAACAATGAAGCTTTATCAGTGAAGGGTCTCAGAGACTGGTTTGCTATGCTGTAATCTGCTGTTTGGGCTTCCTACACACTCCTATATTTTGTGGCTTATTGCACTGAGGAAGAAGAATTCCATCAGAATTCCTCAATGTCAATCTCACATTTTGCGAATATACACTCACCGGCCACTTTATTAGGTACACCTGTCCAACTGCTCGTTAACACTTAATTTCTAAGCAGCCAATCACATGGCGGCAACTCAGTGCATTTAGGCATGTAGACATGGTCAAGACAATCTCCTGCAGTTCAAACCGAGCATCAGTATGGGGAAGAAAGGTGATTTGAGTGACTTTGAACGTGGCATGATTGTTGGTGCCAGAAGGGCTGGTCTGAGTATTTCAGAAACTGCTAATCTACTGGGATTTTCACGCACAACCATCTCTCAGGGTTTACAGAGAATGGTCCGAAAAGAAAAAACATCCAGTGAGCGGCAGTTCTGTGGGCGGAAATGCCTTGTTGATGCCAGAGGTCAGAGGAGAATGGCCAGGACTGGTTCGAGCTGATGAGAAGGGCAACAGTGACTCAAATAACCACCCATTACAACCAAGGTGGGCAGAAGAGCATCTCTGAACGCACAGTACGTGGAACTTTGAGGCAGATGGGCTACAGCAGCAGAAGACCACACCGGGTGCCACTCCTTTCAGCTAAGAACAGGAAACTGAGGCTACAATTTGCACAAGCTCATCGAAATTGGACAATAGAAGATTGGAAAAACGTTGCCTGGTCTGATGAGTCTCGATTTCTGCTGCGACATTCGGATGGTAGGGTCAGAATTTAGGCGTCTACAACATGAAAGCATGGATCCATCCTGCCTTGTATCAACGGTTCAGGCTGGTGGTGGTGGTGTCATGGTGTGGGGAATATTTTCTTGGCACACTTTGGGCCCCTTGGTACCAATTGAGCATTGTTGCAACGCCACAGCCTACCTGAGTATTGTTGCTGACCATGTCCATCCCTTTATGACCACAATGTACCCAACTTCTGATGGCTACTTTCAGCAGGATAATGCGCCATGTCATAAAGCTGGAATCATCTCAGACTCGTTTCTTGAACATGACAATGAGTTCGCTGTACTCAAATGGCCTCCACAGTCACCAGATCTCAATCCAATAGAGCATCTTTGGGATGTGGTGGAACGGGAGATCGCATCATGGATGTGCAGCCGGACAAATCTGCGGCAACTGTGTGATGCCATCATGTCAATATGGACCAAACTCCCTGAGGAATGCTTCCAGCACCTTGTTGAATCTATGCCACGAAGAATTAAGGCAGTTCTGAAGGCAAAAGGGGGTCCAACCCGTTACTAGCATGGGGTACCTAATAAAGTGGCCGGTGAGTGTAATTTACTCTCTCTAGGTTTTTTTCTTTTTCTTTCACAAATATTCCCAAGTGTAGCAAGTATTAGCAAGTATTGTTAGCTTGTTTTTTTAAGAATGACTTAAGAAAATCCGCTTTTATCTTAATGTGTAAGGTCACTCAGTGTCCAGGACCGCGATTGTTATTTTTAACATTATTTTTAATGTTATAAAAGTTATTTTTAACGGATAGAACCAGATTGGCCGACCCGTAGCCTTCACACGCCCACTCAATGCATGGAGGATCTGACAGGATTAATGTTACATTACCTCGGTTGAGTGACCTGACTTCTACAGTACACCTTATAGAGAAATCGATCGTAAAGAGAAACTGAGGGCATATAAATCTTTGGATGCCTATAACTATGTGCTGAATGGTCCTGTACAAGACGTGTACGATCCGCAGTTCTGCCGAGCCAGCGCCGAGACGATGACAATGTAAAGAGTGACATTACGGTGCGATTTTAATGATGTGAATATTTTCTAGAAAAAAAAATTCCAGATATAGTACAGCATATTCATTTTTCATCAATTCTTGCACCAAACAACACAACAAAATGACATTTAATAATAGTAACAATAATTTAAGCTCCTTATTATGTAGCCGAATCTGTGCTGGTTTGTATAGGCCGCCTCCAGTTTTCACTTTGTTTTGCCTCCAGCTAGCGCCATGACGTAACTGTGACTTCGGCGCAAAAGGGGTCTGTATGCTCATATAAATGGCAAAAGTTCATGGGGCACTAACCTTGTTTTAAGATAAATCCCTTTTATTTGCGATGTATTGGATAAGTACTTCATTACCCAATCCTGAACAATCCCACAGAGATGCATCTGATTGGTGGAAGTCGTGTAACGTGTCTGAAACCCCGCGAAGGCACGCTGAAGACTGAAGATCGTGTAATGACGTAGGGCTAAGTTAATTGGTCACACCTCAGAGACACCCCTGCGCCATTGGATGTGCAGTTGTCGCAGCACAGCCTATAAGCAAGCTAGATGCTCAATGTTTTAGCTGTGCAGCGGCAAATGCGTTTTACATATGTGACCCGCTCTGGCGAAATGAGTCGGAAGTCGCAACGTTCCATTTTAAGATATGGCCCGATTATGTGGAAAAACAATGAAATAACAAAAAAATATTTTTTTTTTGCTAATTTCAAATAACAGACATTCAAAAATAATCTCCAAAAGTTTCGTAGTCCAAATAATTGAGTAAAGGTATTTAAATGACGATTAAAGTTGTCAAAGCTTTAAATTCGCTGAAATAAACATTGCTCTTCTCAACTCCCCTCACCTCTGCGCATTTCCCGGGTATCCGCTGAAACGTTGAACTCAAAGCGTTGAACTCACTGGAGGCTTCTAACCTAAGCTGTGTGAGTATATTTATCTGCAAGAAGAATACATCTAAGGCTGTAACGATCGCGACACTCAGATCCACGAACCTGTCGCGGTGTGAGAAGACAGAATCACGAAACGTCCCTTCATCTCCTGCCGTTATCCTTCAAGTCCAGACCCAATGCTACCACATCTTTAATTTACTATTATTATTATTTGAAGAGTTAACGTCATAAAATACGTAGACCTACACCACAAAACTAGTTAAATTATTAGGCTACTAAATTGTTTAAAATTGGTCAATTTCAGCATTATGGAGGAGATCCATAATTCCCAGATAATGAAATATTTTAATAAATAGGCCTATTTGAATTAGCTACACTGCACAAACCAAAAGTAGTAATCCTACCCACCGGATGAAGAAGGGTTGACTCTCCCCAGAACATAAAATCTTCATTTTATTTTATTTTCCGTGTTTGTATTTATGAGGAAAAAACTATGATTCGAACGTGACCGTTCTCTGGAAGCAGCACTAAAACTTTCACAGAGCCTAATCAGAAAGTAAGCACAAAGCCTTTCTTTAAAGTGAATTTCATTTTGAAATAATTTAATCTTAATTTAAATCAATGTTTCATCAACCAATTACCAGGATTTAATAATAAGAAATAAATATTGCAGACAATAGACCTAATCACTACATGGAGGCGGCGGCACGTTAACTAAAGCTCGTCTCATGAAACAAAAGTCAGCGTATAAGGTATTCTACTTGCCAAACAGACCTGAGAAATATATATATATATATATATATATATATATATATATATATATATATATATATATATATATATATATATATATATATATGAAATGTCTACTTTTAAACAGAACCATTCAAAACGAAAGAAAACAGACTGCTCTCTGCTTATATGGGCTAATCCGTATGAAAAGTGAATTTCTCTCTGGCCCCTCTGTTCAATCTTTCTGATTTTAGAACATTTTTGTAAAAGTGCCTTTTAAATTATTTAATCCAAAAAACTTAAAATAATTTGAGCTTCAGCCTGGTTAAATCGCATTATATTAATGTATTTGGTCAAATTAAGCTATAAAATAAATCATTTATCCCTTAAAATGTAATGGATTTTGAAAGAAATCAACAACAACAACAAAAAAGTGCAAAAAAACTTTAAAGGCGATTTTCTCAGGTTTTCAATTTGAAAAAAAGGTCAGATGACCAGAATTCAAATGTGTATATCTTTACAACCATTCAAGGTATGACTTTGACTAAGATATAATTTGAAAGCTTACGGTGTCCTCTTTCTATTAATACCAAAATCAAAATTTCAAAATTTGGGTCACTGTGACTCATTTTGCTGGATCAGGTCACATATAAGCTTCAGTAAATCGAGAGAAAAGGAGTTACCCTGCACATTCACTATATAAAATTCACTGGAGGAAAAACTTCACGTGGCCGTCGTCAGATTTGGAAGTCACTCAAAAGGCTATTTCACGGTGGCTTTCCGTCGACTTTAGTGAGGTGCGGTGGTTTATGGGAGGAGTAGTTCCTTTGCTCGGAAATGAAAATATGTACACAGGCTTGTACCATTGACTTTTTTTGGAGTTTTCTCTTCATTTTTTCACTCAAAATTATATTTTGTATGCTTATGAGTTCAGCCGTAGCTGGTAATCCTCAGACATGCTCTAATACTCTTTAGATATGGATTTTACAAAATGTCAATGGGAGAAATGAATGGGAAACTTCCGGCACCAGCGCTCGCTCAGGCTGTGGACGGGACTGTGGTGCTCTATTGGCCGCGCTGATAATCGTCACAGAGCGCAGCAGCCAAAGTTAAACTATTTTGAACTTTGACAGCGGCATGTGCGCGAGCAAGTCAATGGTGCGCACCGCTGTGTTTGCGCTTAGGTCGACGCAGCAACAAAACATCTTCGCGCAGCGTAAGCCATTGAAATGAATGGGTTTCATAGCGCAGCGCATTCCGCATCCTGTGTGAAAGGCCCATAACTGCGCTACGCTTCTAGGTTGTACGTTACACACATCACACTCATGACCAGCGTCGGCCAATAGTAAGCCTTCGTGTGACAAACAACACAGAAGCGTTGCGCAGTTCCACTACGTGAAATCGAGAGGCCCACAGAGAAGGAAATTAATAGTTGAATAAAGTCGTATTTAAATTTTTATTTTTTTTGTGCACAAAAAGTATTCTCGTCGCTTGATAAACTTAAGAGTGAGCCACTGTAATCACTTGGACTACTTTTTACAATGTTTTTAACTTTTTGGGCCGGCCAGTTTCGATCCCTTATTATAGACAAAGATAAACGTAAGTCTTACGGGGTTGGAACAGACGTGTGGGTGAGTGATTACTGACAGAATTTTTATTTTGGTGTGAACTAACCCTTTAAGGGAGAAAATAGATTGGAATAAAGTTTGTTACCTGAATTAAATTTCAAAACCGCATAAAACACTAAATATGTGCAGCAATGTCATCATATAGTGCTTCATATTAATTCAAACATTTTCTTTTTCGTCTAAAAGCAGTTTAGTAACCACATTCACTTCTGAAAAGAAGGCCACGTATATGTACAACCTAAAATAAGGATTCATATTTATTAAACATTTGCTTTTTTATTTCTATCTTTAAAAAAAAATGTCAAGGTCATTTTTGTTGAAAGGTGAGGTTAATTTACTGGTGTCGTGAAGTGCTGTTAAGTGAACTTTACAGTATAAAAATGTTTTTTGAGTGCTTGCTCTAGCGCTAGTTAAAAGTAAATGACATTTTTCTTGTTCTATATTAGTTGACATTCAGCTCCGATCATACATTTTTTACATATCCGAAAAGAACCTTGGACCGATTTCATATCATACCACAAGATGATTTGCATTTATGTAAATATATATATCAGAAACTTTCAAATGTGAATGTTCCACATGTACAGTATGTAAACTGTATAGGTTTGTCTATTCTATACAAATATTTTAACTATTTGTTTTTCATGTAATATGTCACATATCCTCGTGACAGCATGTATAAATATCCAAGGCAGTTTAGAGATTTATGTTGATCCAGAAAGACAACATTCATTCTTCAGGTGAACCTTTTTAAAATAAATATATTTATATGTATATTACTTGTATTGTTTTTCCCCACTTGAATAATATAGGCCTATAGAATTATAGGCAAGATTAGATATTTTGTAAAATGGGGTTGTTACAGAACATTTACCATTGTTTTATCCACATATTATTTTGTTTGAATATTGTAAACTTTAGTAATTTGGAGAGTGAGTTTTATATTTGTTTGAGAATTTTAATCATTTGAACTCAGCTGAAAATGCCATGCTTTTTCATGAAACTAAGCAGTGAATCTTATACTTGAATTATATTTCAATTGGTGGACTTTTTAACATACTTTATGGAATTTACTGTATATTTTTCTTATGTAAGATATGTTTATGCACAGTATCGCTTGTTTCTTTCATTGATGGCTGTGATTTGGCTGATATTTTGATCATTTCAGAGCAGATGAATGACTCCAATGGAAACCCCACCTCACCTGAGGTTCAGTACAGCAACATCACAACACAAACATCCTCATCAATGGATGGTCTGAGGATTATTGTGCTTTGCTTTAATCTATTCTCTGGTGTTCCGACATACTCATATGTTATATGGCTTATTATTAGGGGAAGAAATGGAGTTGCATCAGAATTGTTCAACTTCAATCTCAATGTTTGCGAGATTCTTTCTCTCTGTCTTCTTTGGCCTTTCTGCTGTCAGAAAAAGGTCAAATTTTTGTGACAATACAGAGACTTTCACTTGGACTAGCCATCACCATTCGTCCTCTGTTTCAGTGTCTGATCTGTGTTGAGCGTTACCTGGCAGTGGTTCATCCTGTAACCTTTCTGAAGTACAAGTTATTTAAATATAAATGTGTCTGTTCTGTTGTTGTCTGGCTTTTAGGTGTTGGCTCCTGTTTGTCCTCTCTGTTTATCTTTCTCTCAAACAAGATGGATGAATTTACATGGTTCATCCTTTTGCAGTTCCTCCTCTTCCTCTCCATCCAGTTGTTCTGCTGTGTGGCTGTTCTTAGAGCTCTGAAGCAGTCAGGACCAGGAGAACGAGGAGAGAGAGAGAGAGGAGGAAAACCACACGAAGAGAAGAGCATTTTATCTTATTTTGATAACTACTGTGACAATGATATTCATATATACCCCTTTCATCATCTCATCAATCCTCTGTATTCTGATACAACAAGATTTTCAAGTTGTCTTGCCTATTAGTTTTGCTTTTTTTATTCTGGGTGGTTTTGTGCAGCCTATTGTGTATCTGCACCGTTCTGGGAAACTCTCCCACCTCTGTTAATTGCATGCAACAGTTTTACAAAACTCTCTTCTGAGAGATTGTATTTAGCATTTAATGTATTTGCTTATTTATTGTTGTTAACCTTTATTTCTGGATATTAAAAAGGTATGCTTATTTCAATCTGAATAATGGAGTATTTAATTCCAGATTGGTTGTTATTCCATTAGGGCAAAGTCCATACATTTGAATTAGACTGAATTAATGAGTTTAAATGACAAGTGGTATTGATGTACAGCTCCAAAACAGCACGTTTACAAAGCAGTTGATTACAGTTTTCAGATTACGGTTGTCTTAAAGCTAGGGTATACGATTTCAAAGATTGTTCATTATTAATATCCTTGTTTATATGCTGGTTACGGTTATATAGTACAATCCTAACAATATGAATAGAAAAAAAAGAATGAAAAAAATCCATTCACTCTATTGGCTGTAAAGCCGCAGAGAAGTTGACCAATGTAAGCTGTGCGGCCGCACAACTTACATTGGTCAACTGCTCTCATCCAATCACCAGCTCCACTTGAAACTCCGCCTGGCACTCGCATCCATAGACAGTAAAAGAAATGGACACAGCGACCCCGTTGATTTCAACGGAGAGAGCTGAAGCTCATTTTGCTTCTATCTATGCCATGGGCTGACTTTAAGACAGTAAAAGATTGCCTGCAAGGCTGTGCGAGCTTCTCCTCCTGTGTATACGGTAACTTCTCCACTGCGCGACGGACAGTCGAGTGGTTATGACGCAATTTTTAGCCTATTTTTACAAGAACGGCTTCTACGGGGCCATAACGTAACATACAAAGTAATGGAGCCTTTTATACATTGCTGTGTTTCTTTAGAAATAAATAATGGACAAATGGAGTCTTTGGACGCCTCAAATGTAAAGTTATTCGCTGTCAAAGTGACGCCAAAATGAATGGGAGTCAATGGGATGCTAACAGCAGGAGATAGCCCGCTACAATGGCGGCCCCTTGAGGCAGCTTCAGCTTCCGCCTGATGGATTACCCCCTTGCTCGCATCTCCAACCCAACCGCACCCGACCCCGCCCCCCTCCTTACGCGAGCAAGTGCAGCTGACAGACAGTCAATGGTAGCTAGCTAAGTAGCGTCATATCAGCACTGGATAAAGCATTGGATAAAAATATAAACGACAGCAGCAAGCGGCCCCTGTTTGGACGAAAGAGAAAGTATGTGGAGGAAAGAGCGGAGATAAAAAACAAATGTGACGCTGGACGATAAATATCAGGGTCCAACATTGACCGTTGGAGGAAGCTTCAGGGAGATCTGGCACTGAAAACCGACTGACACGGGCACGGCTGACTTTTTGTTGAGCAGGTAAACATTTATTTATACTTTTATGTTGTGACGTGTGTTACATAGCTTTTTATCAGTTTGACAACTTGCTCATGCTGCCGGTCGGCATTGGCAATGTTAGCCGTTTAGCATTCGCCGATCACGGGTCAAAGTAATTATTTATATTTCTAAAAGAGCTTCATTATATTTCAGTATGCCTAGCGGGTTTCTGTTCAAGCCGATCGGAATTTGAACAATATGCGCTGTGTGCTGCTATAACAATTACTCAAAACCTTAGAATAACATTTCATGTGTTGCTAGTCTTGCGTTGTTGACGTGAACTCATCCGTGACATAGCTCAGGGATCAGGTAGAACAGAGGGGAGGGGTGTGTGTGTGTGGAGGGGCGGGATGAGTTTTTTAAAACTTCCCTTCCGTCTCAGGCTTTCTTGAACCGATTTTCAACATTGTATACCATAGCTTTAATGGTTACTTTAACAAAAGTGACAACCGCATTCTGTAACAATTCACAAGAGCCACTCTGCATGTTTCGTGAGTGTTTACGGTTTTCATGTAAGGTTTCGATAACTCACAGAGTCAGATATATCAGCCCATTCTCACCCCCAAGGCGTCATCTATCTGGGAAGCATTTGACCATGCTTCAACATCTGACGATTTCAGGCGCCTTTAGCGTCAGTTAGATGACGCCTGAGGTATCGTGTAACCCTACCTTACCCCAGACTAGAGGTCTTCACAGTGCACCCTGAGACCCGTAGACCCGGGACCCGACCCGGGACCCGGTGACGGGTTCGGGTCTATATTTTAAATGATCAGCCGGGTCCGGGTCGGGTCCGAATCTATTACTTCGGGTCCCGGGTCTGTTTAACATTGTGTGTAATACCCGTGCGAATCGGAGTGCAAAGTCCAATCTCAAGCGCGTGTCATGTTTCTATGGCAATCAGAGCAGAGCTTCCGCCAGACCGCGCTTTACATTCTCCTATTTTCATAATAGTATAAATGAGCCGTCTTGTTTAATCTTAAAGTTTTGGTGGTCAGATTTAGACGCAATGAAGAACAGAGCACAGATATGATCAAGCTGAACAAGCAACAAGCAATCGTTAAATATAGTTCAAAAGGGCAAACAGTTAAAAGTTATTATGCGAGTTAACTCGAGTCAGAATGTACATGTCATGTGCAAGAATGCATTTGTCATCCATCACCGTGACATCAAGTGGACATTTAAAGCTGAAATAATAAGTGGATTAAGCTTGGAATAACGAGAGAAATAACGTGGATAGAACTTTCTTTTCGGTGGATTGTAATGCATCACAGTCAGTCAGGTAACGTTACAAGGAAGTGAGACGACGACTACTAAAATTAGGTAAGACAAAAAGCTTTATTTTTCGCAACTCGTGTGAAATAATATGTGACGACAATCGGGTCCAGTCGGGTTTGTGTCTTTCTGCCGGGTTCGGGTCCAGTTTTCAAATAGATAAGACGGGTCCAGGTCGGGTCCGGGCAGTATATTTCTCGGGTCTGCACGGTGCCGGGTCCAACTTTTGAAATGAACGTGACGGTCGGGTCGGTTCGGTGTAGCACATTACGGGTCTCTTTCGGTTCGGATATGCCGTTTTGGATCTGATGGAGACCTTCTACCCAGACCTAAACCCAAACGCGTGCATCTAACTGACGCTTTCCTTTACCCGTCGGTTGAGATGACGCCGTCAGGATTGCGTCATGTAACTGACGCTAAAGGGCGCCTGAAACGTCAAATATTGAAACATGGTCAAAGGTGAGCGCCTTCGGGTGAGAATGCGTTGGATATATGAACTGTGGCTGTGTTCACACCTGGTATTAAAACCAGGTAGGTGTCTTGGTCGATCAGATCACAAGACGAGGGAGACACATTCCTGTTTACACATGGTATTAATCCATCTCTTTTGTCCACTTTCAACCTGAACTAGTATAAATGTTGTTTCAACTCCAAAATGCATGCTGAAATAACTGCAATAACTTTTTACGAGCTTTACTCCGTGTAGATATCGCAAGGTGTGTGTAAAGGTGATTAAAGCAAGTGGAAGGTCAATATGTCTTGTTGGTTTCATATGGTGATTCGGCAGACATAACAAGAACAAAAAAGTAAAAAAAAAAATCACCTTAGACTACTAAATAAAGAGTTAACATTGAAGGTGTGAATGAAAAATGAGCGAATTCAGACAGTTTGTAGAGCTTGATGTAAATGAAAATTGATGAAAATTAGCAAACTGGCAGCTCCAGTAATGATGTATCTTGAAACTAGTGTGTACAGGCTAAACCTTAATTAATCAATTTAATAATAAATTAAAAAAGAGTTTATGGAGGATATTATGTAATTGGACATGATGATTGCATGCATGTAAATGCAACCGTCACAGTGCATTGTGGATATTCTCTAGGCTGCGTTCCTATTTTTTTGGTAGGCCTACTTTTCAATCAGAAGGTTGCGTCCTAGTTAGGGATGGGTATCGTTCAAGGTTTTATCGGTATTACTACTACTCTTATCGATACTGCTTATCGATACGGTACTTTAACGGTATTCTTATCGGTTCTTTTTAGTGTTTTTTTTTTTTTGAATTAAGAACATAATTAACTTTATATTTTGAAATGTTAAATAGAAAAAGCAATGCTTTAACAAAACGAAGAAACAAATCTTTTTTATGCAGCATCGATGCTGGCTTTTTTGTTTTATATACAAAAGATAGGACACATAAGAAAAAACACGTAAACACACAAGAATACAATTAATCAAATATACAAATTATATACACAGTGTTTTAATTTCAGGAAGGTCTACTAACATTACTTTGTTTCTGTCTGAAAAGAAATCTAATTTAGTAATCAAATGTAAAATAGCACTGTATAGTTTATCATAGATAGATGAATGCTTATTAAATCTAAAGTTACTCATTCAAGAGCTCTGAGGGATTTGCTCTGCCTTTTGTTGTTTGATTTGCATTAGGCTAATGGCTGAATCGTCAGCAGGTTTCTTAGACTGCTGCCCCTTTAAGACCAAGTGCAGATCTGATGCACCATCATTTTCTCCTACCCTATCTCACGACCAATTTCGTACGAATTCGATACGAGTGATTAAAAAGTGGCTAATTCGTACTAATTCGATATCGACCTCACTCGTACAAATTCGTATCGATTTTGTCTAAACCCACGTGACGGTTAAGTTTAGGGGCGGGGTTAGGGGTAGGTCATTCGTACGAATTCATACGAATTGGCCAATTCGTAAAATATGTACGATTTAGCAAAATCGTACTAATTTGTACGAGTGAGGTCGTATGAATGTTACGAATTAGCCACCTCGTAAAATTCGTACGAATTCCCGTGAGATTGGGTTGTTTTCTCCCTATTATTTATGTCCATTTAAGACATAATTGTGTTTAAGTGAATAAACTATGTTTAAGTGAATCTCAGAGTTTCTCATTTTGACATTTTTATGTATATTTGATAGTTTAGGAGGACACACAAAGCCCAAAATATACTTTTCTTGTCTCGATTGCAAGTCCGTTTCGGAGCACCGCCTTGTGAACAGCGTCTCTTGCGCAGGTTTATGTGTTTTTAATAGCCATTTTTTCTAGCAACAGTCAAGGACAGCATTTTGCAATAATCACCGATCATGCTGATTCTCACGTGTACGTTCGGGTTTTAGGAAGAACTGACAGCGCAGCGCAGTGAAGGAAGTTGCGCTGGACAGATCATGCGTCTCGTTTTTAACGGTTTTATCTCAAATATCTCTTTTTATAATCTTTGGAAGCCGAAATCTAAAAATAAAATTAGAATACATATTCCATATCTAACGTGTTAACCACGTTTGAATGTTTTAGATCTGTCCTCTTTGTCACTCAAGCAAGGGCTGTCGTGTTGCAGCGTGCTGTGGTCGGCGTGAGAGATCGCTCTCTCTATCTCTCTCTCTTCTGAGAACTGCGAATAGCAAATTGCATCACAGCACAAATGGTTCAATTAAATATAGTTTATATATAGAAATGGCTGGCGGAGATGAACATGTTAGAGATAACGTCTTTATAGGAATAATAAATAGTAGCCTACGTGTATTTTTCTTAATTTCTCCAGTACCGAACAGCAGAACCGATAACGTTCGAGCTTATCGATACTGCAGTCTTTCAAAATTCAGCACCGAGGCCCCGTTTTAATACCAGGTTTCAGTTACCCCATTCCCTGAGTCCTGAGTGAATCTGCATCCAACTCAGTCCGTCTCAGCTTTAGTAGCTTGAATGAGACGTAGTAGTGCGCATGGCAACAGTTAACGAAATTCCTTCAGTTTTCTCATTTTCACATGATCAGTTCTGACCATGCTTCAATATTTGACGCTTTAGACGCCCTTTAGCGTCAGTTACATGATGCGAATCCTACGCGTCATCTAACTCGACGCTAAAGGAAAGCGTCGAGTTAGAGTGACAATGCGATTGGGTTTAGGTCACCAACGCATTCTCACCCCAAGGCGTCACCTTTGACCATGCTTTCAATATTTGACGTTTTAGGCTCCCTTTAGCGTCAGTTACATGATGCAATCCTTACGCAATCATCTAACTGGACGGTAAAGGAAAGTGTTCGGTTCAGATGACGCAGTTGGCTTTGGGTCTGGGGTAGGGTAGGGTTACATGCAATCCTATGGCGTCATCTTAACTGACGCTGAAGGGCGCCTGAAGCATCAGATATTGAAGCATGGGTCAAATGAGAATGAGAATGCTGTGCATAATATGACACTCAAACAAAACATCACAAGTCTTTTTGACTGAATGTCCGCTGCATGCATAATATTTGCCTATTTATTGCTACATTCATTGCCAACACATTCAGTATTGTGGAATCTGGAGTCAGAACTGCACTGTTCATCTTACAAGGCAGAGTTTGAAGATTTGATCCATCAAAACTAAGGTAACTATTTTGATTAATTAATGTTTTAAAAATATGTCTTAAATGAGTAGATGCTATATATTATATCTTATTAAAAGGAGGTAAAAGCAGAATCCTGACAGTATGTTTTTACATATATAGTATATTGCTTTTCAGGAGTGTTTGAAAGAGACTCGGTGTTATAATGGTAATCGCAGGTAAAGATGGGAAAGCCACTAAAATGAATATATTTGTTTACTATTTATTGAACATGGTGATATTAACAATTTAGGAGGTTCAAACTGCTTGATCAGGCTATATTTTAATATGCATAACCCTACTTTATGGACTTGGTAAATCTATCGACTGTGTTAATTGTGGTTTATAACTAACATCCCAGTATACATATTGTAATAACCTATTGTTGGTTTGCGTTACTATGCGACTTATGTTCTGATGTGCATCAGACATGTTTTACAGACAATAGTAAATGTACAATGTGAGAATAACTATATTATTATTTTCTTTCACTAATGCTGTTTTTCACTACATAACATGAATCTGAACTAGTCTCTGAAAGAAAAGGTTTGATGAACATGACTTTATACTGACTGTGACTTTATAGTGACTCCAAATTTATATTTTTTGCAGGTTCAAAAGCAGTCAGTTACATGGTGAACGTCACAATGGAAAACTGACTCAGTAACCAAACTCAGTGTAACTCAAACAGTATTAATGGAGCTAAATTGCTGACCTATGATGCTGTGCATATATGCCATCCAATTCCTGTTTGGTCTTCCTACACACTCCTACATTGTATGGCTCATTGTCACAGGAAAAGGAACAGGAATTGCATCTGAATTCTTCACTCTGAACATCTCCGTTTGCGAGATTATGTTAAGTCTGCGCTCATTGTTTGATCAATGCTCAATATATTTCCACGTTTTTGGAACTTAGTTATCTTTTTATCAGGATTTGTCATTCACCGGTCCGTTTCTTTCATATAGTCTGGTGTGTGTTGAGCGTGACCTTGCAGTGGTTCATCCTGTAACCTTTCTGAAGTACAAACCTCTCAGGATAGCAAAGTGGCCTGTTCTATTTTGACCTGGCTTATGATTGCTTTCAATTGTGTGTTTTCCCTGATTATACGCAACTGTTTTATGCCAATTTCATACATACTTTTACATAATGCAGTTCTTATCTCTTTATCTCCATAAACCTGTTCTGCTGTGTGGCGGTTCTCAGAGCTCTGAAGCAGTCAGGACCAGGAGAGAGAGCGAGAGAGAGAGAGGAGGAAAACCACATGAAGAGAAGAGCATTTCATTCTCATTCTGATAACTACTGGGACTTTATCACTCATGCATGTTCCGAGTTTATTTGTGGCTTTCAACATACCCTGCCAACAGCGAGAAATTCCAGAACTGGATTCATTGAGTCTCACATCTTTCGTGCTACCTGGTTTGGTGCATCCTTTTCTCTACATTCACAGAGTTTTGCAAACTGCCCTTTCTGTAGGTCTCTGTAACTGACATAAACCTGGTCATTTATTTATCTTACTATTTAAACAGAGCTGCACGAAATGTGGCTGGTGGGTAACAGATGTCATGTCATGTTCATTGTTTGTTCTTCTCAATGAAACAAAAGTCCAATGCTCGCATTTCCACGGAGCTGCCATAAATGTTAATTCTTCTCTATACTGTATATAAATGGCATGAAAATGTTTTTGCCAACAGGTATTTAGCATCATTCAGATAGAAAATAGATGTTCATATTTAATTTAAATAACAATATTTTAATGTATTTAAATATACACTCTTAAGAGGAAAAGGTTAAAGGTGCTATCTTGCATATAAAATCTAATCAGCTTCCATATTCCATAACAGATGGGGCAGTTACCAGAAATTGAGCTGTGCCGGCCGCCGCACTCTCATCGTCTTCAAACAACACAAACAAGTAGCTGTTTTGCCCTGTCTTTCTCGCACATATTATTCAAATCATAATGACACAATAGTAAAAGGTTGAAAGAATTCAGTTTCACGTGGAGCATTTTGGAGATTTTTAGAGATCAGAAGACTCAATGAACAAACATCTCAACACTAAATGATGAAGACCGTCTCATAGATCCCGCTGTCTAAAAACAAACTGGTGCATTTCTACGATATGGGAAAATACAAAGCCTGGGCAATTATTTGAAGTTAAATGGTATTTGTTTTGTTCATATTACACTTTTATTGTTTGAATTAATTTGACAGACAGCATTGGCTGATGTTGATTAAGCTCAGCGCCATTCAGAGCTGCCAACTCTACACGATTGACGCTATTTACACTTAGCAAGCAGGTTAGTTAGCTCCAGATTCTGTCAATTTTATTACGCAATTCAAACAATAAATACTGCTTTGGCGCTTGTACATGTTACACCACAGATCCCTCAGCGCACGTGAACCGATCATCTCACTAGCCAATGGTAAAAACACGAACACTGTTGAAAGATACAGTATGCTACAACTTACCAAAATGTATTCCTCATGCATAATGTTCGACCAATAATTTTTGAACTCTTCCTTGAACTGAAATGTGGTAGTGGGTTGTATTTCCATACGACTGACATCAAGTTCAAGTACACACACACATAGATATGTATATAAAGGCTAGATGTGTTATGGCGGAGTTTTCATCGTCATCATCCGTGGGCCATCTTGTCACAGGTAAGCTGATGTAAGATGAGTGGTCAACACGAACACAAATACTCTTATTCGTTGAAAATTAGGGATGGGCATTTTTCTAAAATATTGCATTCAAATATTTAAGCTATAAAAATTGAATATTCAAATATTTGTTATTATAAAATTATGTTTAATCGAAAAGCCGATTTTTTTAAGGTTTTTTTATCGTTTTTGTCACCATTTTCTGGAGCAAGCTACAATTCAGGCAATACACAACAAGCTTACAATCAGTAATTAAAGTTTCCTTTAGTTGAAAACATTAAACCGTAGGCCTATGAATAAACAAAATATATAAAAAGCATTAAAAGCATGCTCAAGCAGCGCTGAGCGGAAAAATAACCCCAATAAAGCACATTGTCACAGTATTTGATACAGAACGTACACCTATAGATACACATGAAGTCAGCAAATGACTGATTATCGTGTTTATATTGTTTAGCGTTTATGTTGAGAAAAACAATAATATCTAACGTTACATGCAGGGGCGGCGCCAGCACTCATATACTCGAGTGAGAGAAGACACTGCGCTGACAGACGTTTCAGAGACACAAGAGAACGGTGTTTCTAACAGCACTTTGCATTTTCTGTTCTTAAACCGGTCTCCCCAACGAAACTTAAAATAAGTGTGTCTCAAAATCATTTTGCTATTAGATAAGTTAACATCTTTGATCACGCGGGTCCAGCTGCGCTTACCTGCAGTTGTGATGCAATGATGAACAGCTGTCTTCCCTCACTTCGACTGTTTGGATTTCATGTGATTTCTCATGGTGATGATATCATAACTCAGATTAATTAATTAATTTGATCAAAAGTAATTCCGTTTAGTAAGAATCCTTTTCAAGTAACGTTAATTCTAAACTTCTGAAGGCAGACGAAACAACATTATGTGATCAAATACAGACAACTTGTTAATACACTCCACAGCGCCATCCAGTGCATTTAATTGTAACTGCGAGTTAGTTCTTTAGGATTTATCATGGACTCACTGCATTTATGGCCAGCAAGCAACGTATTCAAAATTCGAATAGTATTTTATTTTTCGAATAATAATTACATATCAAATATTCGAAAATTCCAAATATTGATGCACATCCTGAGTTGAAATCTTGACGGATTTACAAACGGTTTGGTTTCTTACAAATATTATTAACGAGGCTATCATTATCTGGATGATTATTTATTTATACACTTATTATTCATAAGTATGCTGTGTCATAGCTACATCTCTGACATTTATAACAAACCAAACCGTTTCAAAATCGGTATAAAATTGTAGCAAGTTATGGTTATTTGAATAGTACATGTGCCATTAACACAATGTTACGAGTGAGCGAGCTGCCTGTGACAAGATGGCCACCAGGTGCAGACGTCGACTCTCCATTGGCCAGCAGCGCGGACGACACATCTAGCCTTTATATACATATCTATGCACACACACACAAGCCGGCGCGAACTTACTCGTGTACTGCAGTTTGGCTGGTGGTAATGTTGCGCGCCCGCCTACGGCCTCCCATGGCCGAAACTGGTATTACGACACCTGACGAGCCGGGGCTAATAATTTAGCATGCTAATTTAGGTTTATATTCGGCAGCTCTATATTTTTTTCAGTTTTTTAATGACATCATTGCACTTATTTCTTCTCATTCTTTTGATGCGTGTAGCTCATTTTTTGGATATTTTTACCTCAATTATTCCATACGGCACTTTTAAAAAACTTTAAAGGGGTTACCATAATGGGGTCATTTTATGGATTTAGTTTTAAATAATAATTTTTTACTATTTTTTAGTTATAATAATATTTTTATGAATTAAGCAGTTCATAAATAAACCGCATCACTGAGAAAAAAATAACAAAGTCAGAAAAAAATAAAGTCAGACTGGCAACTCGAAGCTTGCAGGTTCGATTCTCAATAACAGCAGGCATCTGACTCCGAATTGCTTAGTAGTGAATGGCTGCCCACTCCTCTTGGTGTGTGTGTGTGTCCACTGTTTGCAGTGTGTGTGTGTGTTCACCATAGACAGTAAAAGAAATGGACACGCGACCCCATTGATTTCAACGGAGAACACTGAAGCCCGATTATTGCACTTCCTGTCTGATGTCTGAGCGATTGCGCAGGCTCAAACTGAGCGTGACAACGGTCTGACAGTTGGAAATCTAGAAGCTGTGCCAAGACAAATCTGAATCACCTAATTCCTCAGAAACGTTGTTTTTGTCCCGATGCTTTTGTGGACTCTCTATCTATAGACGCTTTCATTAGACGCGTTGCCATGGTAATCCAAAGTTAACTTCCGTTCTGTTAGTTTATACTGTTTATTGGATAATACGGCATTGACTGTATTAGATACTATATTAAAATAGCTAGGTTTATCCGAGTATCCGGTACAGTGTTTCCCATGCATTTATTAGTGGCAGCCCACCACATTATCAGCGCTGACCGCCACATATTGATTTCCGTGTTTTTTACAATTTAAGATGGGAAAAGTTGTATTTGACTGCAGAGTTGCGTGTAGCGCATATCGCACGCTCCTCTCTCTCTCTCTCTCTCTCTCTCTCTCTCTCTCTCTCTCTCTCTCTCTCTCTCGCTCTCTCTCACAAACACATTAACAGCGGAGCAGAATGTATCATAACAACGCTGCACAGATCCATCCAACATCCTGTCATGTGGAGACCAGCCTTAAAAAAAGTTAGCAAGCATGTAAGAAGCTAATAAGGAGAGATATGTTCACCTAATAAAGCCTCGTCGCCGCGCTCGCCACAGTTTTTTAACACTGCGGTAAATCAGACACGTCGGTAGAAAAACATCTTGTCTCCTATTTTTGTTCAACGGGTCTGGTAGTGTCACATTTCAGTTTGGCCAGGTAACATTTATTTTCTTTGACTGGCAAGAAATACCAGCTACTATGGTTATTTACTTGTTATGGATTGTCTGCGCAAGTTTGCCGGAAGTTAAGTTTGGGCCAGTTTTATGCACATGCGCAGTACCGTTTGTTTATGTTGTCACTGCTGAAAGCGTCTATAGGCTTCTAACATGACTTTGTGCCTTCTTCATCTCCCCTGATTGCCTCATTAGCCATGTTTCCATCCACTTTTCAATCAGAATTATCTGTAGTTCGGTTAAAAAACTCATGCGAATAAAGCTGGTGAAGGTGTGTTTCCATCCAACGGCTTTAAAGCGAATAAAAACCTGTACGTAATGACGTCACATGCTGTTTTGCGATCAAATTGGTATATCGAATTGATTTGAGACATTTTAAGGTGTTTCCATTAATTTTCGCACTGAATCGAACAACATTTAAAAATAAAAAATAACGTTAAAAACGTTAAAAAATAACTGCTTTATAAGGGAATAAATATCAAGGAGTAAATCATTGAAAATGTATTTCTATTGGCAAAAAAATAAAAAATGCGACTGGTTCGAACCAAGACGGCATTCGACTGATTAGTCGACTAACGACTAAAGTGGACAGCCCTAATCATGTCTCTATTCTGCGACAGAAAGTCCTGTGGTTATGACACAATCTTTAGCCTATTTTTACAAAAACGGCTTCTACGGGCCTGTAACGTAAGATACAAAGTAATGGAGCAATTTATACATTGTTGAGTTTCTTTAGAAATAAATAAAGGATAACAACCTTCTAACCTTCTAATTGATTTACATTTTTAATTGACATATTTGAATATAGGGGGCTTTTTGAGGTATAGTGCCCAGGGATACCACACTGTCTTAATACAGCCCTGCTCCTAATGTGTGTTGTTGGATGGGTTAAATGCAGAGGACAAATCCTAAGAATGGGTTTTTCATTCATATAGAACCTAATTGAAACATTTTTCTAAGAGTGTACTCACTTACTCATCTATTTATTTACTTTATAAAGAGCTATAGTGTCCTGATAGTGCTGTGTATTAAAAAATCTATGCATGTCTTTAGGTGTGTTTGTGGTTTTGCATATTCATTTCAGTGACAAAACTTATACTTCTGTGGCTATATCTCTGAAGACAAAAAAATAAATCGGTTTAATGATATTTTTTTAAATTATTTTTCTTTATTCATTTTAATAATAATTTCATAATGTATTTTGTGAAGTCAGAGTATGGGAGAGATATGGGATGAGTTATTTATTTTGCTTAGAGGTATGCGCGAATGCAACGTTCACTGAGCAGAGATGTTCCAATGATACAACAAATGTGTATAGTTGATATGTTCTTTACAATGAAGGGAATGTTTCAACTGACGCAAATGTACCACTAATAATATACACAGAGGGATAGTACATTGTACTTGTACATGAGGTATACATTCCATTTTAAACATAAGCAACATCTTTTTCTACATTACAATGAAGTTGTAAGTCCAAGAGTGGTGTATATAAGCTCAATCCTTACTGTACTGGCTCAGAGAAAAGACTTATTCTTATATGCAAAAAGAAAAACAAGATTTTCAAATCTCACTTAGTCCTAACATCCAAAGTCATGTGATCACAGCATCAAATAGTGTTATGTTCACAGTTCTATGATCTATGGTGTTAACACTCATAAATCACTATATGCATGTTGAAATTTGCATACAGTAATAAAAATAACATCTGCAGCGTTGTAGATTCAGAGTGAGAACTGCACTGATCACCTTCCTAGACAGACGGAAATTTCATTTGAGAGAGTGGAGAGATTTGACTATTACTATTCCGGTAACCAACTATCTTTCTTCAAAATTTTATTTTTATAATCACAGCATTTACAAACAAAATATGATATGATATAAATGTAAAACCTAGTTAGATCTTAAGACTTAATATGATCAAATGCTGAATATAATATAATATAGTATAATATGCATTATATATACAAATATTCAAACTATTATATATTCTAATGAATCATTATCAGATGCTGGGTCAAGATAGGTGTTTACAATATTTGTCTTTTTTGTAAATTAATAGTTTAATGTTTTCATTCTAGAATAATATGTTTTTTTGCAGTCTGATTATATTACTTATTTTTTGTTCAGGTGAATGCAAAGACAGTTACACGATGAGCATCTTGAATGAAGCACCTCCAATAAACGTTGCATGTAACACAACCGATTATTACATATATTATCACACTTCAACCTATGATGTTGTATTACATGTCATCAATTTCCTGTTCGAGTCTTCCTACACACTCCTATATTCTGTGGCTCATCGTCACAGGGACAGGAAGAGGAATTGCTTCTGAATTCTTAACTCTGAACATCTCTGTTTGTGAGATTATGTTATGTCTGCGCTCACTGAACGCTGTGCTTGGTAATTTATTTGCAAGTCTATGGACTGTTATGATGTTTTTATCAGGATTTGTCTTCACTGCCCGTTTCTTTCAGTGTCTGATGTGTGTTGAGCGTTACCTGGCAGTGGTTCATCCTGTAACCTTTCTCAAGTACAAACCTCTCAGATACAAAGTCGCATGCTCCGTTGTTACCTGGATAATGATCACTATATGTTGTGTGTTGTCTCTGGAACTTATAAACCCATGTTTTATGCCCATTTTTAAATGCATGTACCTGTCACACTTCATAGTCTTCCTCTCCATAAACCTCTTCTGCTGTGTGGCTGTTCTCAGAGCTCTGAAGCAGTCAGGACCTGGAGAGAGAGGGAGAGAGAGAGAGGAGGAAAACCACATGAAGAAAAGAGCGTTTTATCTCATTCTAATAACTACTGTGACTTTAGTAATCACTTACGTTCCCAGTTTAATCACAGCATTACAGTATGTTATGTCAATGCCTGCCAGCAAGGAACTGGAATCAATGAGTTTAACATGTTTCCTTCTGCCTGGTTTTGTTCAGCCACTTCTCTTCATTCACAGGTTTGGCAAACTGCCCTTTTGTAGGTCTATATAGTTGACAGTCATTTTTAACTAAATTTTTGGCTGCTGGTTAAAGAATTGTTTGTGTAGTGCACTAAAAACAAAGTGCACTCTATTCTCACAAAGCTGCCAATCTTCTCTGTATGTCATTCAGATATGTTCATAATTGTTATTGTAAGAGCCATCACGACAACCAAACCTAAATGTTATTTACTTGATTCAATCATACGTTGCGTGATTCATAAGAAAAATGTACTTTATTTTATACCATTTGTGGCAATATACTTTAATGTCAACAAAGAACCACATAGAACAATAAAGCTAAGAGAATATAACTTAGCTTTTTTCATGGTGATGGGTAGTTAATAATGATGTTTGTCAAATGAATTGATTATTTTCCAAATAAAACAATTCAGATGCACTTTGTTTTCCAGGTAGCAGCCTACCATAGGGTGACCATATTTTGATTACCAAAAACTAGGACACTCTGCCCAGCAAACAGATGGGCCTACTCAAATGATATTTAGAAGTTTACTCAAAGATACCTTATTAATTTAAATACATTTAAAGTAGGTTATGCCTCCTCTGTATGGATAGAAAATGGTTACTGTATATTGTTATATGAAAAAACAGGACATGTCCTGGGAAACCAGGACAGTTGGTCACCCTAGCCTACAATAAATATTCTCTGCAAGATATCAACAGTAGGAACATGTATTGGTGTACCTCTCTGACCTCTCCTAAACGAAGCACTGAAGCAGACAAACACTGGAAAGAGCAAGTGGAATCGCCTTTTGATTTGAATTAATTTCTCTCGCGCACGTTCACGCGCACTTCAACATCACATGATTCACAACCTCTTTTTCGCAACACCAAATAGTTACAAATCTATTTTTTATCAAATATTTTTATTTCCATAAATAATGTCTCAGTTGGCCTAATTAGAAAATATTGATTGGATTAAAAAAAAAAAGCTTACTCTACCCATAGACTGTCAGCACAACCATAAATTTGAGGAATGCCTGCTAGTCCACCCCACCCTACTTAGAGAACCGAAGACGGGTCAACGTTGAGAAGTACAGAGGTGAACGGTGAGAAGTGTTTTTACTCTACAAACATTTAGTATTCTTTATAGGCCTATATGTTATGAATTTAAATCATACTCGTATCATAATTTAGCATTTTTAATTTAGCAACAGCTATTTGCCGAATCTGCAAACGAGTAGGCCTACTTATAAACTTCAGAGACTCGGTGCGCATGCGTGAAGAATAAGAAAAGATTTTAATAAGAACAGCACTGTAATGTATTCTTAATAAAGAGTTCATTACATTTAATGGAAAAATAAGTGCCTTATGTAAAGTAAAGTAGCCTATCCTTCTTAAAGGGACAGATCACGCAAAATCCACATTTTTAGCCCTTAAATGCATTTTGTTGTCGATTTGGAGTGTTTATAAGTACAGAAAAGATTAAATTATTCTCTTCAGGTGCTTCGTTTATATCTTTATATTCTGTTTGGGACATATTTTTCAACCTGTTCAGATTTTTCTGTTGTCTATGACGTTTTTTGAGGAAGTACGTCACCGTATTTGCAGCGGAACTGACAAATAAGGACATCGACTACCGGTCCAACACTACGAGCAATCCGCCATTATAGAGGGAATGCGCGTGACGTCAGCCTTCGGCCGGAGTGCTGCAGTTTCTCACAGTGAGTGGCAAAAAGACTGAGCGGCTGTATATGTGTTCAGCATGAATGCCGCGAAAAACAAACACAACACATATAAAGTGGGAAAGAGCTTTGCGATTGACTGTACAACTAGATTTGACAAAAAAATCGGAGGTACATTTTTACAGACTGCGATAGAAAGAGGAGCAAATGGATCGTTGCAATTCACAGAAACAACTGGACTCCAGTCAGCGAAAGGTGGATTTGCAGTTTTCATTTTGTGTCAATATGCTGAATTTAGCTGTAAAACCATACCCATATATTTTGTATTGTTATATATATTAACAACTCATCAATTAAATATGTATCATTCCATATTCTGCATTATTGGATGTTTTTTTTTAATAAACACTGACTAAAAAAAAAAAAAGTTTTTAGGGCTGGACGAATATGATGATATATAGGCTATATATAACACTGATATAAGTAATCACCCAGATTTAAAACTATATTGTATTTATATATAACATTCACAGGCAAATTTGCTTTATGTTTAGGTCTATATTGCTTCTATTTTCCCGTAAAAGTCAGGCAACACGATTCCTGGCTGCATGTCAATAATATCCATGGTATCACGATCTTTAGTAAGTTGTAAGGAACACTATATTGTAGGTATGTGGACATATTAATAAATAGCGGCCGCCATTGTGTTCCAAATCTCTGTGCCGATTTTCCCGACTCATTTTGAGCGGGTCTCCTAAAATGCGCTGTTTTCATTGACTCGCTGTGGGAATCCTTGATTATTTTTACCCAATCACATCATTCAGGGTTTCGACTGCACATTTGTTTTAAATTTTTTCTAGTCAGGCTGCATTTTCCTCCTGAAAGGTGATTTCAAACAATACGGAAGAATTCAACTGTCAAGAAATTATTTTTACCCACTTTGGACATCTTTCAGAGGAAGGTGGACATGAAGAACATATGTTTGTGGTGTGCTGTACAAAATTTCGTGGCCATTTAAACTCCCCCACTTTTTTTATGACTACCGACACTTAACTTTACCTGTAGAAAAGCTGTCAAAATGCAGGCTACACTCAACTTTTGTGTTGTCTCCTCCACTTTCTTTCCTCCACCAGCATTAGTATTGTTAACTCTATATTCTTACATAACTGGAAATAGCATGAATCAACCAAAATCCATCTTTTAAATTAAGGATATATAATTTTCCTTGGATCATTGTTTTCCATTCAATTATTTGTATCTTCAACAACTGCTCGTCAGAAAAATACCATAAAAGATAGGCCAAATCAGCCTTTATGTGTGTTAAAATCAAGTTGATTAGATCCAAATAAACATGAAACCCATGTTAGATCCAAATAACTATATGAAACCCATCTCCACAGAAAATTTCATTAAGATATCTTGAATATTGAGGAAGTTATGAGCATTTTTGTGAAAAAACAACTTGTTTTTGGTCACACTAAATTCTATTGTTTTCACCTTAGAAATGAGACAATAATAGGCGCTGATTACTGAACTATAATGTTGTAACTTTCTTCATACTTGACATATTTACTTTTTTTTTGTAAAGGGGGTACCCAGGTCTTTCCACACATGCTATCCATTTGTCTATTTGTTGAATTTTAATTTTTTGTCCACATACCTATATATTGAGTCCAACATTTAATTTAAATTGATAAAATTGTTGGTTTTAGTCGCATTTTCCCTATTGAAATCCCAGTCACGCAGCAGATCTTTTGCCACTCGGTCAGGCTGAGAGGGGGTTGTTCTGGCGGGAAAGTCACGTGTATGCAATATCTCGCACCGATTTTGTAGTCCAAGCTCAATGATGCAGAAGTTACGAGAGGGCTAGTCAAAATGTTCGGTTGTTGGATGTAGTGACCTGAAGCACTTCAAGGATCCTCACTTCAACAACCTCAGCCAGTATACAGAAGGGTTTGCCGATCAACTTCTATCATTTAGCTGCTGTGTTTCCTGATGCTTTCTAAACATAATCAATACAGATTTTTAGTGGTAAGATCAGACCGCAGTCATTTATCTTGTCAGTGTGCTTGTTTTAACAAGAGAAATAGTCGACTTTCACTAATAACACAACATAGTTAACTTACATACCTGCCTCCATATGAACTTAAGACGTTGCTCTGCAGGTTCGTCGTCGTCGTCACCTTTTCAAATCGCTCGTTCTGGCTCGAATATGTAAGGCTTGATGGACAAGTCTTCCTTTGTTGACATTTTGTTAACGTGTGAATAAAAATGTTCTTTGAAGCTTTAGTAATCGTATCTCTTATCAAACTACAATAATGGCCAAACTGCGGAGAGTTGAGCTCACCCTGAACTCAGCGACCTGGAGTGGAGAGTAGGCGGGTAAGACGGTGCGCCTTTTTATTTAAAGGGGCCGCATTGAAACGACTTGCTCACAGAAACACATCAGAAATGGGGTAGAAGAGGGGCCTGTGGAGCTAATAATGAGGAATTCAGACCCAAGCATTGCTGTTATGCTTTATATAGACCACAAATGTATGATTTATAAGTAAAAATTAATGATTTAAAAGCATGATATGTACCCTTTAACACAGTTTAGGCCTACTAACAGTTATTTTGTTTGTTGTAAATGTTTTTGGTACTATAGTGAATATGAGCACTTCCATTGAGATCTCCCCCACTGATGGATTAAATTATTTTGATCAATAACACTGCAGTGGGCCTTTATTTTCATGAATACTGGATATACATACGTTTGTTGTTGAGTTCTTCCACCTGGTGGAGAAAGAGAAAAGGCAAAACAAAACAGGCCAAGCATATAAGCAATAAAAAAAGTGTAATCATTCCTGATAAAACCATAAAATAATATAAGGAGCACATCACATGATAATCATGGTCATAGTAGTTATTCGAATAAGACAAAACACTCTTCATGTGAGAACAGCCACAAGACAAAACAACTTGAGAGGAAAAGGATCTGCTGTGCCAAAATGTAATAGAAGTAAATCTCAATCAAGGAGAACCAAGTTATAATAAGAATCACACAGGTCCCAAAAGTTGCCATCCAAGCAACAACACGCCACTTTATCTGAGAGGTTTGAACTTCAGAAAGGTTACAGGATGAACCACTGCCAGGTAATGCTCATTACAGATCAGACACTGAAACAGAGGACGACCAGTTATGATAAGTCCTGTAAGAATAGTCCACACTATCAAGTAAATTTCAAATTTATACCTGAGACGACAGATGAGAGACAGACAGAGAAGAATCTCACAAACAGAGAGGTTGAGAATGAAGAACTCTGCTGAAAGTACATTACCTGTTCCTGTTACTAGCCATATCACATGAGATGGTAGGACAACTACCCTTCATCAAGTCTCAAAATTCTACTTTACTTGACCCTTAATCAAAAGTTGTCTTTTACTTTTAGTTATTCCAACTAAAAGACATGTATTTCTTAAGTGCGGACACATTTATGTCATGGCTTGATTTTTTTAAGCTAATAGGCCTCTTTTCTTTTGCCGTCAAGGTCACATAAAACTTTATTATTTATTAATAAGGTGCCTTTAATGTATAGATTTCATTGTTTCTCTATAGTCCCAGAGTCAGACTTTCAAACTTTTCCTATAAAAAATACTGCCTCTTATAAATAATGTTATTTTTATTTTTTTAATTTTTATTTGGAAAGAAAAAGGAGAAAAAAACAAACAAATAAAGTTCCTGTAGTATTTAATTCAATGTGCTTAGACTGTTCTTCAGATCTGTCATCTTATACATCATTTGATTAATTTAATAAGGAAGTGTGTTTGCATATGAAAACTAACATATTCATAAATTGCAGTCTCTCCTTGCAAACCACATCACTGACTTGCTCCCACTGATTGAAAATTATTATTATTTCATTTATATTATTTCTTTTTCTTCTCTGCCACATGAAGATAAAAATCCTTGGTCAGTTTGGAGGCAAAGCACGGCATTTGTCTCTTTCTGTGTGTATCCGGGTCTGTGGTGCGAGACTGGAAGTGAAAAGCCACACGATGATTTACTCGATGTGAGAATCTGAATAATCTCTAGATGACCGTCCTTTAACATCTTGCAAAGTTCACCGATAAATACAGAGCCTGTTTCTGGATTTCTCCACGAGTAGTATCCTGTGAAGAAACAAATGTTTTCAAATGCATTTGCTGAAAATGTACAAAAATTCAATGAAACCAATCAACTATGCCACTGTCGGCTCAGTGAAATGCAAACCTTCCACTGTGGAATAACAGCAGAGAAAATCCGCCTGGGAACGTCCGATATTCCCAAATATTCGCCCGGGGCTTCTTCACTGTCTGCCTCGACCCCAGGGTCATATAACAGTCCCCTGCAGGCCTGCATATGAAATCAAACCAATAGAACATTAGTTAGCCACAGACAAAATGTTATGAAATGCTTCTATAAATGTCTCTCTTTTGTTACCTGTAGGAAGAAAAGTTTCGGCTTGTCCCGCAGACTAGGGCAGAGGTCAGAAGTCACGAGAGAGGTCAGAGTTTTGACATGGATCCAGCGCTCATCCGATCCAAGGATTTGTTCCTCCCTCTCCATGGCTCATCAGGACACACACAAAGCAGGAATTGTCTGTGTGGTTCTCCTTGGATACTAGGGCACATTTATTAATGAATACAGGCATGACCCATCCTGAACACTGAAAATGACGTTGAACTGTACCTTTCTCAGCACACTAATCATTTCATTTGCCGACAGGTTCTTCTCCACCTGTACTTGAAACCCGAGGGACTTGAACGTGCTCAACAGTAAGCGTTCATCTACTGAACCGCCCTTCCTATGCGAAGTGTGGTGAGTCTGGAACAAGAAGGCATAACTAAAGCCAAGTTCACACTACAGGATTTTAAAGGGTTAGTTCACCCAAAAATGAAAATTAAGTCATTAATTACTCACCCCATGCTGTACCAACCTCGTAAGACATTCGTTCATCTTCGGAACACAAATGAAGATATTTTTGATTAAATCTGAGAGCTGGATCACTCCTCCATAGACTGCCTAAGGGACTGGCTCTCTGACGGCCCATAAAGTCATTAAAGAAAATGTTTAAATATTCCATGTGCCTACAGCGGCTCAATTATAAGTTTATCAAGCGACAAGACTACTTTTTGTGCGAAAAAAACATAAATAACGACTTTATTCGACTATTCCATTACTTCCTTATGGGTGCATGCGCGAGAACTGAGATGAGGACGTTCTTCTTCGACTACTTCTTGTTACCGGCTGCTCGCCGCTTCAGGAGTATTACCGCCACCTACCATATAAGATGATGATCCATATATAAGGCGCTCCCTCCGGATTATAAGGCACACTGTCGTTTTTTGAGAAGATTAAAGGCTTTTAAGTGCACCTTATAGTGCGGAAAATACGGTAATTGAAAAGCGTATGTACAGCGCAGATCTTCCTCTGCTTGTAAACAGAAAGTTTTGCGCTTCCAGCTATATCAGCACATCATCTTATATGGTAGGTGGCAGTAATACTCCTAAGCGATGAGCAGCCGGTAACAAGAAGTAGTCGAAGAAGAACGTCGTCATCTCAGTTCTCGCGCATGCACCCATAAGGAAGTAATGGAATAGTCGAATAAAGTCGTTATTTATGTTTTTTCGCACAAAAGTAGTCTCGTCGCTTGATAAACGTATAATTGAGCCGCTGTAGGCACATGGAATATTTAAACATTTTCTTTATTGACTTTATGGGCTGTCAAGAGCCAGTCCCTTAGGAAGTCTATGGAGGAGTGATCCAGCTCTCAGATTAAATAAAAAATATCTTTATTTGTGTTCCGAAGATGAACGAAGGTCTTACGGGGTTGGTACAGCATGGGGCTGAGTAAATAATGACTTAATTTTAATTTTTGGGTGAACTAACCCTTTAAGCCCGATTTGCAAATAGTTGAGCTCGCCGACAGGTCAGGGTGTTATCTCGTGCAAATCGCAGGGGATTAGTGGACGATTCTGTCTGACGTCCATATTCACGTGTTGTGTTCTCTTCTTCGCTGGGTTTTCGGCGCACACGCTATTTCGCGTCATTTCTGGTTTGTTTTATTGCGTGGTTTTTCGTGACAAAACGTGGTTATTAGACAAGATGAGAATCGTTGGGTGACAGAGTTGTTGTCAACTCATTATTTATTTTATTTTCAGGATTTAGACCATACCATAAAACTGAAACAGCTTTTCATCCGATCGTGGTTGTATCTCTATGTAGTGCATTGTCAACTCGTGTAGTGGGTTAACTCCTGTTGTGGATCAATCACGTGTGGTGTGAACAGCTCAACAACTTGAACACTTCTGATTTCACAGAGAGCAAGTCATGTAGTGTGAACCGCACAGTTCAGCCCGACATTTTAAAATCATGTAGTGTGAACAAGGCTTTAGGAATAGATGAACAGGGAATTTAATGTTTCTGGTTTAAGTTTCATTTCCAACAATTCCATCGAATTCTTTCAAGAAAGTTAAAAAGGTGTGTTTGAATTAAAGCAGCACATTAGTCAGAAGTATGACATCAAAGTACTGCGAGGATGATTCGTCCGATCATTGGCGATGTCATTAGTCTGTGAACGCACCTGACGACTGATGCCAATGAATGAGTCATTCATTAGAATAATTCAAACCAATACAGGGTCACTGAATCATTTAAACTCACCACTATTTATTTATTTCATATGTAACCGTGTACAGAGTTATAATTTTCAGTCAATCATTCATTTTCACAAAACTGTTTTTAGAAAAATTCAGAGGGTTTTTTTTTTTCAGGAACGGATACTCTGTGAAATGCCACAAAGCAGGACTAGCATGCTAAAATATCACATGAATAGAACTCAAGACTCTAAACCACTGTGGGATTAGAACTCAAAAACAGAAGAGCTGGGAGTCAGCAAGAATCAAGGTTAGAGGCAAAGTTAAAACTTCAGTTAAAATTCAGGACTACAGAATACTTTATATAGGGCTCTGAGGTTCAATATAAGGAGAATTGTCTTAAATAATTACATAATATTTTTGTGTTTAAAAGGTTATTCTTTGTAGTGATACAGTGTGTTTATTAGATTTTTAATTCAGAAAATGTAACCAAAATTAAAAATTAAATAATTAATTAAAACATAACACATAAAATGATCCCATGATGGGAATTAAGCTTTTAAATTATTGTAGCCATTCAAAGGGCAGATACGCTATCAAAGAACAGTTCCAAATAGCATACTGTAAGCAAGTCAGAGATTACACAACTTTATAGTTCAGTGGAGATACAGGCTGATAATACTCACCAGGGAAGTGCTCATTACTGATTATTAGACATTTGCCTATGTTTTAATGCTTTCTGTATGGCTCAAATACACAAGACTTCTTGACGGCACTGTGAACACAAGATGCAAGTTAAAACACCTTAACAACAGTAAAATGAAGAAATTCATATAAACATGCTCTGCTTGACAATGATCTCTGGTTTTAACCAGTCTTACCTGGGATCTTCAGAAACATGCAAATTCATTCTAAGACTTCATTCATTACACCACTGCGTCTTCTTGAAAGTGGTGAATAGCTTCCTAGAATCTCACTTCTTTCATTCTAAATTTCCTCCTCCTTTTAGTTTCATTTTACACTGAAAGATTTCAAAGTCTGCTGGCTCCCAGACGGGGCGTTGTTTCCTACAGAACAAGGTTCACACAAAACATGAATATCCTTTTATTAACAAGAAAATGTTGTTATAACATTATAATATAACATAATATTATAATTACATTTTTTTTTTACTTTTTTTAAAACACCATAGTTGTGGACAGTGTACTTTGCTGTATAGTTCCCTCTGCTGGGAATTTGCTGTATTTACTCTGAAAGGCCACTTCATTGTGATTAGAGACAGAGAGAGACAGAGAGAGAGCGAGAGAGAGAGAGCAAATTATGTAAATATAGATCACACTGATCATAATCACTTTAATATCATTTATAATATCGCATTTATTTCATCATGCCACTATAAATGTATTACTTGTGGAAAACCAGAAAGCACATAAAAAAAAAGTTTTCATTAAAATGTTTTTACTTGAAAAAAAAAAAAAAAAAAAAAAAAAAAAAAAATATATATATATATATATATATATATATATATATATATATATATATATATATATATATATATATATATATATATATATATATATATATATATATATATATATATATATATATATATACATACACATACATATACACATACACTTCCGTCAAAAGTTTCAGATCAGTAAGAGTTTTAATGTTTTTAAAAGAAGTTTCTTCTGCTCTCCAAGGCTGCATTTATTTGATAAAAAAACATTAATATTGTGAAAAATTATTACAATTTAAAACAGCTGTTTTCTTTGTGAATATATATAGTAAAGTGTAATTTATTCCTGTGATCAAAGCTGAATTTTCAGCATCATTACTCCAGTCTTCTTTGTCTCATGACCCTTCAGAAATCATTCTAATATGATGATTTGCTGCTCCAAAAACATGAATGATTATTATCCATGTTAAAAACAGTTTTTTACATTTTTATTTCAGGATTCTTTGATGAATAGAAAGTTCAAAAGAACAGCTTTTATCTGAAATGGAAAGCTTTTGTTACATTAAACACTACCCTTTAAAAAGTTTGGGGTCAGTAAGAATTTGTATTTTATTTTTGGGGGAAATAAATAAGAAATCAATACTTCTATTCATCAAGGATGAGTTACATTGATCAAAAGTTACAGTAAAGACATTTATAATGTTAGAAAAGATTCTAATTAAATAAATGCTGTTCTTTTGAACTTTCTATTCATCAACGAATTTGGGGAAAAAATGTGCACAACTGTTTTCAACATTGAAAGTAATAATAATGTTTTTTGAGCATAAAATCACCATATTAGAGTGATTTCTGAAGGATCGTGTAACACTGAAGCCTGGAGTAATGATGCTGAAAATGATGCAGAGAAATAAATGACATTTTAATATATATTAAAATAGAAAATAGTCATTTTTAAATTGTCAGTAATATTTCACAATATTACTAGTTTTTTCAGGGTTTTTTTTAAATGCTTGGTGAGCTGAAGATACTTCTTATAAAAACATTAACACTCTAAAAAATGGTGCTAAACAGCACTAAAAGTGGTTCATTAGCTTGTAATCATAGGGGAACCACTTTAAGTGCCATATAGCACTTATCTAAGTCATATGGTGCTATGTAGAACCTTAAGAGGTGCCATAGAGCACGTTAACCACCCCATAGAACCACTGAAGAACCAAACTGGGCTTAGTGGTGCTATATAGCACCATGACCACTGCAAAGAACCACTAAAGAGCCTTTTTTTAGAGTGTAGTGTGTATATATATATATATATATATCTTGTACAGAAAAACAGAAACGGTGGCTTATAAAATCAAAGATGCTTTATAGTTATATGCTGGATTAAAAGGATTTAAATTCACCTGTATAAGTAAGACTATCTGTGTAAAGAGTTTGAGGTCATTACATTGTGACAGTGCATTTAAGGCCTCATCGTCTGTGTGCTGTCAAAAAGATTTACGACTAATAATCCAATCAGAGTCATTCTTCTGTGCTAAGCCTTGCGGTTATAAGCGGGGTGTGCACTCGTATGCAGACAGCCACAGATTACTGTTTATTAGTGTACTTAGCGGTACATCTTGGGGTCTTACAGCAATGAGCCTGGGACTCTTTTGAGCCTGCCATATGTGCCTATTTTGAAGACCCCATAGTCGTTTAGGGGGTGTTGATTAGGTTTCTCTGGGTGAATGAGCATTCTGACTAGCATTGTCATTTTAGTGCATCTTAATCTTATTAAAGATCCATATGGGGAAGCTGCAGCTGAGCTCATGAGTAACTGAAATCAAACTAATGAAATGCATCTTTTCAGTTAGGTTACTGCTGCTTTATATTTACATATAGGCCCTCATCAACAAATATATCAGCAAACGTTGATCAGAGTGTGGGAAATATTATATGTTAAATATGATTTTTCTTTTGTACTATGTAGGTAACGTTAGGTTTTCAAAAAACACATTTCTAAAAATGCTTTTCAATTTTTTTTTCTGGTAACACTTTAAAATAAAGTTCCATTAGTTAATGTATTAACTAACATAAACTAACAATAAGCAATACATTTGTTACAGTATGTATTCATCTTTGTTAATGTTAGTTAATAAAATACAGCTGTTCATTGTTTGTTCATGTTAGTTCACAGTGCATTAACTAAATACAACCTACAACTTTTACGTAAATTCTGAAATTAATATTAACTAAGATTAATAAATGCTGATCGAAGAATTCATTCTTTGATCATGTTAACTAATGAACCTTGTTGTAAAGGGTTGCCATTTTTCTTTATGTTTGTCTTGTAATAATACTTAAGTCAGACAGGCAGGCTCAATGACAATGCATGATGCAGCAAGCTACAATCTTGTTTCTCAAACCTGCCTGGCATTTAAGATCCAATTTGCTGAGCCACTTAAATCCAGTTCATGCCTACATCCAGTATAGCTGCTAGCCGATCAGATCACTGGACCCTTGACCATTTTATCCACTTAAATCAGTACTTTGCATTTGGGGGACTGAAGATTATGTTATGTTTAGTGTTATTGAATAACTTACATCCACATGCATTAACCTGCTCTACATTGTACATTGGGGCTTTGGGACTTATAATAACTGCTCAGCTAAACTGGGAAAGGAAACAATGGGAAGACAGGCAATAGTGGGATTAAGAAATTACACAAGGCAGACTTGAACTTGGGCTGACCCACA